>CM037854.1:154511257-155111257 GCA_021234595.1 Delia radicum
TTGTTGTTTATATTGAGATTTATTTAAATATTTTAATGTAAACTCCCGATGAATACCTTTCCGATAAATACGGACTCCTTTCACTTCTCGACTGTGCGTTATTTCGCTATTAATTTTTATTTATATTTATTTATATTTTGCAATCAAAACAAAAAAGTTCTAAATAACTAAAAACACAATTCAAAATAAAAAAGTTATTGCTTGGAAAGTTTTTTGTTTGAGTTTTACATCAAAATTTAACAGGGCCAGTAGACAAATATTTAAAAGTTTAAAATACAAAAATGAAAAACATAAATTTAATTTTTTCAATAAAATTTATATCTGTTACGTCACTAAATAAACCGAATTATTTTTTTTTTGATTGACAATAATATTTTGTGGAATTAAAAAATAAATCGATTGTTCTAGCAATAAAAGGTATCTTTAAAGTTCCATTTGACAAATCACTTTAATACGATTTAAGTCGTTTTGTCACAAGTCCACTGATACACGCACAAAAAAGAGCATCAATGTTATGATAGTTTAAGTTTACGTGTTTATGATTGAAACACGTACCAATCATAATATGATTCCCATAATCATATTATGATTCTAGATGATGATAAATTCGTTTCCAGTGATAATAATATGGTCAGCCAGAATCATGTTCATGATTGCTATGATCATAATATGATAAATTTTTGTCGCCAATCATGTTCCATCATATTGTTCGCTGGTGTATATTCTATATGTTTGCAAAATTTACTATTAACTATTAACTGTTGTATTTTGTGCTAAAACTTTTAACTTTGCTATTTGCTTTTACCATTATATACTATTCTTATCTATAATATTAATTACAATATTTAACTATATTTAATCAGAATTGCATTATCGGTATTTCATTAGAACAGATTATATATTTAAATTATTTAAATCACATAAATATGCATCAAAATAATTACCAAATCAACACTAAACTAAAGTTGAATAAATTTTAAACCAATTTTAAAATATTGAAAACTAATCAATAGACTAATGTAAAAACTACTTACACGTGTCCTCATAAATTAAAACAAATTTGTTATCATATGGTTAAAAGGGAAACAGAATTTAAAGAATTGTGCTACAGTAAAAGTTTAAGCACATATTTTGCAAAATTTAAGTTTACAAACTAAAGGGTGTAAACGAAAATAAAAGTAGTATAAAAAAGTTGATTTATCAAATTAAAGAAAATTTTTAAAAGTTTTAAAATTAAAAAAAAATTCGCCACTCTTTGCGAGATGGAGCGAATTTTTTCATTCTCGCTTTAAAAGTCCTTGTTATGTTTTGGACAATTATTCTTGCATCTGTTTAGACTATTCAACTTTGACGAATCGTTCTTATTTCTTCTCATTTATAAATTTTAAGACCTTATTCAAAACTCCCTACCTTTTGGGTTACACTTTGTTGCTTGAGGCGCCAAGTGGTGTTCACCAGTTTTTAAGATATTTTGCATTTAACCTGCATAATCCATTCTACTGGTTCTCAGGTTAAACCAATTAAGAACAACCTCTTCATTGTTGGCAAATTTTCTATCACCTACTTTTGTATTAGATCAATGAATCCTCACTGGAATTCGTCCATTGAAACTTTTCATTAAATTAATGCAGTTTTTTATAAAATTTAATGAAAAATTTATATTATTTTTTACAAAATTCATACGACTATGGAAAAATTTTCATTAAAACTCTGAAGCTTTTTCATGAAGTTTATTCACATTGTAAAGAAAAAAAAATGTCATTAAGAGTCGTCCAAGTAATTCTATCTGTGTACGTTAAAGCATTTATGGAATTAATTCCCAGAGGTTTTGCTCTTACCAAAGTATACCTGCGAATAAGAAACCATATTTGGTAGAAATTTGTCCACATTAATTCTTTTAATTTTTTCTTTTTTAGACAATATTGATAAGCAAAAAGTTTTACGAATACAAAAGTGTTCTACTTTTTATAAGTCTAAAGTTCAAGGACTCCAAAATGATTTGAATTATCATTCTTGCTTTTACAGAACCTTCACAATTTGTAACAAATTATTCGTTTACGTCCTTTATGCAAGTAATTACTAAAGTATATTTATAACTTACATACTAACTATCATATATTAACTTATAAATTAATTAAAACTATTATGAAATTTCATAAAATTTTATGATAATTGAAAAATATCATGCAAAACTACTCCTTTTAGTTATCAATTCAAAGTAATATGTACTAATTCAAAAAGTTTTTCTTTAACAAAAATTTTTGTCACTTTTAGTAAAAATTATAATTGTTAGTGTATAATAAACAAAAACAAAAATGTTTGTTGAAAAATTTATTAATTAATTAATAATAAGAATAATCATGAAAAAAAACGACAAAACAAAAAACTACTTGAGAAGTTAACGAGATGTTTTGGACCGACAAATAAATGAAATCTAAAGACATGTAGATAAATATACAAACCATACAATATTCAAGAGCCAGCTGTAAATATTATACTCGTGTTCAGAGCTTTGAAAGAATTAATTAAATTTTAGCTTAATACGCCAAGATTTAAATTTAGAATTAAATAATGTTCATATATCATTCCGTTATTCCATTCCCTAAGAATTAATTCATTAGCATAACTCAAATGATTTAATCGGTGTTGAATGAATTTCTAACTTCGGATGAATTCAATATTGTGTTCATTCCACATTTTACTAACTGAATGAAAAAAAAAAGTTTTCTCCATATGAAGAGGAGACGCGAATAGGGGTATGCAGACCATAAAGTAAATTGTTCACATTTTTTTATATTTCTAAATATTTTATTAAGCATATCTAGAATACATTTATCAATATGCAAAATGTTGTATAAAACCCTAAGTAGAAGTTGCAAAAATTTAAATTTGAAAATTAGCAAAATATAGAAAAAGGGTATACTGAGTCTATTAGTATAAAGCAAAAAATAGCCTCGCTTTGATACACAGAAAAAACTAAAAACGGGTTTCAATTAAAAATTTTATTGAATCAATTAATATTTTAATTGATTTTGCACCTACCACTGAAATGATAGTATTAACTAAAAAAATTTGCAGACAGTTTATTAAAACTCTTTCAATTAAAATAATAATAATATCAATTAAAAGAGTTATTGTTTTTCTTTACAATCTCAACTAAAAAGTTTAGTTAAATTGATTAAAACTTTAATTGAAACTTGAGAAGAAAACAATGGTAGTTTTAATTGAAAACTCGTATTTTTTTATTTTTGTTATATGCACCCCATTAAATAAAAAAAACAAATGTAGGTTTGTAAATTAAATTGACATTTCATTTATAATAAAATTAAAGCTTTTTAATATAAAAATGTTTTATAATATAATGTTGTCTTGTCTTGAACTTTTTCTTGTAACTGAATTGCTTTCTTAAAAAAAATCACACACAACTTTAAAATGATAGTTTAATGACACTTATACTCATTGAAAATTTAATTATTTACAAAAATAATAGTTTAATTGTCCTTTTTCGATAAGGTTTATTTAAATCCACATTTGCACTTTTATTACCACAGATAAAACACGAAACTAAATTAAGTTTTCGTGCGTACACGAATATCTCAACAAAAAGAGTGTTGCAAACTCTAGTGAAATAACTAGGATTTTGCGTGTATTTGAAATCGGTAAACTATTCAACTTATTAAAGTTAATCATTTGCGATTTTTTTTCTTTTTATTTACAAATTAAATAACATATTGATATAATTAAACCTTTGTTTGAATTTTTAATCTAAATAAAATTAAAAAAAATAGTTTGCCTAATTTTTAAAAATTTTGTTTACATGTTGTCAACACTGTATGGATATATTTGAAAATTCAATAAATTTTTTTAATTGAATCAATTGTTTAAATTGCCATTGATATTCAAACAATCGATTAATTAGATATTTTTGGCCCATAATTTGTTCTGTGTAAGCAGTAACTACATTTGTATGCTTCCAAAATAGCGCTTCACCGCCTTGCAAGCAGGCATTCTGTTGTGCTTCCCAAATGTCTTCTTTGAAGCAGCGTATAATATTTACAATGAAGCAGTGAAGAACACATACCATGAAGCATTAATGTTGTCAACACACAAAATAAGCACTTTTTATTGCCTACGAAGGCATGAATTTATATTGATAAAAGCGCTTTTCACCTGCTTAAAAGAGACATACCAAGTGGGATATCGCGAATAGAAATCATGCCTTCTGGAATTGTTTCGGAAGCGCCCGATAATTAAATAATGATTCCAGAACTGCTTCTGGGTAAGCACTATTTTTGCTGGGATATCTATTAAATCTATGCTTCCGTTTTTCCGAAAAAATAAATTTTTCGCATATTTTTTCATTTTAATTTACTTGTAAAAAAACTGTTTTGGAATTGAAACATCAATTAAAGATTTCTAAATTGTATAAATTTGTTCATACGTAGTAAGAACTGAAATCAATAAAAGCAATTCATACTATTAATGAATAAATCTGTTTTTGTGCAGAGTCTAGATTATTACAGACCAAATATAATTTTGAAAGCATGTTGAAAAAGTTATGATTTGGTACGGTATTAATCATCCGATTTTGACGAACATTGTACCGCATTACCAGTACACAGAAAAAATTATGGGCCAAATATATCTAATTAATCGATTGTTTGAATACACTCATAATAATCCATGCTTAAAAATACAAATATATTTTTCGTAAATTTTTTTTCGTAGAATGTACAAACATTTTGTTTATATTACAAAACTTTTGTATAAAACAAATTATATAAATATACAAATTTCGTAAAAAATACAAACATGATTTCGTAATATTTTTTTAGTACATTGTACAAAAATTTGTAATGTTACAAATATTACATATGGATGTTGATGTGGTTAGAGGTCGGATTTGCAATCAGAAGGTTGCAAGTTCAACTCCTGGCCAGGACAATTTTTTTTTTTTTTTTTAGTTTTTATATTTTTTTTGTTTATTAATATTTTTTAAATTTCTAGTTTTATTTTTTTATTTCATTATTACTATTTTTGTGTTTTGATATAAATGGATATTTTGTATTTTGTTTAGTAAAGAGGATCCTAAAACAAGTTAAAGAGGACCCGAAAACACTACTTCCACTTTATTTGCCGGGTTTAGTATGAAATTCAATAAAACAAATATTTAAAAAGATAAAATATTTAATAATAAAATGCAATTAGTTTGAAATTGTTATTTAAGTTTTTTATTATTATTATTTTTTTATTTTGTTTTTTAATATATTATTTGATATATTTATAAAAAAATTATATTATTTTATTTAGTTCAATAAACATAATAAAAATATTTAATTGCCATTTTATCTTTTTATTAAATATTTGTAGCATATTTTTCTAGTTTTCATAAAAATTTCATAATATTTTCGACTTAAGTTCCTTTTTAGTTTGTTGTATTGCATCAGCTACTTTGGTGCAAATGGTAGAGGGGACTACTTCAACACAGCAGGACGTCACTGAAATCGTGAGTTCGATTCTGGTGTGGCACCATTAAATTTTTTTTTTTTTAATTTTAAAATAAACCCGTAAGGTATGCACCACATTTCTATTTAAAAAAAGTTTTTACAAAACTTTACGAAATGTGATTTGTGTATTCTACAAATTTTTTCGTAATGTCAAAATAACCAAAACTTTCGTAAAATGAACAACGGTTTTCGTGTATTTTACCTATAGATTATTATGAGTGTATCAATGGCAATTTAAACAATTTTTTTAATTGATTCAATTAAAAAATTTATTGATTTTTCTAATATATAAAATTAGGCAAACTATTTTTTTTTAACTTTATTTAGATTAAATAATCAAACAAAGGTTTAATTATATCAATATATTATTTAATTTGTAAATAAAAAGAAAAAAAATCGGATATGATTAACTTTTAATAAGTTGAATAGTTTACTGATTTCAAATACACGCAAAATCGTAGTTAGTTCACTAGAGTTAGTTTGCAAAACTCTTTTTGTTGAGATATTCGTGTACGCACAAAAACTTAATTTAGTTTCGTGTTTTATCTGTGGTAATAAAAGTGCAAATGTGGATTTAAATAAACCTTATCGAAAAAGGACAATTAAACTATTATTTATGTAAATAATTAAATTTTCAATAAGTATAAGTGTCATTAAACTATCATTTTAAAGTTGTGTGATTTTTTTAAGAAAGCAATTCAATTACAAGAAAAAGTTCAAGACAAGGCAAGCAAAACAAAAATTTTGTCTTTACTTTTATTTGTTTCCTTACAATAAAAAGCTTTAATTTTATTATAAATAAAGTGTTAATTTAATTTACAAACCTACATTTCTTTTTTTATTTAATGAGGGGCATATAACAAAAATAAAAAATACAAGTTTTCAATTAAAACTACCATTGTTTTCTTCTCAAGTTTCAATTAAAGTTTTAATCAATTTAACTAAACTTTTTAATTGAGGTTGTAAAGAAAAATAATAACTCTTTTAATTGATATTATTATTATTTTAATTGAAAGTTTGTTATAATTTTTATTAAAAATAAAAATTATGTTTTTTCGACCTTTTATTGTGCAATGAAAATGAAAATTATTCAAGTTCGAGGCCATATACTCTATATTTCTTCATTAGGATATTGTCCTAACAAATAATCTATAGAGTTTTTGTTTTCAAATTTATTATTTGACCCTTTCAGGAATGTGTTGATAGATCTATTTCGGGAATTTTCTAGGTTCCCATCATCAGAACACGTTTTGAAAGCGGTAACAATCCCATGCCAAACCTCAAGCATTCATATGAACTAGTTTACTCACTACATGAGAACTAATATACATATGAGTTTGAAATTAAAGATTATAACCATTGATCAAAAAATAAATTGAAAACTTGTTTGATGTGCAAGATCCACCTCTGGTGGATATTCAATACACGTTTTTTTTTGTTTCTCTCTCCTTTTTTATATTTTGTTAAGTTAGTTAACAAAACAGGGAAAGTAAACTAGGCGGTACTTTGCCTTTTTTCACAAGTTTGTTATAATTTTTATTAAACTCTATAGATTATTTGTTAGGACAATATCCTAATGAAGAAATATAGAGTATATGGCCTCGAACTTGAATAATTTTCATTTTCATTGCACAATAAAAGGTCGAAAAAACATAATTTTTATTTTTAATAAAAATTATAACAAACTTGTGAAAAAAGGCAAAGTACCGCCTAGTTTACTTTCCCTGTTTTGTTAACTAACTTAACAAAATATAAAAAAGGAGAGAGAAACAAAAAAAAAACGTGTATTGAATATCCACCAGAGGTGGATCTTGCACATCAAACAAGTTTTCAATTTATTTTTTGATCAATGGTTATAATCTTTAATTTCAAACTCATATGTATATTAGTTCTCATGTAGTGAGTAAACTAGTTCATATGAATGCTTGAGGTTTGGCATGGGATTGTTACCGCTTTCAAAACGTGTTCTGATGATGGGAACCTAGAAAATTCCCGAAATAGATCTATCAACACATTCCTGAAAGGGTCAAATAATAAATTTGAAAACAAAAACTCTATAGATTATTTGTTAGGACAATATCCTAATGAAGAAATATAGAGTATATGGCCTCGAACTTGAATAATTTTCATTTTAATTGAAAGAGTTTTAATAAACTGTCTGCAAAATTTTTTTAGTTAATACTATCATTTCAGTGGTAGGTGCAAAATCAATTAAAATATTAATTGATTCAATAAAATTTTTAATTGAAACCCGTTTTTAGTTTTTTCTGTGTACAACATTATTTATAAGTTAGAAAATTGTCATCACTGAGAGAATAATCTACATAAAATAAATACATTTTTCCATTAGACCTATGAATTGTCACTGGAATTCGTCCATTGAAACTTTTCATTAAATTAATACAGTTTTTCATAAAATTTAAGGGAAAATTTCATATTATTTATTAAAAATTTCATACGACTAATGAAAAGTAGTTTCATTAAAAATAGTTTAATTAAAACTATCAAGCTTTTTTATAAAGTTTAAGAAATTGTTCATTTACATTGTGAAGAAAACTTCATTGGTCCACAAAATGGGCCATCTACATGTATCTAATTATATCAAATTACATATAATTTGATACAATTTAATGCGAGATTTGTCCATATCCGGTACATTAAATTATATATAATTAGATATAAATATATCTGATTTTATAAAATGTTAGCCGATGTTTTGTAACTTGAAGTTGTGCTTAAAAGTATTTAAGTTGAAAATTCAAATTTCTAGAAATATAAAATTTTAAATAATAAATTTTTTAAATGAAACAAGGAAATGTTTAACGTCTTATAAAATGTACCAATTTTTTTTATAATCATATACATATATTTGGATTATTATTATATCGTTTATGTACTTATATATGGAGTAATATTTTGACACATATAATTATATCAAGAGTCATATACAAAATTCTCTCAATAATATGTATCAGATGGTTTTGTATAAAATGATACAAGCCGTAATATGACACCATACAAAGTCAAATATGACTTAATCATATTACATATGACTAGATATAACTATTTTCATCATTTTGGTGATCACAATCAAGTATAGTGCCCAGAAGTTTTTATATTTGTATTTTTAAAGTTGTTTTTATTTTAAAGATATGCCCTTTTGATGTTCCTCCTTTAAATAAAGCAAAAATACCATTTACAATAACGGTATTTTTGCAAATTTGAAAAGTAAAAAAAAACTTTAGAATGTTATCTTCGAACTTTGTCCATGAACTCTTTGTTTTACCATTGTATTTTCAAAATTGTGTTAAAATACTCTGATAAAATTATAATTCGTGATATTAATGAAACAATTTCATAGAATTTTTTTCGTAGTTTCAACGAAGAATTTCATTATATCCAAGATTTTTTATTAATATAAAATTCATAAAATTTCGTAGTTTCATAAAAAATGCATTCGAATTCATAAATTTAACGAAAATTTTCTTTAGAGTTATGAAATTATTTCAAAGACTTAATTTTTTTATTTTTTCCTCAAATTTTATAACTTAATTCGTTTTCATACATTTTAAACTTTAGTTTTAAGAATTAAATCGCAAGTGTTCAAAATATTTTGTAAATTGTTTTATTATTTCAATGTAGTCTTTTTTTATTAATTTTGGACTTTTATGAAATTGTTAAAAAAATCATATGAAGCGGTTTAGTTCTAATGCATTTTTCAATACATTCATGAATAGTTTTATTAATTCATAGAACTTCTTAATATTATGATACTGTTTCATAAATTCTATAAACGCTTCATTGTCGAAATGATTAATTAGTTTTATGAATTTTCTACAAACATTTCATAAACGTTGAGTTTAATAAAGCCTGTTTCATAGATTCCATGAAAAGTCTCAATGGACGAGTTCCAGTGACAATTTTCATTAAATCTATAAAGAAATTCATTTCTGAAGTGAAGATAATTTTCTCAGCGTAGAAAAAGTTCTATGCAAATAATTAAAAAAAAATATTGAAAAAAATACTACCGAAAATTGAAATTTAAATTGAGACTTCTTTTAGATAAAAACGAAGAAAAATAGCAGAGTTTTTACCCAAGTATGTCTTAATGTAAAAACTCGATGCCCAAAATATGGTCTGTATACTCTTATTCGCCTCAACTCTTCATATCACTAAATTAATAAAACTGTCATCATTCACCATTTTATTAAATGAATTAAGAAATTTTTTAATAATTCAAAAAAGAATTAATTCAAAAAATAAAATACATTCATATTATTTAAAGCTTTTGAGAATTAAGCTAAGAATTCTATCCATAATAATGCTTTTTCGTAATGAAATTTAAGTTTGAATTTAGAAAATTGAACTAATGAATTAAGCCTTTTAAACCTTTGCTCGTATTTTTATTCCAAGTTTCAGTTTTATTTTCAGTTTTTGTATCTGTGTGTTGCGCTGTCATTGTATGGATGTATTTGAGAGTCTCATTTTCGTTTCTAGCAGTAGAAGTAGTAGTTGACTTTAGTTTCATGGATGAATCGTTTGTTCATAAAGTACGTAAACGTTTTTTTAACGTTTTGTTGCGAAAACAATTTACATGAAAAATACATTAAAAATGTTTACTGACATACAAAACTTTAACTTTTTTCGTCTTTTATTTTGAAAAAAATAAATTAAATAAAAAAAAAAACAACTCATCTAAAAATAAATGAACTTCTAAATAAAAACTAATGATATTGTTTAACTTAATAAATTTTTGTTAGTTCTTCTTCTTGAAAAAAAAGTTAAATAAACTTTTTTGTTTTATTTTCGTATTTGTTTAAAATTTTCAGATTGTTGAAAAATAACAAATTATATTGTTTGAGGTATATAAGAGGTTTTTTCTTCTCGTTTAAATTGTGGACATACAGAGCTTGTAAAATACACTTAAATTAAAGTTGGTTAAAATTACTAAGATTTTTTGTTATAATTTTACAAAGTTTTTATTTTAAATATGAATAAGAATTTAACTTAAAATCATGTTTAAAAATGTGTTAGAAAACAGAAGTTTTTCAAATGATAAAAACCACCATTTATTCATAAAAACTTATTAAAAAAAATCTATGTACCCAAAATTTTTTTATGATCTTTATTTCCGCCTTTCGCGATATTTCTCGGAAATTATTTTGTTGCAAATAAATAAACTTTACTCTTAACTTTCCATATGAAGATAATAGCCCTGTTTTTGATTGCCGGATTTCTTTTAGGATTTATTTAAATTCTTTAAAAACTTTATAATTTTATTTGATAATTTGAGTTTGAAAAAATGTATATTTTTATCTAATTCTAACACTTATTCGCTAATATTATATGAAGGAAAAACTTAAAATAATTCAGAACCAAATATATTATTTTTTTTTTAAATCGATTTTGCATTAAACTTAGTTTAATTTCAGTACTATTAATATTTCAAATTTTAATTTTTCACATTATAACATCGAGTAAGTGCTAGATTTAGATAAAAATATAATTTTTGTTAAATTAATATACAAAATATTAAATTTTTAACGAATTTAAATAAATCCAACAATAAATCCGGTTATTGAAAACCAGGATATCCAACAAATAATTTTTAAGAGCATATAACTATTTTTTTTTTATTTCAAATACGAAATGTTATTACAAATCGAAATATATCGTCCATTCCATGAGAGAATGTTCAAAAAGGTGATTTGATTTTGTTAAAATTTGACATATACTCTAGGATGTCGATTACTCACTACCACTTTCAGTTTCATATGATTGTGTAAACTCGCGTTTTTATTTCCGTTTTTTAATTGAAAAAAAAAAATCAAAAAATCTTAAAAGTAGTGAACTTTAAAGTATTGTATCGCCATAGGGCTTCATGCATTACTTTACACGTTACTTCACTGATGAATTTTACAGGCGATGAGCCTCAAAGTAACTCATTACCTTGGAGTGGGTAAAGTAACTGGTTACTTATATGGTTACATGGTGGGAAAAGGTAATGTGCCTATAAATAGATTTTCATAAAAAAATCCATAAAAACTTTTTTTTACAGATATTTTTTTTAATTAAATAAATAACTTTTTTTTATTAAATAAATAACTTGGTCATGCTGGGATTCGAACCTGGGGTCTCTGGTATTTAACAATTAGTTAGGCGAGAACTCTACCAACTGAGTTGTTGTGCATCGTGTTTTCGTTCGTGATATCAAAATCATTCATGCTTACAAAAAATCACAAAGTAATGTGTCTATAAATAGATTTTCAAAAATATATATTAATAATTACTTTACGTTTATAATTCATTCATTACGTAGTTGATGATCGGTAAGTCATTATTTTATGTTTTGAAATAATGTAAAATGTAATGAGGTCTCATTACAAGGTAATCCATGAGCGTTCAATTATCGGTAACTCATTACTTCTTGTTGGAAAATAATGATACAGGTAAGGAGTATACATTATAAGGTAATGCATTACTTTATCGCACCCATTACCAAAGTTTTGCTGGGATATTTTCAAAAGTAGATGCACTATTCCAAATATTTCAAAAGCATATGAAAGTTGAAGTTGCCTACTTTACGATTTGTAATTAAAAAACAACCACTTTCTTGCGAAAACGCATTCATAATGGAAGTGCAATTTTTGACTTTTTAATTTCTAGATAAATAACAACTTTGACTTTTTTGGGACCAGAATTCTATCTATTTTTACTTTGAGTAGCATTATCTTTTGAAGTATATTGACTATTTCAATAATTTAAAAAGCGTCCGAAAGCTATAGTTGTCTACTTTACGATTTGAAGTACAAAAATAATGTTTCTTTTTCAAAAATTAATATTAAATGCAAGATTCATTAAAAAATAACATATGCATTTAAAATGCATTTTAGAAAAAACCGTTGATTTTTGAACCACAAATCATAGACTAGACAACTGCAGCTTTCAAATGATTTGATAAATTATGAAAAAAGTCAATATCCTTTAGAAGATAATGCTCTTGAAAGTTAAGTGATGCTATCTTTTAAAGCTTTGCTAGCTTTTTGTCAAGTTAGGAGCTTGCATGCCTTGATTCTCCAAAAGAAAAAAAGAAAATTTTTTCTTTCCAAAAAATTGCCATCTGAGTCAAATAAAATTTACCTCGAATCAGAATCAATCTGAACTAAAATTAAAGAAAAATTAATTAGCCAGACGAAAAATTTTAGATTATGGTCGACTTGCGTCAAAAAAGTAGCGTTGGATTCTTATGGCATGTAAAGTGTCATCCCAGATCACAAACTTTTTTGCATTATTTCTTCATAATTTAAAAGTAAATATTTATTATTTATATGGATCAAATCATAAAATCACTTTTAGTGCTGAATGATCCGAAATTGAGGTGTTTTTGCATTAAAAATCATTGATTTACTAAAGTGCATAATTTTTTTAGAAAAGAACACTGCACAAAAAATTGTACTTAATATAAATGAAAAAAGTTGTAAAATACGCCAGTGAGAAAAAAGTAAAAAAAAAAATTAATTAATTTTGCGAAAAACCTAGGTTTACATGAATGAACTTATATTTATTTTGCTGTCGAACAATGAAGAATTTTTAAAAATTATTTAAAATAAAGCAAAATCTGCAGCAAATGGGTCGAAAGGGGTGGGCATCTACTGGTATTAGTATCCCTTTTATGTGGTAGAAAAAAGTTTTAAATATTAAAAATATTTTGGAAAAAAAACACATTTTCATGGGTGAACTTATATTATTTTTTCGTACACAATGGTTTATGTACACGCAGAAAAAAACTGGGGGAATATTACTGAAGTGCTTAGTAATTATACAACTACATAAGTTTCAAGTTAGTTTTACAAAGTTCCAGTAAACTACGGGTATTTCAAAATGTTTGCCTAGTAAAAAATTTCTAAAAAAAAATCATATATTTTACTGTGTTTTCATTTACTAGTTTAAAGCTTAATATGTGTTTTGGTGAAAAAAATATTTTATATCAAAACACGTCCAAAGCCCCTCCAGTGGAAACGTAGCATTATGAAGTTGTTAGGGTATTCAATCGGTTAACCGTTACTCGATTAATCGATGAATTTTACTCAAACAATAGTTCGAGTAAACTACACTCAGGGAACTTCTGCTTTAAAAATGTATAGTTTTTTAGGTTGTAATACATTTTCTTTATTTTTAATGTAAATGTCAGTCATTTGTAGAACAAATTAAATTTTTTACTAACCTTGTAGTTCATTTAAAAAAACAAACCACATCAAATGACTGTTTTATTTTTTGTTATTTTAAAAAAAATAAATGTTTGTTTATTTTTTACTAACAAATGTGGTTAATTTTTACTACAATTGTTAGTAATTTTTTGAACATTAAAAAACAAATGACAATGTTAGTTAAATTTAATGAAATGTAAATCGTCCTTTTTTAAAGTGATATTTCATTTGTTTTTAACTACATTTGCAGTGTATTATTATAAGTGTATAATTATCAATTTCGAGTCACGAATGACTCCAACAATTTCGATCGATTAATCGAGTTATTAGCGTAAATCAAAATACGTTCTATTTCAGCTTATGTTTAATAATAAAACAGCTTGAATTGTCTCGTATTATAATTTTTTTTTATCAAACTACATTTACACTGAACCACACAAATACATATTTTCTTTTTCTTTCTGTTAATTTTTTTTAATTGAAAAAAAAAATCAAAAAAAATGTCAAAAGTAGTGAGCTTTGAAGAGCCATATTTTCCAAAGTAGATGCACTATTTCAAATATTTCAAAAGCATATGAAAGTTTAAGTTGTCTACTTTACGATTTGTAATTAAAAAAACAACCACAAACTTGAAAAAAAAACGAAATTACGTATTATGAGGCTCAATATGAACCTAGAAACAGCAATGTATCAGTTACGGTTTTAATTTAAATATGATATTAGTGAAGTAGTTTTCTTTGGAGATAAAACGTTCGGCACAGAGACCAATGACTAAAATATCACATTTTTAGCAATTTCTTAAGATATTTTAAAAGATATTTAAAAATGATTATACTTAGATGAAGGGTTGAAAAAAATTTAACACCAAAAGGTCAGATTTCCAAAAATTAAACGAAATTTTTAAGTATCTAAAATTTTATTTAGATTTATTTAGATTCTAAATATTCTACAAAACAAAATCTTGACAAATGCAAAATTATAAGATTGTGTTAAATTTTTTTTGCAAGATTAAAATTGTACTTATTTCATCATAATTTGTTGACGTTATATCTAGGATTGGGCCGTTCACTATTTTCTTTCATTCGGATCTACATAGATTCAAAATAATCAGATAAATTAAAAATTTATGTGATTTTTCTTTAACTAGACTGCTATGCCATATTATTTTTGATATTTGCAAAAAACTCTAAAAGTTATATCCCTAATATTTTCTTAAATTTTAGCTTTACAAAGACGAAAGAAAATAAAGTGAAACTCCAAAATTGTTTATTATTTTAGAAGATCTTTTTAATTTTAAATTAATTACCTAAATTTTTTTTTGAAATTTGATGAAACACATTTCGGAACTCATGATTTTTTAATATTGTTCAAGTAACTCGAGTAATTTTAAAATCTTACTCGATTAATCGAATAAGTTAAAAACTTCAAAATCGAGTTACTCGTTTATTCGAACAAAACCAAACCCGAATAATTTGAATACCCTAGTAGTTGAATAATTTCTAAGCACTTCGATATTATTCCCCCCAGTTTTTTCTGCTTGTACGTTCTTTAAAATCTGAACATAAAATAAAAAAAAATAGTGAAATTTCCAGTTTTACTTTTTAAACACAAATTTTTTATTTGGATCTTATAAAAAAAAATAAGTTTATAAATTCATATAAAAGTGTCGTCAACACAAATTAAAAGCTTGTAAACGTTTAAGTTTGTAATATAATTTTCTATTAAAAAAATTTTTTTTTAGCAAATGTCAAATTTTACTTATCCTATCCCATAAAATAAAGGGTCCGCCAAATAACTTTTTTTTTTTTTGAACTCCTGAACCAATTGGACTTTGTATGGCCTTTATGCAAACTTCGTCTCAATGATGTCTCCGAAATGTTCAATTGTTGAGAACGACGTTGAATTGATGTTGATGGCGCTTCACGCACACTTTCTGCCACAGCAGCAATATTCTCGGGTGTACGCACTGTTTTTGGCTTTTCACGCTTTGGTTTATCGATGAGGATGTCAGTTTCTTTCACTTTTTTCACAAGATAACGAACATACGGACCATATTCGTTCAGCGGAAGGATAAAACTAATTATCTGTCAAATCAGACATGAGCTAAGTGTTACCATTCACGAAATAAGCACTAGTTGAAAAAAACGTTAGATGACGGACCCTTTATATTAAGAATCATAAAATTACTTTTTCGCTTTTTTCAATAAAGTTCCCGCCAAAATTGTAAAGTATTTAAACTCGAACGATGCATATTGACACAAACTCTTTTAAAGTTGCGAGTTTTCGTATATTTTAATAAAAAAAATATGAAATCGATATTCCGCGATGCAAATTTGCAGAACAACAACACTTGTACAATTTTTTTGCAGGGACGTTATTTTGTGAAAACCTCCGAGAGCTGTAGTGTGAAGCTTACAATCATTTTATTCACAAAATATTCAATAAGTCAAACTATCTCATTTTAACTTATTCATTGTCATTAACTTATTCAATAACCGGAATTTAAAATGTTTGTATGTAATAAAAATAATGCAACTATATAATTTATTTTCAAATTAGTTGCAATTATTATAAACAAATTGCATACACGTTGTATATTTAATACAAATATATTAAGTTGTATTATGGCAAATTTGACTTTATTTCCTAAATACAACCACATAATAATCATTATAAATTATAAACAAACGCATAAACATATTTAACAACAATGCACTAATTAAAACTAATTTAAAATTGTTTTAGTACACACTAATGTTATCAACAGTGACAGGAAGTTCATGCAAATGCATGTTTTTTTTTCCTTAATTCTGAGAATTTGGTGCACAAAATTTCTTTGCGAATCAAAGAATTTGGGTTGAAATGGCATCGATTTGTTTGTGCATATTTTGCTATAAAAGGCATATTTTGCTATAAAAGGCATATTTTGCTTTAAATGCATATTTTTGCTAATGTTAACTAAAATGCATATTTTTATTGTGTTTTTCATAGTTTTTCGTAAAAATAACACTTCCAGTGTAAAAAAGATTGGATTTGATCAAATCTAACTATATATGATATAATCTGATTTGATGTGATTGAATATAAATAAATCTGGTACCAAATCTGATCATATATGATATGATATGATATGGCGTTGTGATACACTCTATGCCAAGATCTAATGAGGTCTAGTACCATCTCTGTTCAAATCTGTTCATATCTGAAGGGATCTTGGATATTGGAGAGTTTTCGTGGCCAGATATGAGCAGATGTGGCCATATTAGATAATATCTGGTACCTGGTGCATATTAAATCATATCTGCCAAAGATTTCAAAATCCCTTAGTTCAGATCTGGTACCCTTTCAAAGGCACCAAAATAAAAATCTACGTATTTTTATGACATATAAACTTCAAATTTTGTTTTTCATTTTTGTTCTGTTTGTTATTTGGTTTATTTTTAAGATTTTTTAAAAATTTAGGAAAACTTTAAATATTTTCTATTATTTTTTGTATGTTCTATAGATTGTATATTGGAATATGTCGTTTTTTTGCAAAATAGAAAGAAAGTAAAACAAAAACATATATTCCCGATAAAAAAAAAGTAATGTCTCAAATGCCAAATCAGATCTTATTTGATATAGATCGATATTTTTACTTATTTATTTTGTCTCAAAATTCAGTAATATCCGATTAGAACCCTCAAATATATAACTGGATTAAATTAAAATCTTTCAAATATATTATTGGATTAAATCGGATAAAAATTGATCGCACAATTTAAGATCCTGAAAAATCCCAAAATATCGCATGGGATTAATTTAGATCTAATTGGATCTAATTAAATCGAGAAAGACAAGTACGTTTTGGTGGATAGAATAAGATATTTTGAGATTAAATTGGATTAACTTAAATCCCATGACATATAAAATTTTAATAAAATAAAAAAAAAAAATAATATAAACATCTGGAGCATATATAATTATGTATGGAGTTATATACAATAAAATATACTAATATCTTATTGGCATAGAAAATACTAATAATGTATTACCATGTATAATCATATCTGAAACGAAATTGTTTGTCTTGTGCTATATTTAATTATATCTTACATCATTTAAATCTGACATTAAATTATTATATATACAAACATATCTTATATCATACACAAACATATTTTTTGTAAGATGGTATATATCTTAAATTATAAACATTACATGACTTCATATATGATTGCATATTGTTTTATATATGAGAATGTAATATTATATATGACAACAGATCTACCATATCTTATTATGTATAGCATATATGTTTAATGTCTATTTTTGTAAAGGTCAATATATAAAAATATATCGTTATGTATGTTAGCAAATAATTAACATATTATAAGATATGGCAATGCATCACACCATATATAATATCATATTATAATATATTTTAAAATGAAAAAAACACAACACCATACATAAATTTTTCATTCGGTTTATTAAGAAAGTATATTTAACAATGATAGTTTTTTTTAGATAAATAAATCAATATTGTATATATATTCAAACGCAAGAAAAGAAATTGATATTTCGTGCAAATCTATGTCCGTATCTGATCACACGAAACATACCAAGACGGCGGTTCTCGCCATATTAATCTGTTTTTAAAAACACTTTTACAAATGGCTTCGAAAAATGGCTTGAGATGAAGCCGGCAGTCAGATTCCTAAACGTAATACAAGTGTTGGTTTTGTTTCACCTTGTCTATGTTATCCATTTATTTGCCCCAGATTTGATCAGATCTAATGAGATCTCAAATTTGTCAAAATGTTTGATATCTAATTAGATCTGATCATATATACTATAAATTAAAATTAATTTTTAAATTTTTAGTGCATATTTTAAGATTTGTCATGCATATTATATGCGCCTAAAACACATTCTTTAAGTGCATGGAGTTCCTGTCCCTGTTTGTAAATAAACAACATTTTATTATCATTATAATACACGTCGTTATGTTGTTAGTAAACTATTATTAATTAGCTTTTGAATGACTGCCAATGTGTCAAGTCTATTAGAATAGCATCAAAAAACAATAACATAGAATCATTAAAATTTAATATAATTTATTTTATTAAATGGAGGTTTTTTTCTATCATTACTATCAATGATTTTGCATAAAATTGCAAATATATATAAAAAATGTATATTTTGTAAACTTAACAAATCAACCTGCATAAATTATTTAAATTATTTTCTAACGCATGTTCTCGTTAATTATTTATGACATTATAAATTTATGTATAAACTAAAATTTTTTTAGTTTTTTATTGACAAAAAAAAAGTTATTCTAAACAAACCAGTTCAATTAAAAAAAAAAATTATAGTAAATTACTGCAAAAGAAAACTTAAAAATGTTTGTAAGTATTTTGCAGAACTTAAAATCTTTAGCGTTTTAACTTGCATTTTTTGACTGTAGCAAGATTTTAATTTGACAGTCACTGCACTCGTAAGAAAAAAGTTAGTACGAAAGTCTGTTTAACGGCTTAAAATTCAGTTAAACTAATTTTTACTGATGTTATCGTTTAAATCTGTTATTTAGCTAAAGTTATTAGTTATTTCCTTTTTCCTCAAGAACAAATTTCATCTGTACTTGAACTAAATTTCTTATTTATTATTTAGTAATTCACGATTTTTAAATTTACAAATTTCCCAGTTAATTTAACCACAATTGTTTTCAAAAAACCGCTATCGGTCTCACCTGTACATGGTTTGATGATTAAAGTTACGGCCTTTTGTACTTGATTTTTCTGAAACCAAAAGGCCGTAACTGCAATACAAAAATATATGCCAAAAATAAAACAATCGAAGAATTTCATATCAAACCCGATATGCATTGAGCCGACTCTCTCAGATTTTGATGAAATTTTGCATACAGCTACATTTTACCTATACAAACACAACCTCATTTTCGAAAATATGTGGACGAGGCAAGGTATCGTAGTTTTTGAAAAATGACGATAATATGTACTTTCAAGCTGTTGTGTATGTTTTCGAATGGCATAAATATCTTTGAATTCGGTTCAGCCATTCCGTAGTAATCGCTGCTTAAAAGTAACTATTACCGTCATTTTTCAAATATTTCGATACCTTGCCACGCCCACAATTTTTCGAAAATGCAATTTTTAAAAATGAGGTTGTGTTTGTATAGGTAAAATGTAGCTGTATGCTAAATTTTATCAAAATCTTAGAGGGTCGGGTTCATCAAACGAGAAAAAATACTGCTTTTCAGCAGTAATTAAAAAAGCTTTTAGTCAACTTATGAATTTTTATCTATTTATTGTAAGTATTTTTTAAATAAAATGCATTTTTAATATTTCAAAAATTACTTATTTAAATTACTTTATTTAATAAAATAAAATCAAATGAAATTTTTTAAACAAAAAGCAATGTAAACCATTACGTAAAAGGCAAAAAAACTGCTCTACACGAGTTTTTGGTTAATGAATATAGTAAATTGCAGTTACGGCCTTTTGATTTTTCGTTAATAAAATCGTTATTTTTGGACATAAACGTTTAACATATTTTGGGTAGGTGTATTTTGATTAACTACAATCGTAATCAAACAAAAAGTCAATTTTGAATCTTTGTCAGTTACAGCCTTTTGGATTTTAAGCGACGATTGGTATTATTGGTATAGATTTTTTGTCTGTTTCGGTATTGATATCGGTATTTCATTCGTAGCGGTATCGGTATAAACCGTACCGAAACATTAATACCGTTATTATTGAAAAAATGCATTTCACAATAAATTATGTGCTGCTGTTAAAAAACACAATGTTGCCAACACAAATTAAAAATTGATAACCGTTTGTTATGATATTTTATTAACAAAAAGTTAAATTATTTTGCATTTACGATATTTGGTACTAAAAAAATTTATATTTAAAGTGAAAAACGTTGAATATAACCGTTTTGATACCGGTACGATACCGGTATTAAGGAAACGGTTACGGTGTACCTGTATTTTTGAAATCAGGGGATTCGGTATTGATATCGGTTATCAATTTGAAATTGTTTTCAATAGGAGAACAGTACTAAAAAGGTATCGGTGGCCAACCTTGAATCTAACTATTAAGTGGAATTTGGAAGAAATTTTAAAAAAAATCTAATAACTTTTCGACCTAGTGCTCATACACTCATAGTAATCCATGCATAAAAAAAATAAAACATTCATCAAATAAACGAAAATTTGTTAGTTTTACACTCAAAAAAGTCAGTAAAGTCAGCAACATTTATGCTGGGAGGATTCTTGTACAAAAATTGCTAATATCAGCTATAATCAGCAACATTTTTGGTGAATTCTAGAATCATTCCAAGAAAAATGCTGACTTTACTGACTTGTTTTGAGTGTACGAAAATATTTGTTATTATACCCACCATATACTGTGATGAGGGTATATATAAGTTTGTCATTCTGTCTGTAACGCATCGAAATAAAGACATAATACCCCATTAAGTATATATATTCTTGATCCATATCCATTTCTAATATGATTTGCGATATCCGTTTGTCTGTCTGTCTGTCCGTCCTTCTGTCTGTTGAAATGGCGATCACAGCGTGAAAACGTCTTCCAGACTACTTATTTTTTACACAGATCGATGAACATTTCCCGAAAAGTTTGGTATTAAAAATAAGCAAAATCGGTACAGCGGTTCAAAAGTTAGGATCGAAAGAGTTAAGGTACCTCTAAATTTTCCATACAACTTACTAAACTTATACAATATAAACTGTATACTAATACATAGTATCGCCTGGTGTATAAAATATAACGTCATATTTTCCCACCAGACAACAAGAGGTGAATGACACTTTAAATTTTTGTTAAATAATTTTTTTACCACAAAAATATGTTTTCACCTCAAAAATGTTTTTTTTACCACACAATTTATTTTTTATATCCTAAAACTTTTTTCAGCTTTAACATATTTTTATATAATATTTTTTTGTTGTTTAATTTTTGTTGGTTCAAAATTTTCGAATTTTTATGCATGGATTATTATCAGTATATGGACTATATCTTTCCGATTTTAGCTTAAGCTATCTTTTTCGGTAATATATATAATTAAGATGTTTCTTCTATATTTTCCGCCTCATTAATGTGCCCGTCTATATAATAAGTTTCAGCTCCCATTGCAAAATGTTTAAAGAGAATACGACCCAAAACCTACTATAAAGTAGATTATATCATTATCAAGCTTGACCGTCTATGTTTTTACTTGTTTATTATTTGAAATTTTGAAGCTATTTGAAGTATATTTTATATAAATTTTTATTTTGTTTTTCTATAAATTGCCATTTTTCAATCGTTTTGCAAGCAAAGAGGGCCCACGTTGGGCGCCAATCTAATTATGAATTATTTTTAAAAAATAACATAAAAACACACTAAAATGAAAAGCTTTTATTATGAAAATGAAAAGCTTTTATTAATGCAAATTACAAAAAAAAAAACCATATATGGGACTTTTAAACTAATCTCAAAGATCAATACTATTAAATTAATTAACAATTTATCTTGCTTTGTAGACTTTTCTTTGATTCATATAAAATATGTTTATTTCTATTGTTAAACTATTACAAATTTGTGTTGTTATTATAATTTTCTTGCGGCAAAATATCTACATAAAAGTATTACAATATTCATATGACATATAATGTCTTATAAATTAAATTTTGACAGTAAATTACATTGACATGACCACAAATTTTAATATACACACAAGACAAGAAAATAAATACGACTTCAATATAATGCATTCGAATGGATGTCATATATGTAGAACATGGAACATCATTACAAAAACATTCTAAACTATCTAAACATACAAAGTTCAAATCAAGGTAAACTATAATAAGGCATCTTTACATTTTGTCTATTTGTTAGACTCGTAATGCAGTAATAATAATTTATTCAATAGTATGAAATAGTTTTTGTACCAAATTACTGTTTCTATGGTTTTTTGACACTTGCAATTTTAGCTTGAAAAACTTACCGTAGACAAACTAGTCAAGAGTGGGGGTGGGTGGGTGTAAATAAGTTCAACCAATTGTATGAGAATGTTTGAGGAATATTGTGTCAAATTTAATGTGTTGCAATCAAACCACATGTTTATGTAAAACTCTTCCACATACAGAGTTGTATAAACATTATACAACTCTGTAAGTTGCATGTTATATACACATTGAATACATGAGTGCTGACATAAATATCTAGAGGCATGATTTAC
Source organism: Delia radicum (assembly GCA_021234595.1). Classification (NCBI taxonomy): domain Eukaryota; kingdom Metazoa; phylum Arthropoda; class Insecta; order Diptera; family Anthomyiidae; genus Delia; species Delia radicum. The sequence goes on from CM037854.1 coordinate 154,534,233, forward strand.
TATCATTATAAAAAAAAAGTTTGTTTGAAAAAAGAAATCCTGAAAACCAAGAAAATTTAAACATGGTTGATGCAAAAAATGAAAAAATAAAATTAGAAAAAAAAAATTAAACAAGATTTTTTCAACTTTGATAACTAATAAAAATAAATTGCATGTAGCATGCATTATAGCAACAAAAAAAATGCCCAAAAACAGGTATTGTTATTAAATGAAACCGTTGTTGCATGTTCCATAATTATTTCCATGTATTTAACTTTATGCTACACATAGGGTTGCCAGATTTCAATTTGCAAAATGCGTAACGTTTACTAAAAAAAATCTTGATTTAAAAAAAAAATTTTGAAATTTACGAACATTCGTATATGAGTAGTTGGAAAGGGTGTAAATGAAAATTATTTTACAATTTTAAACCAGAATTGTAAAAGTTTATAAAAGCTAAAATGAAAATTTAAATATTTTTGCATTCTTCAGGCTTTAAAAACACATAACACAGTTTTATTCGTAAAACTTTTTTTTATGTCAGTATTGTCCAAAGAAGAAAAAATTAAAAAGAAATATGGACAAATTTCTACCAATAATGGTTTCTAATTTGCGGGTATACTTTGGTAAGAGCAAAACTCCTGGCAATAAAAATTAACTCCATAAATTGGTTTTGAGAGGCCAAGATCTAATTAAAAATACCTGCAGTCAATTGAAAAAACCTGTAAAAATAGCAGAAAAGGCTACAAAAAAGTGCAATATATAGCAGATTTTTTTGCTAAATTAATGAAATAAAAACAGCAAACATAAATCTATTAACTATGATGTGAGCAAGATTATTCAAGTTCAAGATCATTTGTTTTTTGTTAAATAAAAAACCGTGCAATGCTTATTTATTAATTAAAAAAATTTTCCATCCGTTAATTAAAACTTTTGGTTTGAATTTTTTTTAAATTTTAAAGTAAAACATTTAAATCCGTCAACTCTACTCAATTTTAGTTATATTCGATGTGAAATTTAGTTAACTGAAAATAGGATTTTACTCTGTAACAAAAACATTAACAAAAACTTTTAATAAATATATGTAGATTTCAAATAGCAACTGTAATATTAACAACATGTTTGCTATATTTAACTCAAATTTAGTAGAATGAAAATAACAGTATGTTTTGCTAAAATAAACTAAAAATTTTGCTAAAAAAGTGTAGATTGCTGATTTCATATGGCAGACTTTTATTTGCATTAAAAAAAACTAAAAAAAAATAAAAATTTCGCGTTTTTTAATGTTTTTTTGTCTACTAATGTTGTAATGTCTAAATGTGAAAATGTTTTGGCTGATTTTAGCAGATTATTTTGTTACAATAATTTCAGTAAACTAAAATTTAGCTTAAATATAACTAAATATTTGTAAATTTAACAGATTTATATTTGCTATTCTTATATTACCAATATTTAGTAAGAAAAATCTGCTAATTTTAGCAGTTTTTTCTGCAATGTAATTTTCAACTAATTTTTAGTAGCTTTTCTGCTCTTTTCACAGGTTTATTTCTATGAGTGTGATGACAACTCAATTTTTTTTCTAATTGTTTCCCATTTGACTACACCCAAAAAACAGACTCTGTAGTGACTACCGTATTTGTAGCCAATAGAATGGTTTACTCCTTTTAGTTTTTTTTTTATTTCAAATCAGCTTAAAAATGGTGTCAAGGAATTTTAGGCGATTATAAAATGCAGCTAAAAATTAGAAATATGTACCAAAAACATAAAAAATACAAATATCACAATATATCAAAATATACTTCAAAATATAAAAAGTCCAAGAAAAGAAATTTTATGTGGCAACTATAGTTTTTTAGTAGGAGCAGAATCTTACTCTTTTCTTCGGTTTAGCAAAACTTTAAAATATAAAAATGATTTTGCTTAAATTAAAATATAAAAATGTATCCAAAGTTTATTTTTTTTTTTAATATAATAACACAAAATTCTTAAAATTAGTTAAAAATATGCATTATAAAGCACAAAATATGCGTAGAAAGTCAGAATTTTTTTTTTGCAAAAAATGCAACTACAAATCGATGCCATTTTGTGGGCGTTGTGGTGTAATGGTTATCGCGTTTGACTTTTACACAGAAGGTCCCGTGTTCGATCCCCGGTGCCGGCAACATCAAAATAATAAGTATGAGTTTTTTCTATCCCTCATACGTATCGCAATGTCCACCTTCGGTGTTCCCATAGCAATTAACCCCACCGAAGTAAAATAATGAATCAGGGCTATGAACGAAAAAGCTTCAATAAGTTCGCCAACTCACCATCAGGTGGCGAGCAACAACTGTTCTAAGACTTATCATCTCGCGCAATTACAGTGTTGCCATGTCTGAAGCCCTTCATCTTTCCCCACCTTTCATCTCTATACTATCCCTTTCCAAAGAAAGCAACACACTAAATATGGGAAGTATTTCCTGTGTTGCCTCTCTTTAAAAAAAAAAAAAAAAAATTGGATGATTCGGATAAATATTTAGTCTACTACAGTTATGGATCATCGAGAAAAAACATGACTTTTCTTGAAATTCCTTGTCCTAGTGATCAATACAAGAACCGATAGACTGTCAAACAAATGCACTAAAAGAAAACGTTTCACAATAATATTTTAGTATTCATTTGCTTTTTACAAAACTTTGTTTAAGAAAAATTTGAACAAATTTAAAAAATGATTTTTTAAAAAAATTTTGACAAAACATATTTTTCTTGATTCTTGGCGAGCATTAAAAACTCCTGTAAATCAGGCGAAATCAAGGCGTTTTGGCAACCCTAGCTACACACCTCAATATAAACTGCATAACTTTTGAAGATAATATACCACGCATATGTAGGGTAGAAGGGGAAGCATTCGCCACATTTTTTTAAAGAGCTGACGTTACTCAGCCAACCTTTTTTTTTTTTTGGAAAAATTTTTTTTTTATCTAAAATTTTACACATGTTAACTTTAATTTATTCCTTATATTACTTTTTTAAGTTACCCAAAGTAACTAAAATCTGCTTAACTGCCCCACCTATGGCGTAAAGTTGAAGTTGCACAACTACACTCAAAAAAGTCTGTAAAGTCAGCAACGTTTTTGCTGAGAGGATTCTTGCAGAAAAAATTTCTAAATTCAGCAACATTTTTGCTAAATTTACTATTTTTTTTTTTGCTGATGACATTAAAACTTTTTTTTAGTGTATAACGGTTCTGGCGGAAAATTTATATTTTATATTAAATTTATATTAAATAATCATGTGGATATCAATAGCTGTAATTTCAGCAAAAATAAATGTCAAAAAAGTTTACTTTATTCGAATTTGTTGAAAGAAAATTACATCTGATTTACAAGAATTTTTAATGCAAGTCAAGAATAAAAAAAATATGTTTTGTCCTGATTTCTTAAAAAAATTATTTTTTAAATTTGTCTCCTAAACAAAGTATTGTAAAAAGCAAATGAACATTTCATTGAAATATTATTTTGGAGCATTTTCTTTAAGTCCATTTGTTTGAAAATCTATCAGCACTTATATTGATCACTAGGGCAAGGAATTTCAAGAAAATTCATGTTTTTTTCGATGATCCAAAACTGATGTAGACTAAATATTTAACCGAATCATCAAATTTAGAACTAAATGGCATCGTTTTGAAGTTGCATATTTTGCAACAAAAAAAAAGAAGCATATTTTGTAGCTTTTTGAATCATATTTGTGCATATTTTTAATTAATTTTAAGTAATTTTTTGTTAGTTTATTTAAAAAAATTATATTTGGATACATTTTTATATTTTAATTTAGCAAAATCATTTTTATATTTTAAAGTTTTGCTGAACCAAATAAAAGATTAAGATTATGTTTCTATTGAAAAAATAGTTGCCAAATTCAATTATATTTCTTTATTTTTATATTTTTAAGTTTTGATATTTGTAAAAAGTGTCTTTTAAGTGCATATTTTTTATGTTTTTGGTACATACATATTTTTAATTTTTAGCTGAATTTTATAAGCGCTGATTTCCCTTTTTTAGTTTTATAAAATTCCTTGACCACATTTTTAAGCTGATTTGAAATAAAAAAAACTAAAAAAAATTTACCATTCGATGTGTGAAACAATTATAAAAAAAATCGAGTTATATTCCCAGGAATGTTGCTCTTACCAAAGTGTAGCTGCAAATTAGAAACCATTATTAGTAGAAATTAGTCCATATTTCTTTTTAATTTTTTCTTCTTTTTACAATATTGACATGAAAAAAGTTTTACAAATAAAACAGTGTTATGTGTTTTTAAAGCCTAAAGTTCAAAGATTTAAATTAAAGTTAAATTTTAATTCTAGCTTTAATAATATTTTCACAATTTGCACTTAAAATTATAACATAATTTTCATTTGTACCCTTAACAACTACTAATGTACGAGTGTTATTAATTGTCAAGATTTTTTTTTTCAAAATCAATATTTTTTTTTTGTGAATATTAAGCATTTTTTAAATTTGAATCTGGCAACCCTACCCTTACCTTTAACGTATATTTTTTAAAATTTTTAAAAAGATCGTTTTCAAATATATAGCCTTCCGACTTATAAGTCAAGAAAGGTGACCTTTCCAAATACAAACTCATGTTATATACACAGAAAAAACTAAAAACGGGTTTCAATTAAAAAATTTATTGTATCAATTAATATTTTATTTGATTTTGCACCTATCACGGCAAAGATACTATCAATTAAACCTTTTATTAAAATTAAGAAGGAAGAAAAAGTTATAAATAACTTCTACAAAAAAAAATATGATACTCACAAAAAAAGTGTGTGATCTATACGTTGGCATGTGTGTTTTTTTAAGTCTGTTTGTGTGTGTGCTTGTTTTGTTTGTTAACTTCAAATGTATTTGGTATTTTATACTGAACATTTTCTATTTATGCATACAGTGTATGAAAAAATAATATGATAATTGCGTCTAAAATAAAATATGTATTTATATATTTAAAAGTCAATTAAAATATTAACTGATTCAATTAAATATTTCTTTAGGAACACATTAAATTCAAATCAAATCTTTAATTAAATATTTTAGGTTGATAATTTTTTCTGTGTATTAAATTAAAGGAAATTTAATAACCTTTCAAATGTGATCTGGATGAGTTGCGTACCTCTAAAAGAATTAAGTAAGTGCAACTTTGAAAAAATTTTTCCGTTTTTCAAGGGCTCCTATTTCCGGTTCCAGATAATTCGTGTTTATATTGTAAATTAATATCAACTCTTCGACATCTTAAAAGACATTTGGTTTTATTACACGATATGAAAAAGTTATCCCAAATATACTAACTCTCTGTTATATTATTTTTGTAACCAAAAAAACACAAAAACATGCCTATTCTGGGCCAGGTGTGACGTACAAGTGTAAAATTTTGTGACATCAAAGATGATTAGTAATTGCACAAATTATGAAAAAAACATTTTAATTACTCTTTTAAATACAGCGAAATGGAGGGTGGCATTTGTGGGCCAGTGGCGAAACCTCCCCCTTCTACCCTATGTGAAAAAAGGCGTCTTATTAAGGTGTCACTGTTTTGAAAAAAAAGGAATAAAAGAAAATAGTATCGGGATTCCCTTTGACGTTCTCACTCTTCTCCATAAAAAACTACAACACACATATAAGTAACAACAATTAGTTAGTCAGCAGCAATATAGGCAGGCAAAGGCGGCAGGCAGATGGCAGCACACTATTTCATATCCCGCTGGGATTTATGCATTTAATGAGCGCTTTGGCGCTAATGAAAAAGTCAGTCTACCACAATGCTGTTATCACTGTTTGTGTGTGTCTTTTTTTTTGTTCTTGTTTCAAAATGTTGCACGCGATATGCGGGCGTGGCATGGCGTTAAATTACACTCAAACACACTAACATGCCACAAAAACTAAATATTTTATTCTTTTATGTAGGAAAATGTATGTGTATGCGTCTTTTTTTGTTAGCCTTTTTATAGTGTTTTTTTTTTTTTTTAATTTCTGTTGCCATTTTTCCATTTAATGTTTTATGATTGTATGAGTGGATTTTTTTCGTTTAAACGCTTTTGGCGTTTTATGTTTTTTTGGTTGCGGCTTTTGCTGAATATCAGTTGATTTATTTATGCAGCGTTTTTTTCAATTTTTGTTTCTTTTACTGAAATTTAATATTATATCATGTGGTTTAAAATATATAATATTAAAAAAAAACGGTAGCTTAAAATGTGGCAACTGCTCACACTTTAATTTGCCATACTAAATACAACATTTGATAACAGTTGTTTTGTACAAAATTAAACATTTTGGATTTATTATATTACTGAAATGTGAAAAGAGTGACTCTGTTGTGACAACCGACTTTTTTAATTAAGACAATCGCAAATAATTAAATTTTTATTCACTCAGAAAGAACTTATCAAATTTAAAATGTACTTATTTGGCTAACTCCCCATTGTCACATGCAAGTAAAAGTTCGAAAAACTCAATACACATACACACTTTTTAACTAATCCAATTACACTTTTGTCACTTGCGACTCAACTTACAACGAAATTTTTTTCATTTCCAAATGATGTAAACAGGGCTTCCCAAAACTCGCTAGTCTGAAGTCCTTAAGAACAGGGCAAATACATAACAAAGGTTTCCATCGTACCCAAGTTACAGAGTTTGCATACTTTGTCATCATCTACTGCACCAAAGGTATTGTAATTTAATTTGATTAGTCCACATCTGGCCTTAAAATCCACGTTATATTTAAACTATCAAGGATATAGCATTGACCTTTGATATAATCGAGCTATTTATATAATCTTGAAGAGGCTGCATGACTTTGTAAATATTGCTTATGATGATTTTCTTTAATATTGCTTAGCAATAGCTTATTTTGTGCAGACCAATGATGCTCGCGTCAGGCTGTGTAACAGACCACGGAGTATTAATGTTGTTGGCAATAGTTTTCAGTTCTTTAATCCAAAACAAGTCCTTCCTTATTAGCATAGCCTATTAGGATGGTATTGAAATATAACCCGAGTTCTAGGGAGTACAAATGATTCTTCAAGCATTAGTGCGTAGTTAGGTGTAAATTCAGACAATTTCAAAATTTTCTTCATAAAGTATCGTTGTAATAAATCAACCGCATCGAAATAACCAAAACCCCAAACTTGAGCGGCATATGTTTGGATCGACCTGGATACAACTAAAAAAAGATTCCATTTTTGTCTCAGCTGAAATTTGTCTATTGGCAATAAAATGTTTCCATGTGGAGTTAATAGCATTTTTAGCTTGAAAGCTTTGTAATAATAATGATTTTTAATTATTTGGTTAATCGACAGACATTTTTTTATAAAATATTGTCGAAATTTATTACCTTTTCTCTTTCTTGTTTACATTAAATATATATCTACTCCAACGAAATTTTAAAGGCAATCAATTTTTGGCACTTTCGACAAGTTTGGCGTAAAAATGAAAAAACAATGTTGCGTTTTCCAACAATTTACTGGTATTTGGTAAATTTTAGTAAGAGGGAATAATAACTATGACTGATTATGTTTATATTTATAAAAATAATTAGCAAAGGACACACTGACAAATATTAAGAATAATTTATAATATTAAGTTTTTTAAATAAAAAAGTTTTACAACAAATATGTGCCCTGTAAATTGCAGGTCATAGTGTAGAGACTCGAAAATGTTTGCATGTTTTTTCGATAATTTCGATGATTGATCATATATATTCTCAACTTGCGCCAATTTACTTACTTGTGGCAACAGGGGGTTAAAGTTATTCGAGAATGATATGTCAAAAATTTTAGAAAATTAAATTTGTAAAGAAAAATATAGTTACAAATATTTGCAAATGGTTTTGATCCAGGCGGCCACTTAAATAAAATATTAAAAATTTAGTTAGAAACAACTTCAAAATAACTTTTAAAAGAAGCCGAAACAAATGTTTAAAAAAAAACTTGACTTTTCGAGAAACCGTTTTTTTTTGGTTAACGACCGGTTTCAAATAAAACAGCGTTTTTCTCACAAAAAAAAAAATATACCAAGTCTTAATATGAAAATGACTTCAGAATTGGGTTTGAACGGTTTATGCATTACACTTTTTTTAAATTCACGAAAAACGTTTTATTTTGAATTTCCTAGTTATTATCCAAACAAATACAAACCGATTTTTTTTAAATTTGAATGTTTGAAAATAATTTAATGTTTTTAACATTTTGGTTTCAAAGTTACCATACAGAAAGGGGATAGAGGAAATATGAAAGGTGGTGAAAGACGAAATGCTTCAAATATGGCAACACTGTAATTGCCCTAGATAATGAGTTGTTGCACGCCATCCAATAGAAAGTTTGGGAGCTTTGTTGAAGATTTGTGGTTCATAGCCCTGATTCAGTATTTTACTTCGGTAGGATTAAGTCTATGGGAACACCAGAGGAGGGCTCTACGTTATGTATGAGGAATAGAAAACTAGAAAATATTTTTTAAATTGATGTTGTCGTCGCTGGGAATCGAACCCGAAATATTCTGGGTAACAATCCATGGCGCTAACTATTACACCAAAACAAGTCAAGATTTATTATGATCTGAGTTGACACCTTAAACAGACCTTCCCGATATGATATCTTATTTTCTATATTTTTTGTATTAAAAACTATTTTCTGAAAAATATGACAGTTTTTTCACTTAAAATTAAATATACTGTTTTTCAACCCAAACAACTACAAAGATTTACAGCAGAAGTTGGGTATACCACCAATATCATGGAGTGTGGTACTGTGCTTCCAGGAGCCTTGTCTCAGCGACTGCATCTCCCTCAGTCTGAGAGCTTCATTGATTGCTGTACTTTTTATTAGGTTCCCGAATGGGCGCACAGTGGTTCCAAACACAAAAAACATGGTAATAAATATAGATGTTTTAAACTACTGGTCCAATCGGGAAATGGTGTTCCCAAAAATTGAAAAGCGGGAGCTAACCTTTAAGGAAAATGTTTCTGTGGTCACCCTGTTTTAACACAGGGTGTGCTACAGGGTGTCAAAGTTGACCATCTCGAGTATGAAAGAGCTTTAAAGGGGTATAACTTCTATAACCATGCATCGATTTTAGTGTTTTTTGGACTTTTTTAAATCTAGGTTACGAGACAAAGCAAAAACATGCTTCATGTACCATATTAACTCTTACAGTTAAAAAAATATTTCACTTTGAATTTCAAAATCTTCATTTTTCGCCTTGACTTTTTTAATAGTTTTGCCAATAGATTATTCATTTTTCAAAGAAAATGCTCAAAATTTTTTCAAGTCATTCTAATGACCTTTCTTAAACTCCTAAAGAAAACTTTTTTGAATTATCTTAAGCCGTTTCGCAGTGATACTATTTTAAACTCAAAAATTAAAAGTGTGTTCTGAAAAATGGGGTTTTTTGGTCAGATAAGGGGTAACTTCACACACCTTTATATATATTTTGCTGATATTTTTTGGATTAGTTTTTTACATAGTTTGATAGAGTAGACTTCAAAAATGCTTAATGGTATAGTTTAAAGCATTTTTGGATATGCACCCTACGTCCAGCATTGGTCGAAAATGATGAATTTTTGAACGGAATTCTATGTTTATGACCGTGATAAAAAAAAGTCACGCCACTTAGACACGATTTGAAATTTTTATACTGTAAAGAGATTTATTCTAATGAGTTTGCCACTTCATTTGCCGCCGCCCGCTCAAAAACGTAGCCTGGAGAGCAAATTTTGTGGAAAAAGTCATTTTTTCAAAAGCCTTTTTTTGATTTATAAAAAAAGCGTACTTATATTATCAATTTCAGCAAGATTTTATTTTATTTTTAATAAAACGTAAATAATTGTCCTACATTCCAAAAATCTTTTCGATATTGCTTATGGTTATTTTTACATAAAACATCAAAGTTCAATGTAGTATATCTAACTATAATTAATTGTACATTTATTGGCTTTTGCTTTCGGTAATGTTAAAAAATTTAAATAATTTCAGAAATTTTTTTACATATTATTAAATTAGACTTAGTTATCAATTCAACGATGCATAAATCGTTTATCTAATGTAATAAATGAATTCAAACTATTGCGCTTAAATCAGGCATTTCAGGTCAAATTGCAGTATTTAACAAATTTATATATTCAGGTATACAGAGCGTGTTGCATTATATTTCTCTAAAAGGGTTACGGGTTTTTTTATTTTTTTAATACTATTTCAAAAACCTAATAAGATATAAATGCAGGTAGAAAATGCGTTTTATGATGTAACATTTGCATAACATATTGTTTTAATGGGCTAATATAATGCGTTTTTTTTTATTTTACCTATTTCAGTTTTTTGTTTTTACAAATCCAGTACCTGCTCGATTTTTTGTTTATAAAAAAACAAATATTTGTAATATATAAGCGTAGTAATTTTAAAAGGAGGTTATTTGAGTTAAGCAGTCATGGAGGTTACAATAAAATATAGCTCCCTTTGTAAAGTAATTTGGGATACTCTTGCCAATACTGATATACGATCGGAAAAAATAGGAAAACTGATTGATACCATTGTCTACTCGTATGGCTTAAATATAAAGCCAGATGAAATTGAAAATTTTTACAAAATTTATGAAAAAAGGATTAAAGATTCCGATTATTCTATACAAAAATTTATGAAGAAGAGTCAAGATTGGCTTAATAAGGAGATGTCAGTAGTTATTGAACAGAAAAAAAGGGGCCGCCCTAAAAAAGATTATGAAGAGGTCCAGATTAGGACTAAGAAGGTAAAACAGGAAGAAATGATTAACACACACTCCGCTAATGAAATAAAGGATTCTTTTAAAGCAGCTTTGACACGTATACAGCCTAAAGAAACAGGGAAAATTGTCGACGTCCTACCAACTGCGTCTCCTAAGCGTTTGAAGCGCATGATACAAAGTATTCCAACACCAAAATCATCAACTTCCTTTACCAGTGAAGATGCATTAGCTCTTTTTCTAAATTTGGGGTTAACGAGAAATAAATATGGTATTTTAAGAAAAGCTCTCATTGAAAAAGGATATGATATTTTTCCTAGCAGTAAAGCAATAAAAGAAACAAAAGAAAATATTTTAAAACCAATAACATCCCCAGTGCATGCCTCTATTGAAGGCGCAAAAGTTGAACTATCACAGTTAATTGACAATACTGTTTCTAGAATTATGTCCACATTTAGCAGCAAAGATATTGAAAGATGCAAGCAATCTGATGTCGTGTTAATGTTCAAATGGGGCTGTGATGGCACATCTGGGTTTTCCGAATACAAACAACCATCTGGAAGCAGCAAAGAAAAAAGTTTTTCATCAATTTTTATGGCTTCTTTTGTGCCGTTAAGAATGCGGTTGTATAATAAATTACCTTCAACCTCGTCTGCAAATGATATATGGACGAATTTAACCCCTGGATCTAAATTTTTATGTCGTCCAATACGATTTGAATATGTAAAAGAAGACATGATTTCAACACAAAGTTTAGTAGATTCAATAGAAAGGGAAATTTCGAGCTTGTCTCCACTTTACGTGGAAATATCTGGACAAGTTATTAAAGTTTCATTTCAACCACAACTTACAATGATTGATGGAAAAGTTGCAAATGCAATTACAGACACAACATCTACTTGGAAATGTAATATATGTGGAAAATTAAGTTCACAGTTTCATGAAGATAGTGATACAATTTCTATGAACGAAAACGCTCTGAGGTTTGGGATATCGCCACTTCATGCCAGAATAAGATTTATGGAATATTGTTTACACCTCGCATACGATCTCAAATACCGCCTTATTCCAGGAAACCTAAGCCTTTCCGTAAACAAAAACACTGATCTACACAACATGAGAAAAGAAGAGAAGAAAAGAATTCAAGATGAATTTAAATTAAGACTTGGATTAATCATTGATACGCCCCTTCAGGGGTTTGGAAGTTCCAATGACGGAAATACAGCAAGGCGTTTTTTCGAAGATCCAGAAACTACCTCCTCAATTACGGGTCTCGATAAAAACCTACTAAAACGTTTTAAAGTTATATTAGCAGTCATTAACAGTAAAAAACCTATTAATGTGGCTAAATTTAAACTCTTTGCCAATGAAACAAAAGACATTATACTCACCATGTACTCTTGGAGGCCAATGACACCAACAGTACATAAAGTATTAGCTCATGCCAAAGAAATAATAGAAAACAGTATGTTGCCTTTAGGCGAACTGACTGAAGAAGCCCAGGAGGCCAGAAATAGAGACGTCAAACATTTTAGGCTTTTTAACACACGTAAGTGCTCCAGAATAGTTCAAAATTCCGATTTGATGGAATTTTTATTAATATCATCGGATCCAGTACTTTACTCCATAAGAACAAAATGGTTACCAAAAATAAGCATAGACATTGAAAAGGAAGATTCTGAATCTATGCATATAAACGACCTTTTAACTTTTGATACTTCAGACTACTTTGTAGAAAATGTGTAGTCCTTAGGAATATATTCATATTTTTAGCACAATTACTACTGTACCAGTTAAATTTAATAAAACCTTATCTTTAGAACAAAAAAAAAACATTATTTTGTCTTTCAAATAAATGAATATATGGTAGTTATTTACCTGTTTTATATGGAAAATTAGAACAATATATTATGCAAATGTTACATCATAAAACGCATTTTCTACCTGCATTTATATCTTATTAGGTTTTTGAAATAGTATTAAAAAAATAAAAAAACCCGTAACCCTTTTAGAGAAATATAATGCAACACAAGTTTGTTATAATTTTTATTAAAAATAAAAATTATGTTTTTTCGACCTTTAATTGTGCAATGAAAATGAAAATTATTCAAGTTCGAGGCCATATACTCTATATTTCTTCATTAGGATATTGTCCTAACAAATAATCTATAGAGTTTTTGTTTTCAAATTTATTATTTGACCCTTTCAGGAATGTGTTGATAGATCTATTTCGGGAATTTTCTAGGTTCCCATCATCAGAACACGTTTTGAAAGCGGTAACAATCCCATGTCAAACATCAAGCATTCATATGAACTAGTTTACTCACTACATGAGAACTAATATACATATGATTTTGAAGTTAAAGATTATAACCATTGATCAAAAAATAAATTGAAAACTTGTTTGTGTGTATGTCTACCTTTGGTAAATATTCAATACACGTTTTTGTTTTTTTCCTCCTTTTTATGTTTTGTTAAGTTTGTAAACAAAACAGGGGAAGTAAACTAGGCGGGTACTTTGCCTTTTTTCACAAGTTTGTTATAATTTTTATTAAAAATAAAAATTATGTTTTTTCGACCTTTAATTGTGCAATGAAAATGAAAATTATTCAAGTTCGAGGCCATATACTCTATATTTCTTCATTAGGATATTGTCCTAACAAATAATCTATAGAGTTTTTGTTTTCAAATTTATTATTTGACCCTTTCAGGAATGTGTTGATAGATCTATTTCGGGAATTTTCTAGGTTCCCATCATCAGAACACGTTTTGAAAGCGGTAACAATCCCATGTCAAACATCAAGCATTCATATGAACTAGTTTACTCACTACATGAGAACTAATATACATATGATTTTGAAGTTAAAGATTATAACCATTGATCAAAAAATAAATTGAAAACTTGTTTGTGTGTATGTCTACCTTTGGTAAATATTCAATACACGTTTTTGTTTTTTTCCTCCTTTTTATGTTTTGTTAAGTTTGTAAACAAAACAAAACAGAGCAACACGCTCTGTATACCTGAATATATAAATTTGTTAAATACTGCAATTTGACCTGAAATGCCTGATTTAAGCGCAATAGTTTGAATTCATTTATTACACTAGATAAACGATTTATGCATCGTTGAATTGATAACTAAGTCTAATTTAATAATATGTAAAAAAATTTCTGAAATTATTTAAATTTTTTAACATTACCGAAAGCAAAAGCCAATAAATGTACAATTAATTATAGTTAGATATACTACATTGAACTTTGATGTTTTATGTAAAAATAACCATAAGCAATATCGAAAAGATTTTTGGAATGTAGGACAATTATTTACGTTTTATTAAAAATAAAATAAAATCTTGCTGAAATTGATAATATAAGTACGCTTTTTTTATAAATCAAAAAAGGCTTTTGAAAAAATGACTTTTTTCCACAAAATTTGCTCTCCAGGCTACGTTTTTGAGCGGGCGGCGGCAAATGAAGTGGCAAACTCATTAGAATAAATCTCTTTACAGTATAAAAATTTCAAATCGTGTCTAAGTGGCGTGACTTTTTTTTATCACGGTCATAAACATAGAATTCCGTTCAAAAATTCATCATTTTCGACCAATGCTGGACGTAGGGTGCATATCCAAAAATGCTTTAAACTATACCATTAAGCATTTTTGAAGTCTACTCTATCAAACTATGTAAAAAACTAATCCAAAAAATATCAGCAAAATATATATAAAGGTGTGTGAAGTTACCCCTTATCTGACCAAAAAACCCCATTTTTCAGAACACACTTTTAATTTTTGAGTTTAAAATAGTATCACTGCGAAACGGCTTAAGATAATTCAAAAAAGTTTTCTTTAGGAGTTTAAGAAAGGTCATTAGAATGACTTGAAAAAATTTTGAGCATTTTCTTTGAAAAATGAATAATCTATTGGCAAAACTATTAAAAAAGTCAAGGCGAAAAATGAAGATTTTGAAATTCAAAGTGAAATATTTTTTTAACTGTAAGAGTTACTATGGTACATGAAGCATGTTTTTGCTTTGTCTCGTAACCTAGATTTAAAAAAGTCCAAAAAACACTAAAATCGATGCATGGTTATAGAAGTTATACCCCTTTAAAGCTCTTTCATACTCGAGATGGTCAACTTTGACACCCTGTAGCACACCCTGTGTTAAAACAGGGTGACCACAGAAACATTTTCCTTAAAGGTTAGCTCCCGCTTTTCAATTTTTGGGAACACCATTTCCCGATTGGACCAGTAGTTTAAAACATCTATATTTATTACCATGTTTTTTGTGTTTGGAACCACTGTGCGGGCGGCGGACCCTATGATATTCAGACATGCCAATCCTTACAAGATTGGAGAAATGTGACCTAGTGTACAGTACCTTCCATCATATAAGGATCCCAGAGATTAATATCGGTCCGTTATAATAACATAGGAATATACAGGAGTTTTTTTTTATTTAAAAAAATAAAACAAATTACAGTAAAACCCGGTTAAGACGAACTCCGAGGGACCAAAAAAACTAGTTCGTCTTAAGCGAGGTTCGTATTAAGCGGATTTTTTTTAACGATAAAAAATATGTATTTATTTAAACAAAAACAAGATTTTTACATAAATAAAAAATAAAATTAGTATTTCATGCATTCACAATTAAAAATTCAATTAAAATTCTTTATTTAAAAAAAAAAAAAATTTGTTATTTTTTTCTGAATGACTGAATTAACGATTTCATTCGTTATAAGTTTTTCTATTACCAAAATATGATTGTCAGCTTCTTCGGCACACGATTTTGTTCGGATATATCACTTGACAAATTTTCAACATCGGCAGGATTAACAATTTCCAATATTTCTTCACCTGATAAAGTATGTGACGTCAAAACATTCGCATCTATATCTAGAAAGTCATCCACGGACATGAAATTCATATTAGGTCTATCCCATTAAACGGATAAAGAGTGTACTAAACATGGTAATTTGTATGAAAACGAGTTTTTGGGACTGCTTAAAACAGTTCGTAATAACCGAGGGTTCGTATTAACCGAGTTCGTATTAAAAGATGTATTGTATATGAAAATTGTTGCCAAAACGTCGGGACTTTTAAGTTAGTTCGTATTAACCGATGGTTCGTCTTAACCGAGTTCGTCTTAAGCGAGTTTTACTGTACTTATGATGTTAATTTTTACCACAATTGTGGTTAATTTTTTAAAGAGTGACAATCAAATGACAATGTCAGTTGAATTTACTGAAATGTAGGTCGTTGTTTTCTCAAGTGAAATTTCATTTGTTTTTTATTACATTTACTGTGGTCTACATAGTATTCCAAGTGTACATACACACTGAGAAAAAAAGTGCCAACCGAGTTGAAGAGTGTATTTTAATGGTAACAACTTATAAATTTAGTTAGTACAACGATATTAACATTAGATTTCTGAAAATGTTTCGTGTAGCAACTAAAATTCAGTTGAATTAACCGAACCTTATTGTGAAAACTAATGTTCAGTTGTACAAATAGACTAAAATTCATAATAACCGAATTTGAGTTGTTGAAGTAACCGAGTTTAAGTTGGCAAATAGCAAAATGTTTCTCTGTGTGTATTTGAAACAACAAAATTTTAATCACCGCAGATTTTTAAGCAAGCCCTTTTTCAAATTTTAAAAATCAAATAATTCGCCCTGCATGGGTGAATAAAATTGTAAAAAAGTGAAAACTGCTTAAAATAGTATCTTGTATATGTGTTTTGTTATTTTGAAAATCTTAAAATCATTTTATTTAACCTTTTTCTAATTTGCATGCAAAATCAAAAGAATTTATGAACCTGTCTTAAAAATATTTAAAAATTGTAGTTTTTATAAGTCACATCCGGTAAGTTTAGTTTGGATTCTAAATCCCATACCCAAAATTATTGTCATTCCTTTTTGTTTTATTCCAGAACCACAAAGATAAAGATATTCATGCGCACATCATAAATTCCTTAAAGATTTTTATCAGATTTTGCACCTTAATTTTTTATTTTGGTCAACCCAAAATAAATCCTAAACATTTTTAAAGCAGCTGTTACATTGCTAAAAACCCATTTTTTCTAATTTGAAAATAAAATTTGCTTAGAATACACAACATATTTTTTGTGATCCCACATAAATTTTTATTAGCAGGTATGTGGTATAAAATTTTAGATATTTTGTATTTCCAACAACAACAAAAGTAACCTTTTTCTAAATCTTGATTTAATTTTCTTAAAGGTTTTTGAAAAATTTGCATTTTTATTTACATTTTATTTTTTTATTTAGTTATTTAACCCATAACGTGTGTTGGTTAGAGTGTCCCAACATTTTTTTGGTTTGCAATTTTCATGGTGGCACAAGCTTAATTTGAATACCTATGGCGTAAAGTATTTTTGAGATTTTTTTCAGATTTTTACGAAGATTTATTTTAGAGTTCTCGCAAATCAATTTTTTCCTTCCAAAAATGGGGGGTTTTGGACGTTTTTTTTTTCTAATTTAATTTATAACTTGGTTTTTGAATTTTATGTATAACTAGGTATATTCTTAGCTCCTAAGTCAATATTTTTAAAGAAAAATTTCCAAATTTTATTTGTATATGCATAAGCCATAAGTTTCGCCAATGCTTTTGTATATTTGCTTTAAGTATTTTTAATTTTTTTTTCGCAATTTTTAAATAAATTTTGTAAATAACGCTTGATAACTTTTAAAATGTCTACTAAAATTGAAAAAACTAATTATGCAGTTTATAAAACAGATCAATTCTAAATAATTTCGTAAAAATAATATTTTAATTTGCTTTTACTTACGATGCTTTAAATTAGAGATGAGCATGTGAGCAAAATTTTGCTTGATTCAAGTGAATAAAGCATGAGTGCGAGCGAAACCCAATTTTACTCACGAGAGTGACTGGGAGTAGGAAAAAATTCTTCGTGAGTGAGTGTAAGTGAGCGAAATTTTAGCGTGAGTAGAATTTTAGCAAAAAAAAAATCTGAATTTACCTACGTGAGCGTGAGTGTGTGTAAAAAAAAATCTCGTTAGCTATTGTGCGTGAGTGTAATTTTTTTCTCGTGAACGTGAGAAAGTGAGAGTAGAAATTCACTAACGTATTCATTTCTACTTTTCGCTCAAGGTATCAAATATCAAAAATCGCGAGTTCGCGAAACGCGAAAAATCTCATAACTATGAGACTTTAAGCGTTTTGTTTTTATTTTTTCACTTAACATAACAAATATCAAAAATTATTAGCCTGCAAAACCCGAAAAGTCACAAAATTTAAAGTTTACGATGGCAAAGAGCTTATAATATTATTATAATAAAAAAAAAACTTTAGTTTTATACAATGGGTAATTTTGTTTATAAAAAACTTTAAAACGGTATAACTCTCTAACAGTACACTCAAAAAAATAAGTTAGTACAAAAGTAAGTAAAACGTCTTGTAAATCAGGTATACTATTTTTTAGCAAATTTTTTTGCTAAAATCGTGTTTTCAGCTAAAATTTTTGTTATACTTATTCAGCACTTAACTGTTTTATATTAATGCTTTACTAATATACTAATGTTTTACTAACTAATTTTGCTAAAAAAAAATTGTGCTGATAAGCACATTAATAGTGTGGACGACAACCAGATTGAAAGATATACGCACAATGAAGCAAGATGTAGTAGAGAAGAGGAAAATGATACTAAAAAGTACAACTCTAGATTAGATTATAGTGGCACTATGCACCGCGACCAGAAATTGGTATTTTGTGCTGATGTACAACTCTAATAAGACATATAAAAAAATCAACCATGGAAGACTTTTGTATCTGTTTCTCATACATAAAACAAAATTAAGGATTAAAGCAACTTAAATTTTGCGTTGTCATCGGCTTGTGAAAATAATTGTCTATTAATTAAATAAAAGACAAAATAAAATATTTAAATTTAATATGTATTTCTAAACTAAATGTTTATAGATTAATAATCTAGTGTGGTCAAATTGCAAACAAACATATACAGACATGTAGACAGAGTAAAGCGAAAGACAAAGACACACATCTTAGGTAGATTTGTATGGTTCCTTTTTCTTATTGCAAAAAAAGGTTTGTTTTTTTCGTTTCGTTTCGTTTGTTTTTGTTTATTTTTTCGTTTCGTTTCTATAATTATCTTCGGCAGTTGCGTTCTTTAAAAGAAAGCATCATTTAGACAGCGATTGATGTAAGTAGTTGAAAGAACATTTTTGTTATGTTATATATATTTATTTCTATATATTTTCAGATATTAAATTAATTCAATGTGGGAAAATGAAAATTTTTATATTTCGTAATTATTGTAAATTATTTTTAAAAGAATCATAACAATATGTTTTATGATTATCAGCAAGTATATTAACTAAATTACAATTTTTTTACAATTTTTTTGCGTTTTTTTCAGTCTACTAAAATTCAGCAAAAAATTTATTAATTTTTACCAAGGCTTTTTTATTTCTAATCTACTAAGTGTTGGCAAAACTTTTGCTGAATCTACTAATTTTGTTGCTAAAAATCAGCTCGCTGATTTTCAGCAAAAGATTTTGCTGACATTAGCAATTTTTTTGCTAGCACCCTACTGACTAAAATTTTGCTGACTCAGCAAAATTTTTTGCTGACTTTGCAAACTTTTTTTTTTCAGTGTAAGCGCAAATGCATAGTTTTTTTTTTTGACAAAAGTATTTAGAATTTATCAGCCTTTTAAACTGCTTCATTAGTTTTTCAATCTTCGTAGAAATTTTAAGGTTATAAAGCGTTATTTTTAAAATTTATTCAAAAATTATGAAAAAAACAATAATATACTGTACGCATTGTTGAAACTTATGGTTTATGCACATAAAAATTAACTATTCATCAAAATGTTGACTCAGAAGCTAAGAAAATTTTGGTTACAGACCAAGTTATAAGTATAATTCAGAAAATGTCTATAAACCCTGAATTTTGTGAAAAATCGATTTGCGCGACATCTAAACCTTTTCCGGAAACATACAAACATTGGGACACCCTAGTGTTGTATGGTGTTTACCATAAATTTTGTTGTTTGAGTTTCAATTAATTTTTTTTTTTTTGTCAAATTCTCTATTTCAATATTAATTTGCTAAGAAATCTTTAAGTCTGTTGTTAAGGTAATTAGACAACGATTAATTACCGTTTATTTCAAATTTATATCAAGGCTATAATTAAATATGACGTATATTTTTTTATGGATTTAGATTAAATACATTATGACTTACATATTTGATTTAAATACAATGTGTAATTAAATATTTGCAAAAACTAAACTGGTTTTTAGTGACATATTATTAATAAATTTTAATTAATATGGCAACACTAAGCAAGATTGAAAAATGCAGTTATAAAGATTATTATATGCAATTAAAGCCACATTTAATTATCAGCATAAACACAATTGTTGGCAAAGTCATTTGAAATGTAAACTTTACAAAAGAAGAAAGTTGGACATGTCTCTTCTAACATAACAGGGAAGCACTTTTTCTAAATGATGTAGAATCGACTAGTTAATAAACTATCATACTTAATGATAAGCGGCTTTAGCAATTAATATAAAGGAAAATTTCATACGCCTCAGTGTACACAAAAAAAAAACACATGTAATTGTACATCATGGCGTATAAAATTTCCCTGTATATTAACGGACGGATAATATGATTTTTCTGGCAATATAAAATCTGTTTTGAAGACTTTTGACTAATTTTCAGTTATACTCTAATAAGGCGAAAATTTTCGTTAAAAACATAGCCTACCCTACAAATTATAAAAAAAAAACTACTGAGTAATGTAGAATAAAAAGGAATTTAACGGACAATTTAAAAGAAAAATACCCGAAGTTAATATTTCTGAAAACAAAACAAAATATGAAACTTTAAACTTTAAACTTAGGAAAATTCAACAAAAGTTATAACTTTACAAAAAAATACAAAAAAGGTGCATTTTGGATCATCCTGTTCACAGTGAAATAGAAAAAATGATGCCTTGATTTCTTGGCCCCATAGTTTCTAAGGTGTTTTCTTTCAAATGAGCTAAAATCGGTTGCAAAAAATAAATATTTTTGGTCAACAAAAGTTATAACTTTACAAAAAACACAGAAAAGGGCCATTTTGGATCATCCTGTTCACAGTGAAATAGAAAAAGTTTTGCCTTGCCAAATAAATATATTTGGCCGCCTTCTCTGAAAATGTACTTTCATATAATTTATAAAAACTAATGTATATTTATTATAGCTATTTCAAAATATTTGCTAAAGTCTCGTGCTAAGCAGGTAAAAATATACGCATAATAAAAATAATAAACAACAAAAGTAATTATAAACTCTTACGCCCACTAAAACCAAAATCCTTCCTAAACAAATAGTCTATTGAATACAAAAATAAAAAATTCTGTAGAACGCGCTACACGCAAAGACTAATGAATATGGCAAGGAGTTTCATGTAATTGCATGTTTTTTCTCGATAATCTAAAACTGATATAGACTAAATATTTATTCGAATCGTCAAATTTAGAACAAAATGGCATCGTTTTTTATAAAATTTGTATAAAAACTTAGAATACTATGTACGTAAAGACCACTGCAAATGTAGTTAAAAACAAATGAAATTTCACTTGAAAAAAGGACGACTTACATTTCAGTAAATTCAAGTAACATTGCTATTTGTTTATTACAGTTCAACAAATGAACCACATATGTAGTAAAAAATACGAACAAACATTCATTTGTTTTATTTTTTTTTTTTTCAATAAAAAAAAAACTACTGTATAAAATGAATGTAAAATCACAATACAGTAATTTTATGTGGTTTGTTTTTTTAAATGAACTACATATGCAGTCAAAAATTAAATCTCTTATGCAATTGCCTGTTTCTTCACTTAAAAATAAATATACTGTATTACAACTCAAATAACTACAAATATTTACAGCAGAAGTTCCCTTAGTGTAGTTGAATATTTTGGAAAAAGTGCATATTTTTGCATATTTTGACTTTTTATGCATAAATGCTTACTTTGTCCTTTTTAGTGAATATTTGAGCATACATATTTTCTTTGATCTTGTTTTATTTAATTCGTTTTCTTTTAAACGAGCTTAATTAAGATCCTTTAGTTATAAATTATAGTTGTTTATTTGCAATATTTCGTCTCCACATTGGGTGACTTCTTCAGGGAACAATTATTATAAATTTCTTTAAAAATATATCAATTCTTTACAAATTTTCGTCCAATAAAACTGTTTCATAAATATAATGAATAATTAATTTTTTTCATTGAATAGCACGTTTATATTTTCACTAAAATTCATAAGCACAAATATTACCTTTATGCCTTTATACTATAAGGTTTGAGGCCGCTTCACATTTTTATGTGGTCATCAATTTAATAGAAAAGCTATGTATATGAAGAATTTTAGTGGCCGAAGCGGTCTCAATGCTTCACATTTTTATGTCGACATTAATTTTATAGAAAAGCTATGTACAGAAAGAATTTTAGTGGACGAGAAATAATGAAAATTTTCAGTAAACTAATAAAACTTTTCTTCATAAATGGAACAAACAATTTTGTTATGAAACTTCTTAATTTTTCTTAAAATTTTATGAAAACTTTCATTAATTTAATGAAAAGTTTCACTGCACGAATTTCTATGCAAATCAGTGTGGAGCTCTTAAACCCAAACGTTTTAACGAAATTTAGCTGGCAATATTTGATATTGTTATATTTTGGGTATATTTTGACCCATATTGTATTTCAAACACATCTTCTTTTTAAAAATTTTATTTAATGTTTTTTCAAAATTTCAAATAAAATGACTTATTGGAACACCCTTTCTTACCGAAAATGTAAAATAAACGTCGCGACAACACCCAGAGCGTTTTTAATGAGAGACTGTCGTCAGCATGTTGTTAGTGTCTTATTATTAGGTAGCAACCTTTGACTGTCTGTAATAATAAAGGATATTTAAGGATGTCTGTTAAGTGCGCAAGAGTGTAAATAGAGATTTAACCATTTAACCATTCTACGTTAAGTAATCGTAAAACTAACTAAAGATTTTCTATTTCAATAACATTTAGGTAGCAGAAGTTAATATGAAATTTAAAATGTTATGAATGAAACTCCCTGCTGTTTTAGTGTGTCTTACGATGCTCTTTAAAAAAAAAAAACTTTGTAAAACTCTGTGGGACGTCTTATGTGTTGCTTACAGGAGCTCCTGAAATCATGCTGTTAAATCAAGATCAATTTGACGACAAAAACGACAACCTGTTGAAGCTGTTGATATTTATGAAAAATTACAAAAAAAATAAAAATCAATCTCAGATTTCAAATTTTATTTATATAATAGTTTGATAATCCAGGGCCTTTATGTTGAAAATAAACCAAATACTTTAAGTGAATATTTTCAAATTACAAATATTTGTTATGGTCAACTTTGGTTTTTTTTTTTTAGTTGAGTAAATCAAGTTGACATTTTGAATAATACCGTCCAGACTATTGTCGCGTCTTTCAAGTGACTGTATGAAAAATCGTTGTTTTCAAGTAAGTTAAGTGTCACTTTATTTTACAGTGTGCACACACAGAAACAGAATATGATTAATCTTGATTGGGGAAACAAAATTATCATATTATAATCTCAGTGAGCATATATATGATTCTGAGTGATCATATTATGATCACTGAGGACGATTTTATCATCATTTATACCCAATTCACAATCAAGATTTGTAAGTGATTTAGCTATGAGATTTGCAATTAATTCAAAACTGTTCACATGCGTTTGATGAGGTTTTGATTATCTCGTAAATAGCTATTTATTTATTTTTCTAAACAAAAAATATTTGTGATCTAAAATAAAATTGAACAAACTATTTCAAAAAACATATTTTTCATTCAGATACAACATTAATATTGATATGGAAACCCTTTCGATATTAAGGAACTATTTTCATAGAATTTCTTCGCCGGAAGGATAATAATGTCACAATAACACAAATATAAGTAGAATACACGTTTTTGTCGAGCTATATTTAAGATTTTTTGATTTTTATTAAAAATTAAAATAATTCTTTTTCTTATATTTTTTTTTGTCTACATTTCCACAATTATTGACTATGTTCAGTGAGTACTGGGGGGTTACCGCGTAACTCGAATCGAAAATCAAAATTTTTCGAAAAGAACTTCCGAATCGAAAGTAAATGCGTACTGTGTAATTCGTTCGGAACGACTACAGAGTTGTATTCATAATAAAGAGGGAACAAATTGAACAAACTTGGCAACACTATTATCAAATGTCAAAATTACAAAAAATCCCAAAACAAACAAAATTTTAAATCAAAAAAGAAATTGTTTTCTCGTTTTGAAACATAAAAATTGATTGCGTTTATTTATTTTATTTTATTAATAAAAAAGATGTAATATAACTTATATTTACATAAAAACAAAAAAAAAATTCACAGTTCAAAAAATAACAAAATTCTAAAGGCAAAATAAAGTAAAAATAAAATTAAACGTTAAACTTTACTTAGAAATACGATGTTTTTCTAATTCGATATTTTATTTCCAATTGTTGCAGTTTGCGTTTTGATTTCTCTAGTTCCGTGTGTTTCTTAAATACAAATTTTTGTTTTTTAAATTAAAATTTTTCTTTTTCAAGTTCAAATTTGTTTACCTCCAGCTTATATCTACGGTCTTGAATATCATAGCTTCTTCTCAAATATTTTTGAACCCCAGCAAGATTTTCCTTGATTTCAGTTAAAACTTTAGTGGAATTTTCATGATACGTTACTTGGTTTTGTACTTGTTTTTCCAGAAGGGTATCTTTGTTAAAAACGTTTCTTTTTGGCTGCTGTGAAGTGGATACTTCATAACTTTCCTCTTCAGATGAAGAATTTGAACTCATATTGACATCAGTTTCATTTTCAATGCCAGTTTCAAGAGTGGAATTTCCACTTGTTGATGAAATGGTGTTTAAAGAAGTTCTGGCCCCAAACTCTAAAGAACCTTATCTTAAACTTATACCACTAACGGCCTTTTCACAGTATCTGCTTGGACCACCTCCGGTTCCAGAAATGCTGCTTCGGTTACGACGGCATTTAGCTTTTACATGAGTTCTAATCGGCCCCAAACCTATTGGAAAAATATGTTTTAAAATCTATTATTAAAAACGCTCATTACACAAACTTACTTTTTTCCAGCCATTGACATCACATTCGGGTGGTCCGAAAGCATTCAAATCCGAACACAACTTTTGCCACAAATTATTTGACTTATTCTTAGCATCTGGGACTTTTAGATGCCCTTTTGCCAAGTCTGAATGCTTGACCATGAAGTCGACCATTACCTCATATTGTTTTTTATTTGTGTATAAATTTCTTTTTGGAGCTTGCCCAAGATATATTTAATTTATATATTTAATTTATCTTGAGCTTGCCTTTATAAATTGAAAACACAAATATTATTAGATTTAATATAAAATGTTTATTGGGTAATTTAATAAATATTTTTGTATAAATGAACAATATTATTAAGTTTTCTTTATTTGTTAATCATTTTTTATTTTTTAAATGTGTAAATACTTACATTTTTAATATTTTTTCACTTGTCACTAGCAAAATAGCTTTCGAACAATTTCCGAACGTTTTTATCGCAAAAACAGTTCATCTTCGTAATACAGAGTTGCATTTTCGAAAGGGATTTTTTTGTTCGAAAAGGGAGAAAAAAATGTCCGTACTTTCAAGAAAAAAAGTACGAAAATCGTATTACGCGGTACAATTTGTTCGTATTCGTACATTTTTCTTTTCGAATCGAGTTACGCGGTAACCCCCCTGTTTTGGCAAATATGTCACTAAACACAGCTAAAATCGTTAAAATTACTGGCAAACCTTGACTTTTAAGAGATTATTGACGGGGTTTATAAATTATCTCGTCAAACTGAAATGATTATTGGAAGAAACTGTTTATGGGAAATCTTATCCCTAGATAAAGAGATAATGCAATTATCTGGAATATTACTAAAACCTCGTTCATGTGAATAGGGTATTAGGATCATAATATGATCATTAAGATCATGCAATGATTGTCACTTATTTCAATCATAACATGATGATCTGAAACTATCATATCATGATTTTCTCTCTCTGTTTGCAGTGACAGTAATAAAAGGAGTTCATTCAGCCAGACAAAACCAGGAATAAGTTTCATAAATATTCGTCCAATTTCATCAACATTTATGAAACATTTCATTAGCAACAAGAATTATAATGACCATATCATATTCTCCATGATTTTTTTCTGCACAAAAATAATGAAATCCTTACTAATACAAAAAAATGCTTCATATATATAGTGAAACATTTTATAAATTTAATGAAATTGATTTTATTTTCTATGAAATGATTCATAAATACTATAAATACTAAATATTATAAGTTACATTGGACGAAAATTGGTGAAACATGTCGTAAACATGATGAAGCTTTTCCTTTCAGTGTAGTAAACATTTTTATTATTGTCTAATGAGTGCGTTGCCAACCTGCTTGTATGCACTCAAATAAATACTTCAAGTAATTTAATATAAATTGTATCTGCTTTTTTTTAATAAAATCTGTTAACATTTTAAAGTTTAAAATAGATTTACAAATTTTAAACTAACAGATTTTTAAAGTTGAAAGCAAACTATTTTTGTATTATACCAGATGGGGTTTCAGTCTGGTGGTGGCGTAGTTGGCAACACTTAATTGCAATTATCAAAAATCTTCGTTTTTATTTAAACAAATTTTCTATATTATGTGTTCTGTTGCCCCACTGTACTAACATTTATAAACAAATTTGATTTCTTTTTAAAAGTGGCGGCTTTTATTTCAAAACTTAAATCTGTTAAAAAAAAAGATTTTTAATTATAACCCTTTATTTGTTTTTCTCTAAGTTTTTGGTCAAATGACATACATGTTGGTAATATATCTCAACAAAACCCGTACAATAGAAAATTATTGTTATCTTAACTACCTTAGCGCCATTGTAGGCTTACTAAAAAAGAAAGAAACTGAAAATGAAAACAAAATCAACAAATACAAATCTTCAAGTTGACCTTTTTGTCGCCTAATGTCAACTTTTTTTTTCCCAAATACCGAAAAATGAAAAATACTTTAAACCACTCGTAAGTACTTAAGAGTGCTTAAAGACTGACTTGAACATGACTCTTTTTGACTGAAGCAGGGATTTCATCAAACAGCATTTATAGACCATTGTCTGTGGTATTTAATTCAAGTGTCGAGATTTTTATGACTTTAAGAAAAATCGTGTTGTTAAGATTTTCTTTTTATTTGTATTTTATTTGAAGATCCACCGACTGAACGACCTAAACTAGCCAACTATCAACATTTATTCAATTTCCATTCATCTACACACCAAACATTGTCAACTTCGCTTGCTGCCAAAAATATATATCAGGGATGGAAAATTTAGTAATTTAATTTTAGTAATTTGGTACTCTTTTTTAATATTTATGTATTCGCAAAAAACTCAAATATAAGTGGGGTCAAAAGTCACACTGCATATGCAAATTATATAACTTTTTTGTTTACTATTAGTTTTTATGTTTACTTTCACATTGGTTGACTTTTACTTTTCCAATGGGCATTAAATTTTACTGCAGCAAAATTCAGGAATCCAGAATTATTTCCTATGGGGTTATCTCAACTAACGAGTGTATATGAACAATCTTAAAACTATAGAGCAGCTAAAGCACAACATTGAAGCTGAGTTCAGGGCAATTAATTGAGCTTGATATTGCGTGCTATTATGCAATACGCCCGTTGAAGAGTCCAATTGTGCATTGATGAAAATGGTATTCATCTAGCTGATATTGTTTTTTATTTTTCGCAATTTAAATTAAAATCATGCAAAATATTACATTTTAAAAAAAAAAATAATAAAAAAATGCAATAAACAAAAAATTTATAAAATTTTTGCACGCATGCGTGACTTTTGGCCCACCCTGTATAAAAAATAAATCGATAATGTATTATAAAATCAGCATATTTTTAAAAAGAAATACATAACCGAGACAATTCTCAAAAGGAGAATTATAAAAAACAGCTTTTTCACACAAAAATTTCACAATTTTTTTAATAGTGTAAAGTATAAAAGTTTTATTAATCCTTTTCCAAGATATGGACCCTTTAATAAGCGGTTAAGATATATGATTTGACTTTCAAGCAAACAATTTTAAGGAATTCACAGATAAAGTGATATCGTTGAAATATAGCATGATTTTCGAAGTTTAAACTACAAAACTATCAAAAATATTGCTATATTACAACGATAGCACGTTGGCACTTGAAATGTGAATTCCATTTTTGTAATTTCTATTGTTTACCGATTTTCAGATCTGTAATTTTTTCATTATGAGATAATGCCAAATGGCGTATGATTTTAACAAAAATTATTGCATTTGAGAATTGGTATTGTTTGGTATTCAAATTGATGCTAATTCGAAACTCATAAAGTTTTGAGATGATAGTGTACACTGATAGAATTTTCCTTCATAGTATTAATGAAACGATTTCATTAAAATCGATTCATTGGTTTAATGAAAAACTTCATTAACTGAATGAAAAATCATTAATATTGGTGTTTTTTTCATTAACATTTTTTAGGATTTTTTCATAATTTCATAAAAAAAATTCATTAAATCAATGAAAATTTTTCAAATTTTTTGAATAAAAATTTTGACTTGAAATAAGAAAAAATTTTTTTTTTTTTTTTTTTTAAAGAGAAGCAACTCAGGAAATTCTTCCTATTAATTAATGTGTTGCTTTCTTTGGAAAGGGGATAGTGGAGAGATGAAAGGCGGTGAAAGACGAAGGGCTTCAAACATGGCAACACTGTAAATGCGCGAGTAGATAAGTCTTAGAACAGTTGTTGCTCGCCACCTGATGGGAGTTGACGAATTTATTGGAGCTTTTTGTTTCATAGCCCTGATTCATTATTTTACTTCGGTAGGGTTAAGTGCTATGGAAACACCGAAGGTGGGCGCAGCGATACATATAAGTGATAGAAAACTCATACATATTATTTTTCTAAATTGATGTTGTCGTCACCGGGAATCGAACCCGGGACCATCTGTGTAACAGTCCAACGCGCTAACTATTACACCATTATTACAACGCCCACATGATTTAATGAAACACCTTTCATTGACTCAATGAAACGTTTCTTTGGGGACTTTTTTATGAAAAAATTCATTGGATTAATGAAGGAATTCATTAATACTACGCACAAATTTCTATCAGTGTAGTATTTTCAGTAATTTTAAAATTATTTTTATTCGTTACTTGTTCGATTAATCGAATCATTTTTAAAAATCTATCGTTTGATTGTTCGATCAAAAATTGTTTGATCATTTATTCAACCCGGACAAATGACAACCTTAGTTGTGTGCAACTCTGTGTTTTTATATAATTTCGGTTGACAATGCTAAAAAAATATGACGTCAGGTGAATATTAACGTTAAAAGGCTGCCGAAAACAAGTGTTGGAGATGCACTGAAATTATTGTCCTTCATGACATTAATGAAACAATTTCATAGAATTTTTTTCGTAGATTCGATGAATACTTTAATTATATTCAAGAAGTTTGTTTAATATTAAGAAATTTTACATAAATTTTTTTTATGAAATTTCATAGTTTCATAAAAACAATTCATTCGATTTCATAAATCTCTTCTAAAATTTAAGGAAAATATTCTTTAGAGTTATGCAATTATTTCAATCACTTTTTTTTTTTTTTTTTTTATTTTTTTCATAAAATTTCATAATTTCATTAATTTTTATACATTTCACACTTTAGTTTTGAGATTTAATTCTCAAGCGTTCAACATATTTTATAAAGTGCCTTATGAGTTCACTGTAGCTCTTTATTAATTTTGGACTTCTATGAAACCGTTTAACCTCTCTGCTGCGTAAGACGTGTATATACTGTTTATCAAAACTCAATCCGGGTCCGTAAGACGTATATATAACTCTACTCTACATTATTTTGACTACGCAGTTTAGTAGTTAAAAAATCATATAGCGTTTCATTGGCTTAATTCCAATGCATTTTTCAAGACATTCATGAAGAGCTTTAATAATTCATGAAACTCCTTAATATTAAACAATTTTATAAAGTCTATTACCGTTTCATTGTCGGAATGATTCATTAGTTTAATGAAGATTTTCATTAATGCTATAAACATTGACTTTAATGAAAGCTATTACATAGATTCTATGAAAAGTTTCAATGTACCAGCTCTAGTGACAATGTTCATTTAAGTTATTAAGAAATTGATTACTGAAGTGAATATAGTGCTCTCAGTGTGTGGACAAAATTTTTGGTAACGCCAAAATTTTCCTTGTTCCTCTTATGCCTGTCTACTATTTCTGAATGAATATGTATCCATACTACTAATTATGTGTAAGTCTGTGTCTTGCTATAATTTCGGTTGGCAATGCTAAAAAACATGCATATGTCAGGTTAAAATGAACGTTAAGACTCTGAAGAAAAAAATTTGTTGCAGCTGTCGATAAAATTTTTTCTAATGTCGACATTTTCCTTGTTCCTCTTATGACCGATTGCTGATTGCGCCACCTTGGTATTTTAACCCTTTAACGCCCAAATCAAATATGACATCGAAAAACTGATTTAAACCTGATTATTGCATAAATTACGTTAAAATTGAATACAAATGAAAATAATAATTAAAATACCCATTGATGTCGTTTTGCTGGATATTTCCCTAAATGGGGACAATGGACAGAAGTGATATGAAACTGTTCACAAAAATAATTTTCAACGAAACGTGTTTTTATAGATTTTGTTGCATTGAAAGTGTACTGTTCGCATAAAAAACTTCAATACTAAGCAAATTAACGATATTTTATGGATAATTTCAAAATATCATAGTGATGTGATGTGTGCTTACATTAGCTCTCTTCAATATATTTTATATGATTTTACTGCGAGTATTTTATCTTTAATATTATATATGTTATTAAAAACACTCAATGTTGTTATTATGTTACATTTCTATACATCTTCCGTCGTTATTTTGTTACAAACATGATCAGAATTACAATATTGCTCTTCCATTAAATTCTGTGGTATTTACTAGGATTTGGTCGTATTCTTATAGTGTCACATCATAATTTTAATCCAATAGCAAAAGTATGTGCTCTTTCTATTCCATTTTATAAATTTTTTAATAATTTTTTTTACATTTAATGCAAGATTTAACAAATTTGTGATTTAAATATGTACGAACAATTGCATCAATCTAACTATGCAAGTAAAAAACTTCATTTTTATAATTTTTTAAAACTTTTTATTTATTTTTCTTCAAAAATACAATATTTATGTAAAAAATGTGTAATTAGCTCATTTACAGTACCCGTTCATAAAGAACAATTAAAAATGTATCATTCAATTATCAGTCTTCAATTTTATCAAACATAATGTTGAAAAAAATATTTTCGCAAAATAGCGGCAAAACCATTTTCACATTATTTTTTTGATTATAATCTCGGTAATCCATAAAAACTATAAAATACTTTCTTTTTATCATAATAAACTTTTGACAGCACAAAATATAGGTGTCCTCATATGGGGTCAATAGGCGGTAATGGGTTAAGCGGACAATGTTAATATTTTATCCAGCAAGTTCAACTTTAAACTGTCAAAAAATGCATATGTAAACGAGGAAGGTTTAAAAAGTGGATTTACGTTAATCAAGTAGAATAATTGCGGTCTCTAAACGCCCTATTAGTACTATTTCAAAAGCAAAACTTTCCATCCCTGGTATACTACATCATTAGCATTAACCGTCGGCTTTTAAATGATTTTTTTAAAGCTCAAGATACAGATAAATTTTTTTATTGAAACATTTGCTTTGTTATTGTGGTTCAGGTTTATTTGTTTTTGTTTTTATTATATGGCATACACAATAACAAAAAAATTGTCAACACTGCGGTTGCAATATTTGTTTTTGTACAGAAATAAAAATACAACAACAAATGACTAAAAGTGTCATAAAAATTTAAGAATATATATTTTTAAAGGTGTCATAAAAAAAAACACAAAAATTCCTTAACTTTTAACCGTTTTTTGGTCATAGCAATGACCAAGTTAATTAGTCATAATGTTGGATAATAAATCGCATAATAAACAATGTTTTTGTGCTATAATCATTAAATTAAGGGTTTAAAGTTAAATAATTGTTGGGGATTTTGTTTTTTATTGCAAGATAATTTTTAATTATAAAAAAATTGTTAACTTCCCGGTTTAAATTAAGGAACGTCGTTCAATGTGTGTATGTATTACATTAAAAGTGTTAACTTTACGTTGTATGAGGGTTGGCAACGCTGTCCAGAAGTAATTAATATAACACTACGTTTACACTGGACGTGTTTTGAAATAAAACATGTTTTGTACATGTTGTCCCATACATTTTTTCACCAAAACACTAGTTTTACTCAAAACTTGTAAGTGGAAACGTAGTATAATGGTAATAATATGTTTCCACTTACGTGTTTTGAGCAAATAATCTGTTTCAGTGAAAAAACTGTATGTCAAAACATGTACAAAACATGTTTTTTTTTCAAAACACGTTCAGTGGAAATGTAGTATAAACCGAATAATAGAGAGTTTAGACTGTGAAATTAATCAAATTGATTAACGTTAAACCATCTTTTTATTCTTCCTCGTTTACATATGCATTTTTGTATTAACTTGATAGCTAAAAGATTAACTTTGTCAGTTTAATATACACTCATTGAAAAAGCTTCATCACATTTATGAAAAACTACATAAATATGATGAAAAACTTCATTAAATTACGTCCAATGTAAAACTTCATAAATATGATGAAGCTGAAGAAAAAAAAAGGGTAAATGGATGCATGTTTCATAAATATGATGAAGAAATATCATAACTTTTTATAAAATGCTTCATAAATATTTTAACAGGGACAGGAACTTCATTCACTAAAAAGCTAAGAAAAATGTAATAAAAATATGATTTTAAGCAAAAAATGCAAAAAAAATATGTAATTAATGCCAAATAATTAAAAACTATGCATTTATCGATGCCATGTTAACACAAATTCTATGATTCGCAAAGATATTTTGTTTACCCTGTTCTTAGACTCAAGGGAAAAAAATGCATTTGCATGAACTTCCGGTTCCTGGTTATTAAATATATCGTAAATAAAATGAAGTGGTTTTATAAATTTTCATGGAAGTTTTATACATTTTTATGAAATGTTTCACTAATATTATGAAACGTTTTATATTATATTTAAAACTACGAATACATCAAATAATATTTAATTGATGTTTCAAAATTTTTAAGTAATTTCTGTTAGTTTCTAAGTTTTAAAAAGTCAAAATGATATTTTGTAAATTTCAAATAAAAATTTCAATAAAAAATAAAAATTTTATTAAAAAACTAAAGTTTATTTTCACAAAGTTTATGAAAGTTTTTTATAAAATGATGAAGGTCTATGAAATATTTGTCATACATTTTTACCTTTTCATCATGTATATGAAAACTTTATTAATATGATGAATAATTGATGACAAACGATTTATGAAACAATATCATCAAGATGATGATACTTATTTCCCTGAGTGTACCAAAAATATACCGATCCTACAATTAAAATGACGGCTGTTGGGAGAGGAAACCGCCTCGCTAGTGACTTCCACGGGGATTTGAATAAAGAAACACTCAATTCCAAACAAAAATATAATTTATTTAAAATTCAAGTTTCTTATATTAAAATTCCTATAAATGCAATTTAATTAGATAAATTCAAGCTATTTATAGAAATTCAACTTACTTTTTGGTATGGAAACCACTAGAGTAAATTTCTATACAAATTAAAATTAATATGATCTTCAAGATTAGTAACAAGTCACCACGCCATGCCAAGCTATAATACAATTTTATAATAAAATGGCGCAGTTTAACTAACGCAAGTAGCGTCTACTCCGAAAAATATAATTTGACATTTAGACATAAAATAATAAACACATCTCATTAGAAAATTAGCAAACAGAACTATTTTCTAGCGATTTTGCCAGTGTCGGCAACAACGGCGTTATTGAAAATTTTGTCGACAGCGCGAAATTTTTTTACCTGACTTTGTATGTGAGTTTTTTGTCGTTGCCAACCAAAATTATATAAAAACACAGAGTTCAACACAATTAGTAGTATAAATACAGAGTCGTTTAGAATTAGTAGTCAGATAAAAAGTTGGATTAACTGTTAATAAAAAGATTAAAAAATAGTTTAATCTCCTTGTTTAGTGCTTGATTAAGCAGTTAATCCCCCTTTTGAGTAGATTAACTTGTCTATCTAAATGCCTTATAACGTTATCTTAAAGTCGGTTCATAAACACTAACTTTAAACTTATGTAGTTGTAAAGGGTCCGCAAAATAACTTTTTTTTTTCAACTCCTGAACCAATTGGACTTTGTATGGCGTCATACTAAAGTCTTTATGCAAAATTCGTCTCAATGATGTCTAAGAAATGTTCTATTGTTGAGAACGACGGTGAATTGATGTTGATGGCGCTTCACGCACACTTTCTGCCATAGCAGCAATATTCTCGGGTGTACGCACTGTTTTTGGCTTTTCACGCTTTGGTTTATCGATGAGGATGCCAGTTTCTTTAACTTTTTTCACAAGATAACGAACATACGGACCATATTCGTTCAGAGGAAGGATAAAACTAATTATCTGTCAAATCAAACATGAGCTAAGTGTTACCATTCACGAAATAGCACTAGTTGAAAAAAAACGTTAGATGGCGGACCCTTTATAATTACTAAACACTTCGATAATACTCCCCCAGTTTTTTCTGGGTGCACAAAACTAATAGAAAATTTTCAGCTGATTACGAATGCTTGCGTTGCCAACTTTTAGTTGATTTTCAATTTTAAACGTTTTTGTTCTGTAAACATTCTTTATTTTAGTTACTAATTTAAATGTGTATCTCTACCGATATTTATATTTTTGTTTGAAATTAGTTTAAAACTCAACTGTCATATCATTTTACTATAGAATTATTAAATTTTATATTCTTTTGTTTAAAAAACAAAAAAATAATATTTATAAAGTTTTAATTCTATTTTTGCTTTTACCTTTTCCTTCATTCATTCACTTTACTCTCTTGTCACATTTTATTTTGCTGTTATTGTTTAAACTTTATATCGACCTTGTTCTCTTAAAACTACTCAATGTGTCAAATTTACGTCATATAAACCATTCATGTGTCATATTTAACAATCTTCTATCCAAAAACAATGTATTTTACATATTTTGGATGTTATTTTTTCCATTATAATTATCGTGTAGCATTAAAAAATCATGTTTAAAACAAAAACCAATAGTACGTTTTGTTTAAACATGATATTTATAGTAGGTCAAATGTAATATATTTTTAAACAACTAAATTTTTTTAATATTATTGTAAAATTTGTTTCCCACAATATTTAATAACTGAAAACAAATCATAAAAGTATTTTGGTATAAATGACGTTACGAATTTGATTGAAATTATGAGATATTTTTATTTAAAAACGTAATTAAAAGTACAGCAACTACAGTTTATACACACAAAAATGTTATTGTCAAGGTATTAGGAGCATTTCAACTAATAAAGTTTTTTCACATAAATTTTTTTTTTTTTTTTGTTGAACCAACACTCAGGGGATGCCCCTACTAATGCATTGCATTGTGTTGATATCAGGAAAATAGGTTATGGGGAGGAGGAAAGACATTTGACTTGAATTTTTCTAAATTGTAATTTGCAGGGAAGACTTCCGCAGGAAGACAATTCCACATACGGCTAGTGCGACTGAAAACCGAATTTTCTCTGTAATGCGTTGTGCGATTTGCCGGGCTATAGACAACAAACGGATGAGATCTACTTGACAAGCGGGTAGTACGAAAAGAGACCCGGTCCCTCGGGATGAGTCGGCTTATCTCAGCAGAACACTTCCCATGGTAATATCTATAGAACAAAGTCACACAACCCACATTCCGACGATGCTCCAACGAGTCAATAGAGTTCGAAACCCTACTGTCGTTGATAAGCAGCAACGCTCTCCGTTGCACACGATCCAGAAGCCCCAAAATAGACTTTGAAGCACCTGCCCATATATGGGAGTTATATTCCATCTTCGGCCGGATGTAGGTGGTATAAATAGTAAGGAGATCAGATGGGGTGAAGTATTTCTTACACCGGTTTAGAAAACCAAGACACTTGAAAGCTTCTTTCGATACTTGAATAATGTGATCTGTCCAACGGACATCACACTGTATTCTCATGCCCAGAACATCAAGAGTATTTGAATCCTCAATAACGATCCCATCCATATACACAGATGACGTCGTTGAGTCCACAGACCTATGGGTCAACATACAACATTGAGTCTTACGAGCAATAAAATCGACCCTGTTCGCACGACCCTAAATCTAGTTAAAAGTGGTTTATTTAATTAATTTCAGTGCAAGCATATGCAATTAATCCAAGTTTTTCTACAATAACTTTTCAGTCTAAGCGAAACATTAGAGTCGCTTAGTTGGCAACGCAAAAAAAAGCAGAATCAATATTATATATTAGGAGTTTAGACTGCGAAATGAATCTACTTAATTAACGTTAATCCGCATTTTTAATCTTCCTCGTACACTATTGATTAACTTGTCAGCTAAAAGATTAACTTTGTCAATTTAAAATATCAGGGTGGTGCCGATAGCGATCAGGCATAAGAGGAGCAAGTAAAATGTCGGCGTTAGGACATTTTTTCGACGCATACAACATTTTTTTTTGGCAGTCTCTTTACGTTAATTTTTACCTGACTTTGTATGTATGTGAGTTTTTAAGCGTTGCCAACCGAAATTATATAAAAGCACAGAGTATAATAAAGTTTTTTCACATATATTATTAAAACATTAAGTTAAAGGAGGAAAAAACTTAGTAAAATTTTACAAGTTTTGATATAATTTTTGTGCATAAACTCTATTAGTTGAAATGCTAATAATTATTTGGCAACGATTTTTTTGTGTGTTTGTATTTTTCTATGTTTTTGTTAATACAGACATAGTGTTATTAAGCATTGCAACATTTTTTAACAATTGGCTAGACTTTTACTGTTGTTGTGTTCCCAAATTTCTCCAAAATATAATTTGATTTTTTTTATTGCATTTGCGGAGCAGAGTCGTTTTTTTAAACAAACAATAGAACAAAAATGTAGATCATTGCAACTCAAATTGTTTATTTGGAATTAAACTAATTTTTACCGATCAAAAATTTGCAAAAAATTAAAAAAAAACAGACAACACAACACATGCAAACATTCATCCATCCAATTTTCAAATAATTTATGATCAAACCGCCTTAACAATTTGACCATACGCCAGATGAAATACAAAACAAGCCAGTCAGATAATATTTAGCATACCACAAACCTGAAATATGTTCGTTTTGAATATGTAAAATGTTACAGAGAACAACAAAAAACTAAGCAACAGAAAACAAAAGCCGCCATTAAAACAATCAGCCAAAATAGCAGCAATAAAGTAAGCATGTCACAGTGTTGTAGTTGCATCTTAGCAAAACAGTACCTACAGTAGACTGGCCCACGCTTGTATGGAAAAATAAAAGTATATTCCGATTCTTTCTCCACAAGCTAGCTTTTGTTCCTTTTATCAAAATATACGTATATACCAATAGTTGGCTCAATCGGACGATAATAAGAGGTAGCTAGCTATAAAGTGCGACTTTTTGGTTTCGTCTCTTATATTACCTGCAATTACTAGTGTTTCAGCGTTATTGTTCAAATGGACCCATCCCTCTATAATTATGTAATGTTTTATGAAGGGAGAATTAAAAAGTAATAACCCGGTTAAAAATCAATCAATATATGCATCCATTTATGAACATGTATGAACTCATTCATGTTCATGAATGAAGTCATTCGAGATCATACATGACCATATACCCCCATATATGATTCATATATGCCCATAAGAGTTCATATGTGATCATACATGTAAATATTACCCCAATTTTCGTTAATGTACACATATGACCATGTATGGAAATACATGATTATATATGTAAATATTACCTCAATTTTCATTAATGCACACACATGAACATGTATGACCCTCATATGAACATATATAAATCATTTATGCACACATACGAATCATGTATGGATGCAAGTGCACATGTATGAAGCATGCGTGCTCATGTATGGATCCATATATGTCGATTTTTAACAGGGATGAATAGGTTAAAATAAAGTTAATTCACGTGTACTTATTGCCGATGGGTTTAAAGTAGTTTGGCCTCCTAAATTCGAATCTGAAGTCAAAAACGTTTCACCGGCTTGCATTTTCGAGTTATGGACCAATCTTTTTTTAATCCTCTTACCCAAACAAATATGGTTTATTGGTCAATATCGCGGAGATGTCCTTAAAATCTGTTTTATTTTTATGGATTTGAATCCTACATGAATTTGACTCTAATTTTAGTAAAGCTATGTTGGGAAATGTGCAAAGGTATTTTAGAACACCGGACGGATCTCGAGAATGGTCTCTTTTTGGAGTGATACCTACAACATTCAGATTTTTTTAAAAATGTTTACATATTAAAATCATGTTTATAACATGCACTTCAATAAATACAACGATGGACCAAACTTGGAAATCCATTGAGTAGATCCATAAATATGTGGAAAATAGGCCAAAGTTTTCAATCAAATTTTATTTGAAGTACACTAGGCCTATTTTTCCGTAGGTTGGTTTAATTTCGGTATTCTTACTTCAGATTCCTCTTTAGACGGCCAAAGTACTTTTATTATAAGTCTGTGCAAAAACTTTTCTATATCCATAAGATACTTAAATTTCTGTTAAATTTCGGCCTAAGCCTGGAAATTTATAGCTACCTCTAAATATTGACCGATTGAGCTGGACGTACCATAACTGAGCACTATTTTAACAGAGGCAGCCTTGTGGAGATTTAAAATTCGCCAGTCATTTTTTTTGGCCACCTTAACCTACATGCAGAAAAATTTTCCAACTGACCAGGACTACTTTGGTGTAAATATTTGTTGGCATGAGTTTTGTTTAACTTTTATTTATTTTATTTTATGGGTAATTAATACGCAACAGAAAGGAAGTTGAAAAGAGAAGCTTTTGCATGCAAAACAAAGAAAACTGAACTAAAAAATAAACTAAGAAATAAACTTATTTTGAGTATGTGGTGTTGTAGAGTGTTTTACTACATTTTGTAGAGAAATGTAACTCATTATGTCACAAATTGAAATGTTGCCGTAAATAAATGGTCAGCATGCCACAAAAGACAGGCTAACACAACAACAACAGAACTGGCTAAATGGGAATGTAAAAAGGTGTTATGCGGTTAAAAGAAAAGAAAGAAACGTTTTGTACTAATTTAAATTTAATTTTATATATAATTATATTAAAGAAAACGAAAATTGTAGACAAATTTGAGGTGGGGTGAGTCCATAGTTCCTTAAAAATATTAATGTTTGAAAAATGTACATGCAAAAGTAAGCATTTTGTAATAGGGAATTTACACAGAAAAGTTAATCTACTAAAAATGGGATTAACTGCTCAATCAAGCACTAAACAAGTCGATTAAACCGTGTTTTAATATTTTTGATTAACAGTTATTACAACTTTTTATGCTGCTACTATTTTTAAACGACTATATACTCATACTACAAATTGTGTGCAACTCTGTGTTTTGATATAATTTGGGTTGGCAATGCTAAAAAAAAACATACAAACAAAGTCATTAACGTTAAAATGTAGATGCAAAAAAAATCACATCTTCAGTATGTCTCTTATGACGGATCGCTATCGGCGCCACCATGTTATTTTAAACTGACAAGGTTAATAATTTAGCTATCAAGTTAGCATTTTAACAGTCAAAAATCCATATGTAAACGAGGAAGATGAAAAAGGCTTGAATAACGTTAATCCAGTAGATTAATTTCGCTGTCTAAACTCCCTATAACAGTTAATTAAACTTTTCATATGACCACTATTTCCAAACGACTCTGTATGCATACTGCTAATTGTGTGCAACTCTGTGTTCTGATATTATTTCGCTAATATTATCTGTATGTAAGTCAGGTGAAAAATTTATAAAAAGATTTTGGAGCTGTGAATAAAATTATTTGCTAACGGTGAAATGCTACTTGTTCCTCTTATGCCGGATCGCAATCGGCGCCATCTTGGTATTTAAAATTGAAAAGTTAATCTTCTAGCTGACAAGTTAAACATGTCACAGTCCAATAATGTAAAGGTCGCAGATGAAAAAGGTGAATTAACTTTAATCAATTATATAAATAATCAAATTTGTAAATTGTGCTTAAGGAATTTTTATGAAAAAATGGAAGCCAATTAAATTTAAAACATATTTCAGTAAAAGCCTGTAAAAATTATAGTTGGTTGGGTTAAAATAACTAACACAGAAAAAATATTTCTCTACCTTTTTCAATTAACAAACAAGTTTTCAAATCAATTTGTTGACAATTATTAAAGCTGTCAATAAAAAATTAATTAAGTCAATTAAATATTTGCTCAAATTCGGAACTTGTTTGACATTATTTTATACTATCGCTCAAAACATATTGTTGTTGTTTTTTGTAATATTTATATATGTATATGTCTTATAAATGTTTATGTATTAGGAATAAATATGTTAAATCCATTTTAACTAGATTTATTAATTCTCATTAGGTTTATTACTTTATTAAGTTAAATAATTTGGTTTAAATGTGAATATTCATTTTTTCAAAACATTATCATAAAATTGATAATGTAATTTTTGAAATTGAATTTTGTTTAATAGAAACGTAGCCGTTTTTTAACGAAAAAATGCTAAAAAAAAATAAAAATTATTTAAAACAAATACTCTGGTTGTAACAAAAAAGCTAATTTTTGCAAAAAAAAAAAAACCCAAAAAAATTTTGTCTTACTCCCTACGTTTCCATAGAAAGAAAAAACTAATTTCTGTGTGAATTTGTTCACATAAGTATAAATAAATTTGCTAACTAAATGAGAATTACATGCCGGTGTAAATTCAATATTATAAAATTCAAGCTATAAAAAAAATATTTGGTATGGCGACTTTGACACTTTATACAATTTTTTTTAGCTTTTGGAGAAGATATGCAATATTGGCCACTTTTTAATCAAATGAGTTATAATTTAATTGAAAAATAATTTAATTAAAGAGCTATCAATTTATAATTGAATTAGCAATTTTTATTGTTGGCGGAATTTCAGCAATTAAAATTATTGAATTGGTGGTTTTCGTGATTGAAATGGCTTTTTATTTTTGTGTATGTAAAAGTAAACGTTTTGTATTTACATTTATAGTCGAAATCCAGTTTATACTACGTACATATTGAACCCCAAAACACGTATTTTCGCTTTTAAAAGTTTTCGATTTAACATGATTTTATGTAGTATATGAAATTTGACAGTCGAAGTCATTGTGAAAGTAGTTTCAACCCATTTTACACTGCCGTTGCTTTAGAGCAACACCTACATTTAAGGTCCGATAATTATGGATAGGAGGGAGATATAATAACGCTGTAAAAAGCATGTGAAAATTTGAGATCTTTACTATAAACAAATAATTAAAAAAAAAATTAAAACTATTGTTCCACGGTTGCCATATAATTAATTCAAAATACAATTTTTGACATTTCTTTATAGAACTTTTTTGACAAGTTTTTAATTTATAGAAAAAAGGCCGGTTTTATAAAAGTTATATGCTGATTTGGTTAAGGGTGTATGGGAAAAGTTTTTGAATGAGAAAAATTTGTTGTGCAGTATGTACTTTTTATGTAAAATTAAAATGTCGGAACAAGAAATTTCCGATTTTGTAAAAAACTTTAATATTCACGAAATTACTTCATTTTCATTTTTAGTGTAAAATTGGGTATTTTCTTCCAACAAACAAACAAACTTTAAAAATTGATTCGCCAGTGTTACCCTACTACAATTTTGAACAATTGTCTAAAAACTCCATTATTTTTAAAAAAATTTCAAAAATCGTGAAAAATCGATATCTCAAATTGTGTATTGCGGTTTGATAGAGATTTGCTTTCACAAGAAATAAAAATTATAATTTAAAAAAATCTTAACCCGTTAAGTACATACAAAAAAACGCTTATTCAAACTCCATTACATCTTTCTACCAAATTTCGTCAAGAAAATTCCCATGGGATCAATGATTGGTATGAAATGGATAAAACTACATTTCGAAATCTAGTTTATGTATCGTATATGTACAACCATATGATCGAAATCGAGTTTAAACCTGAATTCGCGTGTAATGTAAATGCACCCTTAAGTGTTTTCAAAATGAATTTGAATCAGTTTGTAGTATATTTTAATGAAGTTATGAAAATAGCTGTTAAAATCTTTAGTTTATTAAAAAATACTTAGTAAAAAACATTTAAAATTTGTCTATTTCTTTAAAAAGAAGAACACCCAAGTTGCTAAAAAGTTTTTGAAACAAATTTTATGAACTAAAAAATTTTCAGTTTTAGGTTTATAAAAAAAACCGTTTGTAGCAAAACAAAACTTATTTTCTTTTTACCTTTTAGGTCATAAAAGTCTTCTTAGCACACCATTTTTAAAGAGATATCAATGTTATAAACTTCAACATACTTAAGTTGCAATAAAAACAAAGATTTTATTTGACCATCATCTACAGAGTGTCGTTGTGTCTACTTCACATACTCATACCGCGCTTTGGAGTTGGCATCACAAACGCTGTAAAAACAGACAAAAAGAAAGACAAAAAAAAAAAATTAAGCCTAAAATTGGCCTGAGCAACCAGTACATCATCAGCATACC
Organism: Delia radicum; assembly: GCA_021234595.1. NCBI lineage: Eukaryota > Metazoa > Arthropoda > Insecta > Diptera > Anthomyiidae > Delia > Delia radicum. The sequence goes on from CM037854.1 coordinate 154,576,930, forward strand.
CGACGCAAAAAGTGTATATATAGTAATATATAGCTTGATATAAATACCCGGTTAAAAAGTTAATATATGTACAAATATGTACATAAATCGGCATATATGGACAACTATGAAAATATATGGGCATATATGGATGTATATGCGATTACATATATTCAAAATTTACTCATACATGGTCATATATGGAGGTATATGTGATTTCATATTTGCAAAATGTGCTCATATATGGACATATATGGAAGTAGATGTTAGTAAATATTCGTGAAAGAGGGAAAAATATGGGCCAAATATTTCATTAGAAAGCTTATTAAATCTATTTTCCTATTAAATATATAAATTTATATTTTCCAGGGATGGGAGTGTGTTATTTCATTTTAAAGTTAAAAATTAACGAAAAAAAAAACTCTGTATTTTGTCAATTTGCTTAACTTATTTTTATTTGACATAATAAAATTTACTTTTGTTTAAAGCAATGTTAACTTCTTTTCAGTTGTTCGTTAATGTTAAAAACTATTATTCCGGAACTTCCAGTTAAAATATTTCGGTAATTTTTACTTTTAAAGTGAAATAACACTCTCGCATTCCTGAAAAATGTAATTATATCAAACGAAAATGTAATCAGATCATATGAAAGAAGATTTTATAAGCCTTCCAATGATAAATAATTTGCCTTACGCAGATAAGTAATTTTTGAGAAAATTTTAATTAAAAACCTAACCTAACCTCAACCTTTTTAAAATAAAAAATTTAACTTTTGTGTTATTTGTAGAGTTATTCTAATCAGGCTTTCAAGCTCATGTATTTTCTAAACGTAAATAAAAGGCATTTTTATTTCATTTTTCGTATTCCTACGTTTCGTCGGTATTTTCCGACATCTTCAGGGATTCGTTTTTTATTAAATAATTAGTCTTCTCGTCAAATTTACATCATTTTTAAAAAATACACATCACAGGTTTTATACGACATTTAATGAACGGCACAAAACAGATTTAATTAATTAAAAATAAATGCAAAAATAAATCTCGAAAAATTAAAATATCACAGTTTAATTATTCTTATAGCTAAGATCACAGTTGGAGTAGAATTTAACTATTAACCCTTGCCGCCTCCAAATGGGACGTGTCTGACAAAAAAATAAAATTCTCTACTAAGCTCTACTATCTGAATCGTTCCTAAATATTTTATTAAAATCGTTCAGGTGCCCCTAAAAAAAAGACAGGTCAAATATTGATCATTTTGATTGGCGGCGAAAAAAATTGCTATTTTTGACAAATAAGTCCATACAAAAGTAAATAATTTGTTTCAGTAAACATGCTAAACGTATGAAGCGCAAATAGAGGTATAACCGTAACTTAAATTAAAACATTGTGGACACATTTTAAGATTATAAGTCTTTTTAAACAGAACCTTACAGATAAAAATACGAAATACTCAAAACCTTCCATTAGTATGAACTGTCGAACTGTAACAACATTTTCTTTCAAAATTTTCTAAGGTACAAGATCATAATTAAATCTTGCTAATAAATAGAAAATTACAAAGTTTTTTTAATTGTAAGAGAAAAACAAATTATAATTTTGATTAATTCTTATTTTTATTGTATTTGTACGGTCCTGTTTAAAGAACTTATAATATTAAAATACAAAATTTTCTTAAAAAAAAAAACTGCAAAGAAATGTATAATGTATGAACGTATATGGATTACCATATAAAATAATATATACATATATGACCATATACAAAATATATATGATCATATATGAACTTTTTTAACCGGGTATATATAATTACATATGTGACCATATGTGAAGAAATATATTTACATTTAATATTTATTTTTAAGAAATTGTTTAATACAGCGATATATATCATCATATAGCGTTATATCTCATGTTATATATAAGTTGAAATGTTTTATCTCATATTATATATTCTTGATATAGCTAAATATGAAATAATATAAACTTCCATGTGTAAATATATAAAAGTATATATGACACAATAAAACCAAACAAATTCTATCACCTTTATATGTAATAATATATGACATCACATATAATTTTATATAAATATACATGCTAAAATTAAAAATAAAAAGAAAATTAAAAAAAATCTATAAATTATATCCATAATTATCATAAGAGACAAAAAATCTAAATTCAGTGTATTTAAAGCAAACAAATATTGGAAAAAAAATAAATAATACTTGCAAAGCTGCACTTAAAAACAAAGTTCAAAGTTAATAGAACAAATAATGTTTCATCCGTATACAAATAAATTTAAGTCAGAAAATCTTAAAAAGCAACGAAAAGCAGAAAAAGCTATTTTAATTCTCATAATCAAAAAATCCAAATAAAGCAAAAAAACATAAAAAAATTTAAATTTGTCATTTTTGGTACGAGTAATTATATATAAACATATATGGTAGAAGCAAGAAAACAATTACATCACTTTTACTTCTAATTCTATATGGGGTCACATAGTAGTCAAATTGAAATCACGTCTAATTTTTCAATCCACTGATTTATATTTAAATATTCGTTATTACTTGGAATTTTATAAAGTTATATCAGATTTTATCAAACTTGATCAAATTAGATAGACCCATTTTTGGAATCAAATTTTATCAGATGAGATAACATAGGATCTCATGAGATATATGCCATTTTTCGAATCAGCGATGATATGATGTGATAATGAATTATATGTATATGAATATATATGATTATTTTATTTATTTATACCTACATCGGAACTTTGTTCATCGGGTTATTATTAACAATATCATCATAATTAGGGCAACCAAAAATAAGCTAGAGCTTGTTTTTGATTTGAAAGTATAGAAATATTTAGACTAAATACAAGTTCTGATCATGTAATTATGGAAATTTTAAGGTCATGATGAAAAGAGTTCCGATTTGGGTATATATAAACGTATATAGACAAGTATATAATTCATTATCACATCATATCTTAGCTGTTCCCAAAAATGACATACATAACCTTATCTTATGTAATCCCATGGGATCTCATCTGATATAATTTGATCTCAAAAATGGGTCTATATAATCAAGTTATATATAATTTGATACAATTTGATATAACTTCATAAAATTCTTTAAATTTGTTTGGAAATCCGCACTAATATTTTGTTTCACATTTCAATAGTAATGAAAATTTAAATATAAATCAATGGATATTACAATTAGATGGGATTTGATTGGACTAATATCTGATGCCACATCTTTATATTTAATAATCAGAGAAGACAAATAAACTTTTTTTATTTTTTATGTTTTTTTCTCACTTTTCTGGATTTTCCGGTTTTGAGCTTGAAAACGTGTTTTTTTTTTGGGATTACAATTGCTTTTTTTAATTTCCTGGCCAAAAATTATTTTTTTACTCATAATTATTTTTTAATTTATTAACATTGAACTTTGTTTTAAGTGTAGCTTTTCTCAGTTTTTTACTTTGGTTTTTTTCTAAATTTTTTTTTTGCTTTAAACATTGAATTTCAGTTTTTGTCTTTTCTGATCATTATATTTAAAAGTGTTAGAATTTTTCTTTTTAATTTCAATGCCATATATAATTATATATGAAAGAGATAGAATTTGTTTTGACTTTATTGTATCAGATATACCTATATATAATTATATATTGAAGTAAATATGATCTTATATTTGGCTATATCAAGTATATATGAAGAGATAAAAAATATCAACTTATATGTAACATAGGATATAATAATATATGATATTATATAGAGCTATATTAGAAATTTTCGTAATAATAAGTATGAGATGTGAAAATATATATTTACCACATATACAATGACATCATATTATATCACGCTATATATGACTATATATTTAAACTTTTTTCGTCGGAATACGAGTTTATTTTTTATATTAGCTTATTTTAGCTTATTTTGTAAATATTAGCCAGTTTCTGATTTTTTGTTAAAAAATTAAGTTTTTTTAGCTTTTTTAAAATGTAGCTCTTTTACTATTTTTAAGCTATCGGTATTTTCAAATATTTTTTTTATTGGAAGTTGAAAATTCAATATTTCATGTTGTTGATTTATCAAAAAAATATTTTGATATACCAATTTGAACTTTAAAGCTTAATAAAAACTATATTCTGGAGAAATTCAAAGGAACAAATTTTACACAAATTTTATTCGTAGTTACGATTTTAATAAAAAGTTATGAAATTAAACGGTTTATTATACTGTTTTTCGATTTTTTTTTAAGCGTCAAAACATTGTTTTAGAGCTGTTTTTTGGTTGCCCTACTCGTCATCATTTAAAAAATGACAACGTTAAAAGAATACACAAATACACTAACAAAAATATAAAGAGAAAAAGACAACAGAAATCCATGTCACTTTGAACATTTATACCGAAGTTATGCGGTATTTTCCTCTTGAAATTCAAATTTTATGGAAGCTCATTAAATATAAATTTGTCGTTTATTATACGAATGGCAAGAGTCTGGATGATAGTATCCCTAACCAAAAGTTAAACACATGTTGGCCGACCGGTGCAAGTGCATCCTCACCAACATCGTCATCGCCTTTAACACCGAGTTGTCAGCAGCAGTGGTTTTTTTTTATATACAGCTTTTGACCACCTTACCTACACATTAAAAACGTTGACGTTCCAATAAAATAATATAAATTAATTAACCCAAAATGCAATCATATATTACTCGTATAAACGTACTTCTCATTTTTTTTTTTATTATTATTTGACTTTTGTATAGGTGTGCAATCGTAAAAAATTTGCATTTCTTTGTTTTAAACCGGCTTTGCGTGTCAAGGACTAAATAAGATTCCAAGCCGCAACTGCAAAAAGAACAAAAGCAAAAAAAAAAAACACAACAAGGAATATACCGTACAACAAAAATTTTCATTAGTATCATAAACATTTTCTTTTGACTTTTGCAGCGTTGCCATTTTTGATGCGTGCGTGTAAGCAATCGTTGAAAGAAGAAAATAAAAATAGCCCGAGTAAAATATATATATATATATATATGATCTAGTGTTTTTTGCATCGTAAAATATATTAAAACATGTGATTATATATGGTGCCACAAACAGCCATATATAACTATATGTTTCTTATATGGTAAAACACTCAGAGAAAAAAGTTTCATCATATTGATGATATTGATTCATAAATCGTTTGTCATCAAATATTCATCATATTTATGAAATTTTCATAAATATAATGAAAAGATTAATAAAAATTTATGACAAGTGTTTCATAACCTTCGTTATTTCATTAAAAAGTTTCACAAACTTTGTGAAAAAATTACAAAAAAAATACAGTTATTTAAATTAAAAAAAAAAAAAAATTATTTTAGTTTCATTCCAACACCTGATTTTTGTCACTTAATCCAATTATGCTTCAGATTGAACGTGTTTTGGACGTGTTTTGAAACAAAACATGTTCTGTACATGTTTCTTATACATTTTTTCCACCAAAACACGTAAGTGGAATCATAGTAATAGACTTTTTAAAACTCAAAAACTATCAGAAATTCTTTGAAATTCTGGAGCACCAATTAAATATTATTTGTTGTGCTCTTAATTTAAATCAGTATTTTTTGGTTATATAATGAAACGTTTATGAAACATTCATAATATTTATGAAACATTTCATAAATATTTATAAAACTTTCGTAAAATTTATAATTTATGAAGTATTTAATAACATATTTGAATCATTTCATAAATAGTTATTTCATCATATTTACAAAACTTTTCATAAATATGAATAAAGCAGCCTGTCATCAATTTGCTCTTTTATGACACAACTTCATCATACTTATGAAGCGTTACATTGGACGAAAATCAACGAAGTTTTTCAACATATTTATGAAGTTTTTCATAAATATGATATAGCTTTTTCCGTGAGTGCATATATAATGATATATATAATGACATTTATAAAATAAGATATTATACATATATGTATTTTATACATAATGAGATATGGCAGATCTATTGTTATATATAGTAATGTGTCATAATATACAATCATATATAGTGCAATTTAATTTAAGATATAACAATATATACTGTCTTATAACAAATATTTTTTGTGTGCTCAAAGATGTGCTTCTATATGGCGCCATATTTATAATACAACTTAATATATAATTATATATGACATGATGTAAGATATAATTATGTAAGATTCCATATATGACACATGTCATGGGATTTAAGTAAATCCAATATACTCTCAAAATATCTTAATCGATCCACCAACAATTACTTATCTTTTTGGATCTAACTAGATCCAATTAGATCTAAATTAATGAGATGTATTGGGATCTATTTGGATCTTAAATTAGGTACTATTGGATCCCCCAGTTTTGAGATCAATTTTGAAATAATTTAATCCGGTAATACATTTAAGTGATCTAATCAGATATTACTGGGTACCCCAATTTTATAATAAGCTGGGATAAGAATAAATATCGATCTATATCAAATGAGATCTGATTTTGTATTCTAGATAGAACTTTTTTTTGATCGGGATACTTTTTAATGAATAATAACCCATAGTGATGTTTAAGAGTGTAGTATCATCATCTCTCCTTAACTTTAGGTTGCTTATATATAGAGCGTTATAAAATTATGTGATTTTTTAATTGAAATTTTATATGGAATAACCTAGGGAAAATAATTTTTATATTAAGAATATAATAAAATTCAGTTTTGTTAGCTTCACGGATGAAATATTTAATCTTAAACTTAAGTTTTTTTTACCATCCAAAGAAATTAAATTATGTTATGAATCATTGCTTAAATTTAATAAAGCTTATAGGGCATTTACCCAGAGTATTTAATCTGCTAAAAAAGGAGTTAACTGCATAATCAAGCACTAAACAAGTAAATTAAACAATTTTTTAAACTTTTTTAACTTTTCATCTGCTTACTATTTCTAAGCAACTCTATACTCTTACTACTAATTGTCCGCAACTCTGTGTTTTAATATTGTTTCGATTGGCAACTCTAAAAAACTCACATACAAATTCAGGTAAAAATTTACGTTAAGAGGCTGCCACAAAAAAATGTTGGCGCTGTCGACAAAATTTTTGGTAACGCCGACATTTTCCAGTTAATCCACTTATTTAATCTTCCTCGTTTACATATGCATTTTTTGCTAGTTATAGGGAATTTAGACTGCGAAATGAATCTATTGATTGATGTTAATTCACCCTTGTAATCTTTCACGTTTACTTATGCATTTTTTGATTAACTTAACAGCTAAAAAAGATTAACTTCGTCATTTTAAAATATCAAGCGATCCGGCATAAGAGTAACAAGGAAAATGTCGGCGTTAGCAAGTATTTTGTCGAAAGCGCGACAGCTTGGAGGAGACGAAACTGCGGCAGTCAGGCATTGTGTCTGTTAAATTTTTTAATAAAAATGTTTTCTTCTTCTTCTTCCTGTAAAAATCTAACTGTTTAGTTTTTGTGCCGAAAAAGTAGTATAAATTTCATTGCAAAAAAGCTTTGACCGTTTTGAGGAATAACTTGTTAATGAAACATATTAAAAAATTGTTTAATACATTTGTTTACTTTTCTGTGTAAATTCCGCATAAATTGTCTTCAAAATTGGGTTTAGTTTACATTAAACCATTGAAATTTCATAACCATTATCTGGAATTTTATGCTAATGAACAGACATGAAATTCGCTCCTTAAAATATGCACTTAAATTGAAATATGAACTAAAAACCAAAAGTATGCAATAATAATACAAAAATATACACATAAATTCAAAAAAAAAACTGCACTTAGAATTTGACTATTTTTAAAAATCGTATTTATAACTCTAGAGCGTTCTAATAATTAAAAAAAACGGTAATTTCTTTGTCCTCTCTGCTGCTGATAATAAATTCGAACTAATGCAAATAAAATACCAAATACCATTATTCAAAAAATCATTTGTTTAATAAAAATCTTTTTCGACTATTTTTTTTTTTAATTAAATAGTTGTACCAATAGGATTGATTTGGAAAAAAAAAATATTGACAATTACAAACACACATATCGCTCATTTACTTCAAGAAGGTCACAACTCAAAAAACATGATTTTTGAGTTAATGACGCAGAAAAAAGCCGTATTGATATCTTGTATACTCACCTCTTGAGAGAAATTATGTCGTTATTTTTTTCTTCAAGGTGGGAGTAAATTGAAAACTTTATTGAAGTAAATGAGCAATATGGCATTAGTTGTATATCAATTTAATTTATTTTTTTGTAAAAAAATATATTTTTTTAATAAAAAGTATACAAAAATGGTATAATAAATTATCAGTTGGAATAATCGGATTCATTATCCAATCTTTTCAAATGAACTGTACACTCAGGGAAATTTTGCTTTAAAAATATGTAGTCGTTTGTACTTTGTACTTGTCGTACTTTCTTTAAGTGAAATTTCATTAGTTTTAAACTACCTTTGCAGTGGTTTTTACCTACATAGTATTCTCAGTGTATATCTTGAATTTTTTCATGGTCCAACATCCTCCTTAGTTTCCATATATTTTCCCAAATTAAATGTCTTAAAATAATCTTTAATAAAAATAACACAATCGTTAAAACCAGTATAAAGAAAAATATTAACAAATGAATACACAATTTGTCAGCTGTTTAATGTTTTTAATTACACTGTATCCCTAACGAGACCAGCGGGATATAAAACTAGACTATCAGTAGACCAAAAACCCCAAAGGTTTTTCAAAACTTAGCTCGTATTTTATTTTTTCTATCCTTATGTAAGTCTGCTATTTTCAACTTTTTTTTCATTATGTGTAAAAGTTAAAAGTTATAACGAGATTATTTAATGCAGACAAAAATATGTTTTTTTTTAAATAAGTTTTCATATTCTAAAATATGTATAATTTTTTTATTAAAAAAAATTCATAGTAAGCATTTAGATTTTTTTTCCTAAATTTTAAATGTTAAAAAGAAAAAAAGGCTAAAGTAAGAGTGTTTCAAACTTAAGGGTCGCTAATTAGAAAAAAATAAAATACACCGAGACGAATGAGTGATATATAAATATTTCGTATAATTTATATTGCGTGAGTGTTAGTGGTGCAATCCAAATTTTTCGTTGCATACTTTCGAGAAACATTTTATGAAAACAACGGGGCCCAGACGTATGAGTGATATTTAAGTTTTGATAAAATTAAAGTTTATGCTTGTATGTGTTGCATTTTTAAAACTTGTGGTTGCATACTTTAGGGCAGGTCTGGCCAAACTTTGACACGCTTGTCACTAGTGGCACGCGGTGTCATTTTGGGTGGTACGCGGAGTTTTCTTAACTATTAAAAAGAATCTTTTTTATTAGAAAAGTAAGTATTAGAGTTTTAAATATTTATCATCGATACATAAATCTGTGCTTTAAACCGATTATGGTGAAATTTTTCATTAAAAAAAAATTGATTAATAACCATAAAAATAGACTTTCGGAAGATAAATACACAACTTCAATTGTTTTTCAGAAGTTGGAAAATTTTTCAGAAATACTCAACTGTATACCAGATTTATTAATTGCATTTCGGGAAATTATCAATTGAATTTTAGAAACTATCAATTGCATTTCAGTTTTAAAAATTGTATTTCAGAAAATATAAATTGAATTTATTGATTGTCTTTTAGAAATCATAAATTTTATTTCAGATTTAACAACTGTATTTCAGATTTTATCAATTGCATTTGAAAAACTATCAATTGTTTTTCAGGAAGTTCCAATTGTATTTTGGAAATAATAAGTTACATTTAAAAAAATTTCAATAAGTTCTCAATTGTTTGTTTTTCAGGAATTATCAATTGTATTTAAGAAATTATGAATTGCATTTCAAAGTTAATAATGTATTCTAAATATAATATAGAATATACTTTTTATAACTTCTTAAATACAATTAACTAATTTTTGACACAGTGTTCTTTTTTCGCCCAGTACTTTTTAACTGCTATATTTTTTACTTGACAAAGATAATTAAGTGATTTTAAAAAATTTTAAATTATGTAATATCTTGACAACAATCGATAAAAAAAATGGTTACCAGACTTACCAAATAAATATTTGAAAAAATTAATTTCTGGCCTTTTTTGATGGAACTTTTTTCAAAAATTATATCAGAATGTAAAAAAGCCAAATCGTTTATATTGCTGATTCTTAAGGCCTCATTAGTTGTTACTTTCTGTCGCCGTTCTGTTCTGTAGGTAATATTTTGTAATTACTTTTTCTGTCAGAGGAATCAGCTGTTTTAAAAAGTAAAAGAAACTCAAACCAAAAACATTCAAATCAGGGATGATAAATGCGATTTTAAAATAGTACCAACCTGCATATAAAATAGTACTTTTTCGGCATCACAAGTATAAAAAAAATTTAATATAAATTAACAAACAAATCTTTGTACCCTCCAAAATGAACAATTACAAATGAAACAACAAAAATATATTAAACAAAATATGTTAAGAGGTGAAAACAAAATTTTGAGGTGAAAAACTTTTTTGGATGTAAAAAAATAAATTGTGTCGTGAAAAACATTTTGAGGTAACAAACCTATTTTTGAGGTGAAAAAAAAAGTTTTTGTGGAGAAAAAAGAATTTGCGGTGAATTTTAAATATTATTCACCTCTTAGCGTCTGGTGGAAAAATATGACGTTATATTTTATACATCAGACACTACAATGAATTCTAATAATATACAGTGCATTATACACCAATTTGTATTAAAAATTTAGAGGTACTTTCACATTGTCACTAATTACTTTTGAACCACTGGACCGATTTTGCTCATTTTCAATACCAAACTTTTCGGAAAAATGTACATAAAGCTATGTAAAAACGAGCAGTGCGTACTAAGAAAATTAGCTGATTTTGATTTAAAAAATTATTAAAATGTTGAGATTTTTTCTTAAATTCACCAAATTTTTAATATTTTTTGAACGTCCTATTAATTTTTGCTGTATTGAATTACGTTTCTCACAGTTTTTTGCGAAATCAATCCTTGTGATTGGTAGCAAACAGATTTGTTCGTGAACTCATTCGATTTTAAAAACACGCAGCTAATAGTCAATTTCACATTTTTATAAGATTTTTATTATTTATTTTTTTGAAAATCAAAATTAGTTAATAATAATTATAACCCTTAGTGATTGAATTCAATAATTGGTTTAATCGGTTAATAAAACTCTAATATAATCACCTGTAATCAGTCGCACACAGTGAAATCATGTGATTGAATTTACAGCATTTGGTTACAAATTAATTCATTGTTCATATAGGACTGCAAATCGAATTAATAATTATTGAATTTTAAAGGGACCAAGAAATTCATACATAGAAAAATTTGTAAATCGTACTAAATGAGTCATAGGAGTATCATGGTACATTTGAGGTTCAAATAGTACCATTAAAAGTACTATAGTACCAACTTTATCATTCCTGATTCAAATATTGAAAAAAAAATTTCACAACAAACCAATTCATATGCACTTTAGGCTGTCACTTAACGTTGAATTCTATTTTCAATACATTTGTCCGCAACAGAACAGAACGAAAAAGTGAAAACTAACCAAACATACAGACTTTCAATTGAACAGAAACAAAACAGCTGATTCGTAACAGAACAGAACGTACAAACTAATTCTGCCTTTAAGTTGAATCTATCGTTTAAATAACTAACAAATCCGTAAGAACAAGAGAATAGTAAGTTAAAAATAACTGTTTTAACAAAAAAAAAACAAACAAAATTTTAACTACAGATCAGTAAAAATAAAAGTTATATTCAGTTATTTAAAATTATTTCAGTTTTTTTGTTTTTGTTTGGTTTTCTTTTCCACAAAATTTATACAAACAGACATACATTTGTGTAAACATTTTCAATTTCTTGTAATTTGAATTGAAATAATTTTGTATATAAGCAAACCTTTTTATTAAAAATTAAATACGAATTTCTTGAATGTTTTTAAATAATTTAAATTTATAATAACTGTAACGGAAACAAATAAACTACAATATTCCGTTTTTGTTGTTAAATTTTTGTGAAATTCTAAATAAATGAAACTAAAAAATCGGTAAATGGTAGTAAATTTTTTTTTTTTTTTTTTATTAATTAATAATTATATAATTACAAATTATATACTATTTCCCTAACCGAGCACTAGCTACTATGGCCTTCTGCGCGTTGTAGCGAAAACAGACCAGTGCCTCTGGTGGGAATCGAACCCACGACCCCCGCACAGATAGGCCAGCACGCTACCAACTAGCCTACCGGGGCGCACAAGGTAGTAAATTATTTTGAATAAATGTATTAAAAAAGAGTTCAAAAAAATATTGATTTGAAAAATAAATGCAAGTTCCTTTATTATTAACTCAACTGAAAACTTTTTTATTAAACTACAAACAGTAAACTACAAAATGTTCTTAGTGTACGAAATTTATGTCAAAATATATGCATTAGGGCGGGTCGATTTAAAAATCGCTCAACGTTCCAGGAAAATCGTATTCTAGGGATCAAAATAGGAAACTTTGCCGAAGGAACCATACCTCTAAAACGAATTCTGATGTCCCGACTTTTGACCCATAGGGTCAAATTTTGAAAAAGCCCACATTGAAATTTTAGAAAGTAGGTGGAATCTCTCCAAGATTATGAGAGCTACTTCTTCTCCGGGAGACGCGCTAGCAGATTAATGCATAAATCATCATTCTAGGTGACCGTTAAGGGGTTAAAATTTTAGTTGAAAGAGGGCCTTTTAGCCATGTTTTTATAGCAAAATGTACAAATCTCGGGATAGAGATATTTCAGAAAGTAGGAGGAGTCTTTCCAAGATTAGGGTCTCTATTTCTTCTCCGGAAGACGCTGTAGCAGATGAATGTATAAATTATATTCGATTAGGTTGGATTCGATTGGGGCACTCTAAATGGGTCAAAGTGGGATTTAACTGTAAAAATAAATAAAATATCACAGACTGGAACTTTTCGTAATGTATCACAGTTGAAACTAGTTTTACAATTTCAAATTGTTTTATTAAAAAGTAGTCAGTTTTGGCATATTTTTGGCAAAAATATAATGCTTTTATTTAAAACCAATCTGTATTATTTTAAAGCCTTCTGCCTCATCTTTCAAACTGAAGAGGAATTAATACAAAATGTAAAACTTATTTTTCTTATTCTACATTCTAAATACATCAAATCTTAAGGCTATGAATGATGTAACTTTGTATAACACATACAGTGTGTTGTTGCAATGCATATTTCATACCAGGGCACCTAAACACCAAATATCGCACCTTGTTTTCACAGGTTTTTGGGGCACACACACACATACACACACTCATACGCTCCAAGGAATTTACAGGCAACTGCAGACATCAAGGCTCGTTTAAAAATAGTTTACTTTAAGTTTGCTCCAAGAAAAATGATGCAAAATTCAATTTTAACAACAACATGGTTAAGTTGGTGGTGGCATGCTCAAGGCATGGAGGCAAATTATTGTAGGTATTTTGTGCAAAAAAAAAGTAAAGCTTACAGGAGGGTCCACACATCTGGTGCAGTGATGTTGAGAACACCAACAGCCATCGTCATCATCACCTTTTGTAGAGTACATAACCAACCATTTCATGTCGAAATTTTTGTAAGAATTTTTTCTGTTCATTTTTTTTCCTCTTTGGAACATAACAGATATTCTAACATGAAGCGGTATCTATTGAACTTTTTGTTTTTGAATAACTTTAAAGAAAGAAAATAATAAAATACACTTAAAGAAAAATATTATATTAGTTTATATAGTGTTTATAAGAAAACTGGATCACAAAGAATACAAAACTTTCACACAAAAATTATGGAAAGTACCATATAAAATTTAACATTGACAAATCTAATTATACATTTTAATTTTAATTTTTATCTGACTTTGCATGTATGTTTTTTAGCGTTGCCAACCGAAATTTTATCAAAACACAGAGTTGCAGACAATTAGTATTATGAATACAGAGTTGTTTAAAAATAGCAAGCATAGGAAAAGTTGGATTAACTGTTTATCAAAAAGATTGATAAATGATTTAATCGACTTGTTTAGTGATTGATTAATCTCATTTTTAGTAGATTAACTTTTCTGTCGAAATTTCCCATGAGGTAGGGTCATCTAGAAGATGTCATGTCCATATACAAAAAAATATTTAGTGAATAGTAACATTTTGGGTTTGTTGTGGTTGTGTCATTTTATAAAACGAAGCGAATAAAAACTTTGTTATAACAAATTCCAAGTATTTTCTATAGAAATTTTACACGTTTCGTTTCGTAAATTGTGGGTCTTAAATTATGAGAAAAAATAAACAACAAAAACAGAGCAGATGCATTGCAATAAAATTCTCAATTTCTTAAATTTACATTTTCAATGTTATTGTCGAAAATTTTCATTTAAATAAAATTTAAAACAAATAATGCAAAAAACAATTAAAGTTTATTACACCTCAATAATGCCAAAAAAAATACTACATTTACACAAAACAAAGAAATCAATAAATAAAACCCACATACTGTAGAATTTAGCAAAATATTTAAATATTTGCAAAATAAACAAAAAAAAAAACTTAAATTCAATAAATACTTTATGATCAGGTGGAATTTATGATAGAAAAATAAAACAAAAATAAAAAATTATTCAAATAATTATCTAAGAGCTGTCATATACCAACTGGGTGGTTTTTTGTTATATTTGAATTTGACAGTTTCGGTTTTATTTTTACTTTACACAAAACTAGTTGACCGCCAATTTGAAAACGATTAAGCTAAAATGGAGTGAACGAAATTATCAATCAAATTGTTAACAAATTAATAAATGTTACCGCTAATTTCTTGTTTATTTAATTAGTAAAATTTGTATTAATTTTCAATTTATATTTAATAGGAATTTAACATAAAAATCGGTTTATTTTGTTCGTATTTGTTAATTATTAATGGTTATATTATAATACTCATAATAAACCTCCCATAGTGTTTTATGTTATCGATAATTTTATTTCAAAATCCTAGTATTCAATTTATTTATATGTATTCAAACTTAAACCACATACGAACACATTATACGTATTATATCTACAACTCGGTTACTTTTTAATACTCGATACTACTTGATATTTTTTAATTGGATACCCGATACTTTTAACGGTTTTTAAATTTTAAATTCGCTTTAATTTTTTATAAAATTTATTTAAAACTTTCAGTTTTCAATAAAAGTGAAATATGTTTTAAACTTTTTTTTAAACTATTTAATTTTTTTCAGTGTTTTTAACTTTTTTCTTCAAACTTTTCTCCGTTGATAACTTTTTCTAGCAGAGTTGTATTTGAATACTAATTATTTTAGCGGAGTCGCATTTTTTTATTGTTTTCCTTTCCAAAATACAACTCTGAAAATTATCGACTAGTTATTTTTAAGTATCGAGTATCCTAAAAAAAGATAAATACTCGCTACTCGATACCCACTACTTATTATTTCACCAGCACTAATAAGAGGACACTTATTTGTATGAGATATTTGTTGGTATCTAAAAAAAAATATATTCAATTTGGCAAATATTACAAGTTGGCATACTTTATATACTTTTACCTACAATCTGACCATTGACCACTATGAACTGATAATTTGTTGATGCTGAAATTTGACGTGATGAAAACAACGCACTCACTAGACGCAGAAAAAAACTGGGGAAATATTATGGAAGTGCTTAGTACAACTACACAAGTTCAAGTAAAATATTTACAAATTTTTGTAAAATATAAAATATAAAACTAAGTTGAATCTTATGTAGTTGTATAATTACTAAGCACTGCGAGAACATTCCTCCAGTTCTTTCGGAGTGTAGACCCATGAAAAATAAAATACCCGAGGCAGCAAATGAAAAAATCAATGTCAAATTGGCAACACTATACCTACCTTATGTATTTTTTTCTATTGATTACGATGATTTCTATAACAAAAAAGCTATAACATTTGCGTCTCTAACTTTTGTCTGTTACAAAAATCTAGTTTTATTATGACAGTTAAAAAATTGTTCCATTTAAAGTTAATAAAATTCATCTTATTCTGTGTTTCCATTAATGTGTTTTTTGGAAAACATGGGTTTTGCTGTAAAAAAAATTATGTGAAAACACGTAAAAAAACATTATTTGATCAAAACATGTCGAAAATACGTTCAGTGGAAACGTAGCAAAGTAAGCAAAGAGTGTAGATAGACAAGAGCAGCTAAAGAATTAGCTATTAGTAAAGTGCTACTACTTGTCACTTTTTTCAATGCATTTTATATGTAAACGAACGACAAAATGTGTAGAACTTCAAGAGAAACCAAAGTAGTATCGAGTGGTAATGTGTTCCTACACTTAGAATACTATGTAGGTAAACCCCACTGCAATTGTAGTTGAAAACAAATGAAATTTCACTTAAAAAAAGGAACGACTTACATTTCATTAAATTCAACTAACATTGTCATTTGTTTTTTAATGTTCAAAAAATGACTAACAATTGTAGTAAAAATGAACCACATAGTAGTAAAAAATAAACAAACATTTATTTTTTTTAATTTTTTTAAATAACAAAAAACAACTGTAAAAAATGAATGTAAAAACATAAAACAGTCATTTGATGTTAGTTGTTTTTTAAAATGAACTACAAGGTTAGTAAATATTTTAATTTGTTCTACAAATGACTGTCATTTACATTAAAAATAAAGAAACTGTATTACAACCCAAACAACTACATATTTTTAAAGCAGAAGTTTCCTGAGTGTAGTCGTTACTTTTTTTTAATGAATTCTTCATGCAAACTAACGAATGATATGCCAATTTTAGTTGGAAATACTGCCTACTTTAGCGACTTCGGCTTATTTTGGAGCGGTGTTGCCAAATTAGGGGTTTCCCCTAGATTTAGGGGGAATTTTAAGAGGTAAACAATTGTTGAGGGAAAATTTGGTGGTTAAACTAATTTATTAAAGGGATATTTTTGTCTTAATAAAAATAAAAATTTCGGTTTGATAATTGGTTTTGTCATATTTTTTGCATACATTTTAACTTTTTTGTTAGCTTGTTGGTGAAATTCAGGACACTTTTGTCAGTTTAAAATACCGAGGTGGAGCCTTAAGCAATACGGCATAAGAGAAACATGGAAAATGTCGGCGTTAACAAAAATTTTGTAGACATCGCCAATACTTTTTTTGACAGCATCTTAACGTTAATTTTAACCTGACTTTGTGTGCATGTTTTTTAGCGTTGCCAACCGAAAGTATATCAGAACGAAGAGTTGCACACAACTAGTAGTATGAAGAGAGAGTCCTTTACAAATAGTAGCCAGATAAAAAGTCTGATTAACTGTTAATCAAAACTATTTCAAAAAAAATGGTTTAATCGACTTGTTTAGTGCTTGATTAAACATTTGCTCCAATTTTTAGAACATCAGCTTTTATGCGTAAATTAGGTATTATTTTTCTTAAAAAACATTGTTGCAATATTAAGTGGCATCCTAATGGTCATACAATCATACAAGTTTATCAAGTCGGAAATCTATCAAAAGCCAAAACAAAAATGTATAAAGATCGAACATGAAGAACTGAATAAATTTAAATAAAACAACACAAATCCAGCAAACAACACAACATTTTCTAATACGTCGTTGTATATTGTTGTATACGAGTACAACGTATGAACGAATGAACTGTACGAATGCAATGGTGATGATGCTATATCCCCCCTTATATACGATATATGTAAGTAAAGTAAGCAAAATATCCAAACAGAAGGCAAACACAAATCACCTCATCATCATCATTGCCAGCCTCATATGCAGCTTCATCTTGCAACATGCAGTTTGCCTCAAAGCAAAATAACACAAATGCAAAAACTCAAAAGATCGATAAGATTAACAAACGAAAACCCCCAACTCTTAACTAACAAGAATGAATGAATGTATGGGTGGATGGATGGATGGATGTAGTAACATTATGAGATATTTGTATCTTTTGTTTAAAGCCCAATGATGAACGAGTTTTAAGACAGAAGAAGACTAAAAGATACGTAGTCTCTTAATACTCATGGAAGCTTTAAAATTGTGCACGTTATTTAAGTTAAAAGTTACTACTGGTTATTAAGAGATACACATTGATTTTGTTCAAAACATAAAAGAACTAACAAATTTTAGCAAAATTTTAATCTTTACATAGATTTTTTATAAAGATACAAATTTATTTTCTTTTTAATGATGATTCATTGCATCATAAATTTAAATAATAAAAAAATAGTATACAAAGACTACAACAGTACGTAGAATCGTCTGAGTTGTGTTAGTTCAAAAATATTTGGAATCACTGTATTTTCAGTGGCGTATGGAATTTCACACGATAATAAAACCTGTAATTGTTAGACGTTTGATTTAATGCGATATTTTGTTTTAACACAGTTAAATATATAAAACAAATATAGACAGATATGTGAAAAAATATCTAATAGTTTTTTTTTTTTGTTGTTGAGTAATTATATGAGTCATTGATCAACTATTTTAATGAATTTATAGGGATGGATTCAGATAATTTTAACTTTGGAATCTACGTTAGAAATTAAGTTTATCATACTTAATATACTAGTTTTGATACATTATCTCTATTTGAATTAAACTAATTTGACATTTCGAATAATATACATCTTGCAATACTTGCAGTTAGGTCTTAATACCAAATTTGCACAGAAATGTTAATCTACTCAATGTGGGTTTCATCACTAATAAAGCCGATTAAACCATTTTTTATCTTTTTGATTTAATGCTACTTTTTATCTAGCTACTATTTCTAAACGAATCTTTATACTACTAAGTGTTTTGATATAATTTTGGTTGGCAACGCTAAAAACATGCATACAAAGCCAGCTAAAATTTAATGTTAAGCAGCGGCCCAAAAAAAAAAAAACATCGCCGCTGTCGATAAAATGGTATCTGACGCCGACATTTCCTTTGTTCCTCTTGTGCCGTACTACTATCGGCTCCACCTTTGTATTTTTTTATCCCTCTAATAAGAAAGATCGAATTAATGTATGAATAGCCATGACGACCAGGCTTAGGCTGTGCAAAGTCTACTTTTCTAGTGTCCAGAACTTTCGGAGCGTTGTTGAAGACATTTGGGCAATAGTGCATAATAGTTTTTAGATGAAATTTTAGTTATACTTATTTAACTATTTTGAACTTATGTTTTACTAATATTTTACTAAAGTTTTACTAATTTATTTTGCTAAAAAAAAATTAGCTGATAAGCAAATTAATAGTGTGGACGGCAACCAGATTGAAAGAAAGACATACGCAGAATCAAGTAGATGTAGCGGCATCTCAAGATGTATTAGGGACGGGAAAAATGTTACTAAAATGTACAACTCTTGTAAGACATATAAAAAAAAGTAAAAGGAATGGATTAAAAACTTAATTTTGTGTTGCCACCGGCTTGCCACAGTAATTGTCTATTAATTAAGATAAAAGATAAAATAAAATATTTAATTTCAATAAACATTAAATGTGTTATTATAAACTAAATCTTTAAAGTGATTATTATTGTAGTGTGGTCAAATTGCAAACAAATATACGTTCATGTAGACAGACTATAGGCTATATATTATTGCAAAAACGGTAGGTCGTTGAAAAATAATTTAGTTTATTTTACAGATAACTATTTCTATATATTTTCAGATATTAAATTAATTCATATCGTCAATGTGGGAGTATGAACATTTTTATATTTTGTAACGTTTTGTAAATTATTTTTAAAAGAATCACAAAAAATGTTTCAGATTTTCAGCAAATTAATTAACTAAAATACAAGTTTTTTACAAAGTTTTTGAGTTTTTTTCCAGTCTATTAATATTCAGAAAAAATTGTATTACCTTTTAACAGGAATTTTTTAATTTTTAATCAACTAAGTGATAGCAAAACTTTTTCTGAATCTATTAATTTTGTTGCTAAAAATCAGCAAGCTGATTTTGCTGACATTACCAATTTTTTTGCAAGTACTCTCCTGGATAAAATTTGGTTTAAAGCTTAATTCACACGATATCCACCCCTGTCCACACATATCTACTATTTCCCAGTAATGATGATACGAAATGTCATTTTCATTTATTCGTATCAGCAATAGGTGGAAATAGTAGATATGGATGGACAGAGGTGGATAGCGCGTGAATTTTCCCTTAATGGTAGCTATGGAATTTTCTGGTAAATCTAACCGAATTTCTGTTATTGTAACCAAGACCAGGTCTGGAGGTTCCTTAGTCTACAAAGTTTTAATATATCTATTGGCGCACCCGTACTCTGAGCACACCCGGCACCGGGAGACACTAGGCTAGGGTTCTTTATATAATATTTTAGGCCCAACGTTGGGCGCCAAATATTATGTTACGATCCCTGACCTGTTTCTACTTTTCCTTGGGCAGCACTACACTCGTACAAATAGCTGGAAATTCAGCTACGACAGCAAATAATAATACCTGAATTTCCGCCAGCAGAATTTTCAATGAAGTTTAGATGAACTACATTTAAGTTAACAGATGTAGTTAAATTAACAAAGAATTTAGCTAAATCAACAGAATAATTTAGCTGAATCAACTGAAAATTTCTGCTAAAAATGTCTTTCTGGATCTAAACAGACGA
The DNA here is from genome assembly GCA_021234595.1 of Delia radicum. Lineage (NCBI taxonomy): Eukaryota > Metazoa > Arthropoda > Insecta > Diptera > Anthomyiidae > Delia > Delia radicum. The sequence goes on from CM037854.1 coordinate 154,597,629, forward strand.
ATTTCCATATTTATTACAGGGAATATAGGTAGTTAATATAGATTACTTAATAAGTACGGAGTAACGATTTTTGGTCCATTTTGCTATATATCGCATAGTTTTCGCGATTAGCATATTTTATGATTTAAATAAAATATATGAGAAAATAACGCCATCTACAAGTGAGACTGATAGCGGAAACATAAAAAATAATGGTTTGAAAACAATTGTTGTTTAATTTAACTGGCAAAAATTGAAAATTTTGAGAGTCACGAATTACAAAATTTTAGACAAGATAAAATATTAGTTAAATTACTGATTTAAGCGACAACAACAGCAAAACTAGGGCAACTGAAATATAAGGCGTTTAACAGACTTTTGAACCGTTTTTTTAAGAGTGTACTTTTTAATATTTGTGAATTAAAAAATATTATACTACGTTCATATTCAACCCCAAAATACGTATTTTCCTTTTTTTTAAATTTTCGATTTAAAATTTGGAATTTGACAATCTAATGCTATAAACACATAGACGACTGCAGCTACACGACTACAGCCTGTCAAAAATAAAATACACACGTTTATATGAAAACGATTATTTTGGCACCAACACAACTACACGGCTACCCGACTACTTTTGCCGCTGTAGTCAACTTAGGTTAATTTCTATTTTTGTTGGCTGCAAAACAAAAATAGTGTTGACAATAAAACAAAATATGTAACAAATTAGTGCTTAAAAATATTTTATTTTGTTAAATACAAAAAACGTCGCAACATCAAATGGTATAATTGCATTAATATTCAAGAGGGGTTATATAAATTTATTTTCACGTTATAATAATGTATTATAAATAAGTAATTGTATTTTTAAGTGAACTTTATATACGTGTCTACAACCAAGCATGTTGTTCTATTTTAATAAAGAAAAAAAAGATGTAATTGGCACTACTGAAACAAAAATGCATTTGTATCAGGGATGTTAAATGGAGTTTTCAATTTTGTACCAACATCCAAAAAAAAATTGTACTTTTTGGACGTTGACGGTACCATTTTTTTTAAATTTATTAAAACAACAAAAAAAAAATACATAAAAATTCTCTTGTACAGAAAAAAAAACAAAACCTTCCAATAACATACATTATATGTATGAATAAAATAAGGCATAAAAAAGTCTTATGAATATATGAGACCAAATCATGGAATTATTTGTTTAGTTAATAAACTATTTGGAATTTCTACATCATAGCAGCATAAATTTGTCGCTCTTAACCAATCCTTAGTCTGTATGAGACTTGATAATGTTGGCTAATGTAGTCTGTTTCTTTCCTTAGTTTTTATTATATTTTGAAAAGAAAAAAACTCTTTCCACATTTGCAGACCAGTGTGGAATGGATAAAATTCCAGCAACGACTAGAAATGTCTGGAAACATATTGACATTCAGTTCATTTTGAAAATTAGCTACTACCGACCAAAAACTACAAACGTTTTAATTTTTTAACGACTTCAATTAAAAAAATTTTAGTTTTTACTCTGGCTCAAGTAATATTTTTACTAAGAAGACAAGAATGGAGCAAAATTAATGATTAATCGGTTTTTTGTTAAAGTTCTGCCTATTATGGAGGCTATAACTTTTCTAAAACATTGGGTTCTGATGAGATCTTTAACCAGATCGAAATACTAGTATTAACCTAGCTAATATGTTTGATTTGCTTTATTTTTGTAAATATACGGAGGTTGAGAGCTCGTTCTAAATTAAACATATATAAGATTGTTTGGAATTTTCTTTCATTTCTTTAACAATAATTTAATTTTCGTTTGCAAATATTCAATTTTTTCTGAATCAGACTGCGCAGTTTCTGGTATTGAACGTTCGTCAGTGACCCTGTTTTTTTTGAATTTTTGAATAATGTAATATTTGTTATGTTTTTATTTGTTCGATTGCGTCTATATGAAATTGTTCTGTGCAATCACTGACCGTGGTATAGATAAACTGATTTCTAATGCCACATGCACTCGCACTACACGTTAGACAGAGCGCTTTAGCCCTCTGAGCTATAGTTAGGTCGAGTTTTGTTGTGATTAAAACTAGGTTTATTCAATACACGGTGTTTTTGTTCTTGCATACATAATCTCAGAAGTACAATTCCAACAACACAACAGTTCTATTTTTAGAAACTCACCTCACTCTAATGTCCACTGTTTTCCCATATGTTATAAGTGATGCCATATCTATATATCAATTTTCACTTATTCAGAATTTTAATAAAAGTGAAGTTGGCTGCAACAAGTGTCAATATATGTAAGAGCTGCCAGATAAATTTTGTAAAAAATCGTAAATTTTTAATCGATATTAAAAAAAAAAAATTGCCAACTTTATTCTTCAAAATCCTTAAAATGATGACAAATCGTAAAATCTGGCGGATATAGTCGCATATATTTTAAGAGCTCATTACATAAAACGAATAAATGCAATGAAAAAGGACACAATAACAATTTGTTTGCTATACTAAAAATTCAAAAAGGGGAAAAATTAAAAATTTTTAAATTGTACCAAATGAGTCGCGGTAGTACCACGGTACTTTAGAAGGTCAAAATGTACCAAAAAAAGTACAATTGTACCAACTTTAACATCCCTGATTTGTATAAAAAACAGCTGTTGATATTTTTTAATTGAATCGTGATCAGCTGTTTACTATGCTGCTGTCGTTTCCAAAATAATAAGTAGCTGACCACACGGCGACGATTGCAGTCAACGGCATTTGCAGTCGTGTAGCTCTGCAGTCTGCTGTGGTCTATGTGTTTATAGCATAAAACTTTAAAAAACGAAAATACGTATTTTGGGCTGCAGTGTTAATGTAGTTCTTAAATGAAGCATTAGAGACATAACTAACTAATGGTAAAATATTAAGTGAGAAGGGATGCTGATTGAAGGGGAAAGTTAATATGTTATTTCCTTCCCTACTCTCTCAATTGATTTCTATTTATTAAGTTTATTTTATAACAAAATATCGAAAAAACAACTTAAATTTAAATTAATGAAATAATTTAAATTAATTAAATAATAACCGAAGGTCGATTTGTTAGAAGGAGCTTCAAAATTGCTTCAAATTGTTTCTCCAATAATGTTTCTAAACATTGTCAACTCCTAGCACAATCTATATTGCAGACAATAAGTTGCAAGTGTATGTTTTCCCAGGGAATTCCTTTAAAATTTAAATTTCAATCACGATCATTTCAGATTCTAAGAAAATTTGACAATTTTCCCAGAACATGTTCCCCAAAATCATTCCATATTAACCCATTGGTGAGAATGATGATGACAGCATTAATACATATTATAGCACATTTTTACCTGAGTTTATTTTTGATGTCTACAAATGACATTCACAAAAAGGGATCCTAAAACCAAAAAACCATTAACGAACAAAATATCAAATCTTGAAGTAAAATCCACACACAAAAAACATCATACAGAACAACGTAAAATAACGACGCCTGAACACGTGCCTAAATTAATACCCATACATACACAGTTGGTTGGCGGAGACTCATCAATTTTATAGATAAAACTGGAGACACTTTTGACTGTCAGTAGTATTTTATGTATATGAGAGTATAATATTGAAATTTGTGCCAATATATGGTTACCGAAAATTCAAAAGGCCGTAACTAACAAAAAATTCAAATTGGAGTTTTTGATTAATTATGATGTAGTTAACCAATATACACCTTCCCACAAAATTGTACACGTTTACGTCTAAAAACACCAATTTTATTAGCGATAATTTAAAGGCCGTTACTGCAATTTCAATGGGGGCATTCATAATACGGTTTGTATTTGGTGTATAAGTACACAGAGCGTATTTGCAGGTATGGAAATTAATAAATGTTCCCTCGCAAATATTTATAAAATAGAATATTTTATTATAAATAGTCAAAACAATGCAAAAGCATGTTAACTAAGCATTAATTGCGACTGTCTATATGTCGTTAAAATAACACTCTACTAAAATACATTACAAAATTTGCCCTGTGGCGAAATCTCAACATAAACACAAAGTTGGCTACCCTGACCGTAAAAACCACACGTCAATCTGGTAACGTTGTGAAATAGAGATTTAGGAGATTAGAAAATAAACAAAAAATCTAAAGATATAATGTTTGTGTTTGTTAGTGTTTGTCAATTCTGAGTGTAATATACAATAACAGGAAAGCTAATAGCAAAGAAAACTGAAATTTAGCTGCATTGAATTCGAGGCCATACTTGGGTGTAATTTAAAAAGAAATGCAGTTTCAGTTCTTACATCTTTCAGGTTGTTGAAAAAATGTATCATATAGAGACAATCTGTCAATTATAAGAAACAAATAATAATACAATTTAAAGGGAAAATCACAGATGACGCCTGTCCATTAAAAAGGCTAAAACTAGTCTAGTCTGATTTGAAAGTTAATAGCGTTTATAATTTTTAGAGAAAAACTTTTATTATTTTTCCTAACCTCAACCTTTCTAATTTTTTTTTTTTTGTAATTTTGCTTAAATGTTTAAAACATTTAAATAAAAATACTAAACAAATTGTAAGATAAATTTTCCAGGGTTAGTAAAATGTTTCTGACACATAAAAATACGATATTTATTAGGGCGGCTCGATTTAAAAATCGCTCAACGTGCAAGGAAAATCGTTAGTGTCCGACCGAACAGTTCGGTCAAAAAACTATATTTTGTCGGTTTTTTGATATCGAGAGGCAATGAAGACAAATTTTGGTATTGGAAAGATGTTTGTTGAGCCGATTTAATTCGATTTTGTGTATAAAATTTAAGAGAAAAGCCGAAGTATAGCTATAAAGTTAAAAGTTCGGCCGCCGAACTATTTTCGATTTGGCCGAACTTTCTGAGGCCGAACAGTGAATTCATTGCTTAACTACAGACTTTTCTTCAAATTTGACACTCAAAATAGCATCTAATCAGTCCAATAAACATTTTTCCATCCGCCAAATTTGTCCATAATGCTTTAAAATACCGAATACAGACCAAATGCATTTTCTGGCCGAACTGTTTGGTCGGACACTAAAAATCGTATTCGAGGTATCAAAATAAGAAACCTTGCCAAAGGAACCATACCTCTAAAACGAAATCTGACGTCCCGACTTTTGACCCGTAGGGTCAAATATTGACAAATCCCACTTTGACTCATTTAGAGTGCCCCAATCGAATCAAATCCAATTGAATATAATTTATACATTCATGTGCTAGAGCGTCTTCCGGAGAAGAAGTAGCTCCCATAATCTTGGAGAGATTCCTCCTACTTTTTGAAATATAAAAGTTGGCTTTTTTAAAAGTCGGGACATCAGAATTCGGTTTAGAGGTATGGTTCCTTCGGCAAAGTTTCTTATTTTGATGCCTAGAATACGATTATTAACTAATATATTTATTAACCAAAAAGTCGTGTAGTGCAGTTTTTTACCTTTTATGTAATGATTTACACTGTTTTTTGATTACCAATTTAATTTTATTTTCTCGGAATAAATTAATTAATTTTTAAAAATTTTTCTCTCAATTTTTTAAATAGTTAAAATGCGTTTTGTTTTTTTTTACCTTTTGTAAATTTGGTTCAAAATTGTTGTTCATTTTTCTTTGAATTTAAGAACTACCATATTACACTTACTTGAATTTTAAAATTTTCGCCAGATTTGGGAATAACTTCTGTTCTTTTGTTTTTATTAATTCTTTTATTTGTTATTTATTAAATTTCTGTTGCTTATTTGAAATGTTTTTAATTTGTTTAAGTTGAATACGATGAGTTTCGATTACAAATTAACCAAATTAATAGAGATGGAACTTTACGAAAGTTGACTTAAGCTAAATATGTGTGCTGCAGTGTATTTTCATACAATCGCTCAGTTCCTTAAGTCAACGTCGCTAAATATAGTTGGACCTTAAAAATAATCACAATAAATATATAAAAATAGAAAACTAAAAACGTTTTTAATTACTGTCGAAAAAGCAATATTTTTTATCTTAAAAGTTTGTTTTATTTTTTGCAAACATTTTTGTATTTTAGTTACTGCTTTTTGGTTTCAGAAAAACTGATTGCAAAAGGCCTTAACTACATTACTTAAAAACTTCTATTTTTCATGAATTTTTTCTCAGAAACAAATTCGTCTTTGTTTCTTAATCATAATTCTAAAATTTAAAGTAGTTTTCAATTTATAATGTTAAGTGTAGTGTTATAAGTGTAGTTACGGCCTTTTGGATTTTAGGTGACGATATGAGGATTTAGAGGTTCAGAGTTTTTTCTTTTATTGTTTTTCTTTTATGTGTGATATTATACCTTCGACGAAGTGTTTGGAGTAAAAAGGTAAAAAAAAAAAACTATTTCGATTTGATTATAAGTTTTTAAAACAAAAAAAGGAATACATTGTTATTTTTCAATCTAACGGAAATACTTGAAATTCCTTTCGATATGAAGTATAAAATACTAACCTAAAGAAATTAAAAACATTTTACATTGAAATCCTTAATAAACTTCATTAATTAATTAACCCTAAGAGAGATGAAAAAAAAATCAATAACTAACATTTCAGACGAATGGTCGGGTCTCTGAAATTCACCGTCTTATTACAACAATAACAACAACATCAAAATTAAACAAAGAAGCCGCTTTCAAGTGTTTATTGACCACATTTGAATAAAACAAGACAAACACCGACCAACCGATTGAACGACCAAAAAAAAATCATGGCCAAAAGATGGAGAAAGATGAAAAAGAGAAAAACAAACAACGACAACTTTTAAACAAAAACGCAACTCTTCATGATATTGCTGTCATGGCAATTTTCAATGTCGCTTTAACTTTTGAAGCTACTGACAATACACAAGGGTACATTTTCAAATATCGTACTATAGGCAGAAAGAAGTATAATATGCCACAGTGCAACAATTTATGTTGTATGCAACCTCAAACACCAATGATGACAAGATCCCCGCCATCCAGTATCCGCAAGAAAAACAAAAACAAATAGCAAAACAACAGCAAAAAAAATGCAAATTATACCTAGCAGCATATTTTGTAGTTGTTGATTTTTATTCTTCTGTTCTGGAAAAAAAGTTAAAAAAGAAGTCAAAAAACAGAATAAATACAACAAGTGGTATTCATTGGTAAAATCAACCAAATTTAAGCAATTTTGCAAATGTGCCATCATGTTTTATTTAACCAGGCAGCAGCGGAAATCATCAGTGTATGGGCTTCATCATCAACACTATTAACTCCTTCAATTGTGAGCTTTTTTTTTGTAATTACAGAGGAGTGCCGGTTTAACGAAAGCTCCAATTTAGTACCCCCAAACAACTCAAACATATATTATAGAATTGCAATGGGAATTCGTTAAACGGAGTGGTATGCGTTCAACCGTGATTTCACTGTATATTATTTTATTCTGTTTGTCTTAACGTGAAGACAAATCGTCTGCCTTTTGTATCAGGACCAGCCTAAGAAGTTGTCATCACAGCCCAGATGACAACACTGATAATGTGCGTTTTTTTTTTTGTTTGTGGTTCTCAGTTGCCTTCTTGATGACTTTAAGAAAGAAATGTATTTTTTTTGTATTTTTCTTTTGTACAATCATCAATGATCGTTAAAATGAATGAATGAACGTATGCTTGAATGTTTTTTGGAGTGATATTGTAAAAAATAAAAATTAGTATATCGGAGGGTAATATAAAATCAATTTTAAGGTGCGGTTTTTTCGTACTTTATTTATGGTCTAGATAAATATGAAGACACAAAATAAAATGTTGATAGATTTTTGGCGCCATTAAGTAAAATAAAATTTAATTAATTTTTTCTTAAACTATACACAATTTGAAAAAAAAAAAAAACTGAAACACTAATTTTAATTCAACATTTAAAACACCAATAACCGGATGCATGTAATGTTGTATATAGTGTAAACAACGTATTTTTACATTACTAATGTCATAAATGATTTGCCAACCCTGGAAAGTTTATTATACAATTTGTTTTGTATTCAAACTATAAAAAAATGAAAAATTAAATTGTTTTGACTGCTTATAATAAAACATTCTGTTTTATAAACATAGAAATATTTTTCAAATGAAATAAATTTGAGAAGAAACGAAGGACCTGCAAATTCGCTTTGTGTACTTATACACCAAATACGAAGCGTATTATGAATACCCCCAAATATTTAAAAATAAAATTGTTCGTATATAGAAGGCCTATTAAAATCAAGACTAACTAACTAGATATACATATATATAGAAGTATAGAGACTGATATCGCTAAGGAAGTATCCAAAGCATCTCCGCCTGAAAGTCTGAAGAATAATCCAATAGCCCATAAAAGCCTTGTATATTACATTCGTCTGAGAAGACGCAAACTAATTTATCAGTAGTTGTATTTCCGGATTCCAAATCCCACCAGTTGCATCCCTCCTTTCTAGAAGAGAATGTGATCCGAAAATGACAACCAAAATTGATTATAAGAGAAGAGAAATCTGGTTTTAGTGAAAGTTGCATGCGCAGCTGGTTGAAATGTCTTGTATGTCCAAAGGTTCTGACTGTCCAAGAACCAGTAGCAGCAAGTAGAGCTGCAGAATCCACCAGTACATATAAATCAATATGAATAATATGAATCAAAGCATTAGGAACTTCAGAGGGGCGAGTTTCTACATCATAAACTCTAATGCAAGTCCAGCACTGCTCTATGCACAGTTCTTTTGTAACTGACCGTTTGGTTCACTTCGAATTCCAGAAGATTATAGCGTTGCCAGGCAAAAGTCGATGCAATTGACATAACACCGTGGATAATAATCGGACGGGATATGGATCCATCACTCATTAGCATCATCGTGGACAGTACTACCACTTAAAAAAGTCCTGGATTCAAAAATATGTACGTCTTAGTGCGTGGTACGGTATTTAATCAGATTTGCCATTACTAAGTCATTCTGACATGAGTACCAGGAAAAGTTGGGATCACGGCGAATGAGATGACTAAACTCCCCTGGGTTTATTGTAGGCAACTCAAATATCTGGGAAGTAGATTTTTCATGACCTATATAATTTACGAAATGTGTTTTCGTCCGGTCACCTGGACTTTTCATGTCAAAGTTTTTATTTGGTGGAGACTGAAGAAATCGCAATGGACCTATAGCAAAGGTTGAATAAGCTTAATTCTTTAATTGAATTTTTTAAATTGAATGAAATTTTATTCAAATTATATTCTTAGCTTAATTTTCAATAACTTTAATTAATATCAATGAATTATTTGTTGAATGAGTTCTTAAATGAATTATAACAAAATTTCTTCATTCATTTAGTTAAATGTTGAATGAACATACACTGATAGAAAAATGTGCGTAGTATTAATGAATTCCTTCATTAATCCAATGAATTTTTTCATAAAAAAGTCCCCAAAGAAACGTTTCATTGAGTCAATGAAAGGTATTTCATTAAATAAATTTTAATGAAAATTTCATAAAGTATATGAAATTTGTTTTATTAATCCTAGCCTAATCGTTATGAAAGTTTCATGTGTTTAATGAATAAAATTCATAGTTTGTATGAAATACTTTCGCTGATATTTAATAATTTGCACTTTTTATGATTATTTTAGCATACAAGTTACAAATTTTGAAAATAAAATTTTTTTATCCATAAAAAAGAAATATTTTAATTATTGTGCTTTTTTTAAATTATGTATATTAAGAACTTTAATGATTGAAAAAATCGTTTAAATAACAGGCATTAAAATATTAAAAGCTCAACTAAAATAACCAATTTTAATTTATTTCTGTTTTTATTGTTTTATTTTTACAAAATTGTTCAATCTTTCTTTACATTTTTTATAATTTTTGTTAAGAGATGACATATTTTCTTATATGTCGGTACAAAATATGTAATTTTTTATCGATCTGTCTTGGAATTCTATAGAACGATCGACGGTTATAGTCCACTTTTTGTAGTTAAATTACGACCATATTAGATAAAAATGTTATATATAAAAAAAAAATGTTAAAAAACAAAAATTTATTATCGTTTAGCATAACGTTTTTGTATAACATCGTCATAACGATAACAATTTAGGTCTTGTTTTGAACAAAACTATATCGTTTTTCTTAGAGAATCTGTTCCCTGGAATTTAGTGACCAACTATTCAAATTCGTCAAAAACAGTTAGCTCTAGGCAAACTTAATAAAAAAAAATGTATTTATATCAAAGTTTTGGTTAATTCTGTTTAAAAGAAATTTTTCAGTTTTATTTATTTCAAAATGACAGTACAAAAAAAAAATTTTTTTTTCTTATTACAAGTCAAAATTTTTATTGAAAAAAAATTGGATATTTTTCATTGATTTAATGATTTTTTTTTATGAAATTATGAAAAAATCATAAAAAATGTTAATGAAAAAAATACCAATATTAATGAATTTTCATTCAGTTAATGAAATTTTTCATTAAACCCATGAATCGATTTTAATGAAATCGATTCATTAATACTATGAAGGAAAATTCTATCAGTGTATAATTAAATTTTTGTGAATTAAGCTCAAATTAAATTAAGTATTTCGAAACTCTGGCCTATAGTAATCAGTTTGATTTAGATGTATCAGTTTACATAAAATCATATACAATTATATCAGGTCAAAATTCGGATACTTAATTTACTTAATTATATATATTTATATTTAAACTCATACAATTACCCAGGTAGAAATTGCCAACCGTAACAAAATAGATAGTACGGACAAACCACTAGTTTTTTGTAAAACCCACCGTGTCAAAAATGACCAAAGGTACAACTAATATAATATGTACTAGGAAAACACTATTTTGTTTACAAAGCTTGTGTTTTGTACGCGTGTGTCAAAATTCTTTGCCAATATTGTTATTACCAATATTACTACCAATTAGAAGCATTTTTTTAATATTTTATTATATTTCACACATTTAAATATGACGCATAATGCTAAGACCGAACTGTAGTGCTAGTTTTTAAATGTGTTTTATTATCCATATTTCTCAAAATTAATTTAATTTAAGCTATTTTAAAAGGTGGCAAGTTCGTTCAAACCAGTTGGCCACTGTTATCAATCGGGTAACAGGACAATACTGGCAATATTGTTAATCCCACGTTCTGCCAACACATAACCGACCGTCGCCGACGCATTGCCGATTGTATTTTTCTGCCTGGGTAGATACAAAACTGATACAATATAATACAATTACGAACAGATACAATTAAATGGGCCCATATTTCGGATGAAATTTAATAAGATTACATATAGCTTCACATAGCAATTGATATGACTACATAAAGCTCCATATGAATTTTTGTAATCGGGTAGTTATATTTATTCGTTCGATTAATCGAATAATTTTAAAAAAATAATCGTTTGATTGTGTGATCTAAATTTGTTTGAACGTTTATTTGAAAAAAAATAAGTACTGGCAAATATATATATCATACAAAATGAATGAAATAATTCCGTTTAAATGCGTCCAGCTTAAATGAGTCCCTTAGGCTGAGTTAAATTAGTAAAGTAGGAACGAAATTGATGGCTTTAATGCGTTTTTCGTTTTTTGTAAATATGAGTTTTTTGCTTAAAAACCAGAGACCGTAATTATTATTCCGGATGTTCTCATACAAACACTGTTTGTTGGGATATATGTTGTTTCTACAAATTGTAAAACAACAAACACATATACTACATATGATGATATAAAACGTATATTGATATGTAAGAATTTTTGCTTTTCAAATAGTTTTGATTTTATAATTAGGTTTAACAAATCGGCCAGTTTATACAATAATAGTGAATTTACATTAGGGTCCAAATCCACTAAAAATGGAATTTCGACCGAAATCTAATCCAATTAAGTTGAGATTTCAGCGAAGTCTAGTCGAAATATAACTATTTGTGCAGAAATATAAAATACAGCACTGTACCTCCTATTTGCAGAAAACGAAGGTTCTTCGAAGAAAATTATGTAAACATTAATCAGCTGTTTATGAACTGAAATATAAGGAAAAAATGCATTTTTATAAATTTGAGAAACTAAAAAACTACAAATTAAAAAACTTTTTTCATTGAAAGAAGTATTACAAGCTGAAAACGACAATTTTTGTTTGTTTTCGACCAAAAAAAACAGGGAAAAAACATTGAATGGCGCCGGCAAGACCTCTTACAACACATTGAATAGTTTATAATAAACTGATCATCCCTATATAAAAACACTTTCGTTAGCAAAAATAACATTATATATTTCAAAGTGTACATACAGTTTGTGTGCCGCCAGACAAATTCTCATTAAGTTGATTTTGTATGTAATGGCTCAGTTTGAGCTACACCAATTATTGTTTTTTTTTTTTTGCTGACATCTGAAAATTTGGGTGATACCAATGAAACAATTGTATTGTCTATCATGAAAATTATCAAACTTTTTGAAACTCAACATCTAAAATCTAATATTACAATGTCATATTAGAGCTTGGACTTAACGTAGAACAATATTCTAACTAAATATATTTAATACAATTTTAATTTATTTTGGAAAAAGAGAAATGCCACAACTAAAAACATACATATATAAATTTTTTGAGACAGAGGTGTTTTCATAAAAATGTATTATTAGAACACATTGGTAGTTTTGAGTTTAATAACCTTACTCAGGATATAAAAAATATTTTTCGAATTTCCATTTTCAAAAAAAATGTTAAAGTGTATCTTTACAAAATTTAGAAATCCTTCTAGTATGATAATTAGTTGACCTCAGTTCTACCTTAAAGTTTTTATTTTTGAACTTTGTTATTTTTTTATTTTAATATTTGTTAGTTTTTATTTTAATATTTTTTTTTTCATATATATATATACATAAGTTTTTATTATTTTTATTTGCCAACTCACCTCAACAAAGTCTTCAAGGCGCAAATGCACTACGTATTGTAAAACAATTATCATGAATAAAGAATAAAAAAAACGATCCGTACAATAATTATTATTATTTTAAAATTGACAAAAAAACAAAATCGCTCTTGGCAACACTAATACAATATATAATTATTATAAGGTTTACTTTGTTTTGCACAAACGCCATAAATTCGATTCGATGATTTACAAATTACAGGACTATATAAGCTTGTAAAGGCACATCTGAACGTATACGTAATATTATGTATTAAATATCAATCATACGTATGGTAGTTCCAAATGAAAACAAAATACCGATTTATCATAATTGACAATTATTAAGGGTGTTTTTGTTTTTAAATCGACAATAAATTTTGAATATAGCCAGTACAAATTAACAATAAAACGCTAATTTTATTTAAAATCGGTATACATTTTTTAGATTTTTCAGTGTAATTAAACATAAAAATTAAAAAAAGGAAAATCCATTTCAAATTGAAATCATGTTAAAGTAATAAAAATTTACATAATTGAATGATAACAAACATTTTGGCCACATTTTTTCTCTCTTGCATGGAACAACATCCATCATTGTAAATGAAAAACACACACAAACATAAATGTAAACTTTAGTTGTAACCAATTACACCGGAAAAAATATACAAAACTCAAAAAAAAAAAATGTTTGTATATGCAAGAAGAAGAGAAGAAGAAACCAGAATAAATATACATAAAATCAAAATAAATGCAAAAACAAGAAGAAACTCATGTAATTAGATAAAAACATTTAAGCTCACCAAGATATGATCAGGTTTTTTTATTTCGTTTTTTTTTTTTTGTATATGTTAACTTTACAACAACAAAAATTGTCGACAAGGGCAACATAGACGAGATAAAGAAAAGGCAAAAAAAAAAAAGTTAAAAAAAAAAGAAAAACTGAAAACCATTAACTAGACACAGATACTTCTTTGAGATCTGAAAAAAATGTATTTACTAAAAAGGGGTCGAATAAAAAATCTTGAAAATAAAAAAAAAATAAATATTTAATTTAATATAGATTATAATAAATTATAAAATGAAAACCAAAGAAGTGAAAAAGCCACAAAAGCAACATGGTGTATGAAAAATTTTCTATTGGAATATGTATGTATTTAAAATTGTTGTTGCTCTTTTTTTGTTGTTGTTCATTCTCTATAAAACACATGGCGGCGTCTCCAAATTGAACACAAAACCAGCAACAACAAAAATGAAAATCCCTATGAAAAAAATACTGAATTTTGTGCACAGAGTTTGTTAACCAAAAACACCACAACATGGCATGAAACCCTAAAAATTGCAAACAAACACAAGCCAACAACAGCAATTCACATTCATACACACACACACACACACATATTTATACACCAATACTTGTAAAGTATAAATTTAACAAAATGGCAAAAACCTACACAAACACACATATTTTCATCCATACAAACAAAAAAAGATTTGCCACAAAAACGGAACAATTCAAAAACAGAAAAACACTCTTCACATATTCAACGATGTGCTATACCAGGGATGTCAAGACTTTTTTCTGTTGCGCGCTAAAAACAGATATATTTTGTTGTAAAAAAGTTGTCTAGTGCTACCTTAATTACATACAGCCATATTCATAAGTTAAAGTTAGCAGTTACTTATACATCGCAACCAACGAGCTGCTTACTAGAATACATTTTTTGCTTAGAATCTTGTTAGCATAGAGTTTATTCATAATACATTTTTATCTGTCAACTTAAACATAAAAAAATCAACCTTAAATTTCTATGATGCCACAGGGTAATTCTATAGGTGGCACCTTTTTTTGTTGCAAGATGAAAAGGTAATATAAAATATTTATTTTTCATAATTTTTTTACTTTTTTTTTTTTTTTAATGTATTTACAGGATTTGTTAAATAGACTAGTTATGCCAGCTGTAGTTGGCATTTTAATATATGTCGTGGCTTTTTTAGCAAACGAAATGGCTACCTTTTCACAAATTCGGCTCATTTAAGGTTGACTAAATCCATGAAAGTCACCACAATCTTCTTGTACGTTGTTGCGGCCCCAACACTTTAACGCTGATAGAACTAGAAGAATGGAAGAGTGGAATGTGTCTAACGTTCTTTTTTCCTTTCAGGTCGTTCTTGGCCTTGACCAAATCAATTAATTTGTTGGCATTTTCTTCTGTAAATCTATACTTTTTACGAAATTAAGTGACAGTATAAATAAAAAATGGGGGTTTTCTTTTTTTAGAAACTTTAACCGCACGACTACGGGATCTATTTCTTAAAATGTCATTCTACATTATTAAGCGTTTCCATAATTTAAATATTAAAAAATATTTTTCTGCCACAAAAATGTATATTTATTTTTTCGAAGTCCCTTTGCCAGAAAACAGCTGTTTTTTAAACTCTTAACAACAGTTTAGAAGCTTGTTGACATAAACTTAACAACAGTATGAGTGTATTATGAATAGCATACATGTTAACTCCTTGGTAACTTTTACTTATCAATATGGGTGATATTTTTCAGCGCCATTTTCTAGTGCAATTTTTAAAATTCGGAAATTTTTTCTTTTGAAAAAGTCATCACAAGAGAAGAATTTTCCGTTTTTGTGTTTTTTAATTTCTTTGGATTTTTAATTTTCGAGCGCTTGTGATTTTCTTCCTAACCCGAGTAAAAAAATGTATATATGGTTTTGTGTTTTCTCATTTTCAAATACGTATATTATAACATGTGATTATATATGGTAATATATATAATAATATATGACTATGCATGACATAGCCATATATTAGTATATGTTTCTTATATGGTAACATATATAACGATGTATATTTATATATTGACCTTTTTATATATTAGACATATATGCTATGTAAAGGGTCCGCCATCTAACGTTTTTTTTTTCAACTAGTGCTTATTTCGTGAATGGTAACACTTAGCTCATGTCTGATTTGACAGATAATTAGTTTTATCCTTCCGCTGAACGAATATGGTCCGTATGTTCGTTATCTTGTGAAAAAAGTGAAAGAAACTGGCATCCTCATCGATAAACCAAAGCGTGAAAAGCCAAAAACAGTGCGTACAGCCGAGAATATTGTTGCTGTGGCAGAAAGTGTGCGTGAAGCGCCATCAACATCAATTTACCGTCGTTCTCAACAATTGAACATTTCGGAGACATCATTGAGACGAATTTTGCATAAAGACCTTGGTATGCGCCATACAAAGTCCAATTGGTTCAGGAGTTCAAAAAAAAAAAAGTTATTTGGCGGACCCTTTATAATGAGACATGAGAGATCTATTGTCATGTATAATACATTCTGATATATAACATCATATATGGTGCAATCAATATAAGCTATATAATTTAAGATATATGTTGTCTTATAAAAAATATGCATTTGTTTGATCTAAGATGTGCTTATATATGGTGTCATATTTATAATACAACTTAAAATATAATTATATATGATATTAATTGATGTAAGATATAATTAGGTAAGATTCCATATATGAAACAAGATTAAAAATTTAGTTTTAGATATGATTTTATATGGTCCAACATCATATATATTTTCTGTGTGTATTTTTTCCTCTTTTAATTGCATGAAGTTCCTTGCCCTATTAATAACGTAAACTTTAAATTATTTCTTCTCAAAAACTGTTTGAATATAGAAAATGACAGTTCAATGTCGACGGTTGTAATCACCTCATGTTTAAGCGATGTTAATTCTTTAGTTGCGTATTGATTTCCTGAGTTTGTATCACAATGTGATGGAGCGAACCAAGCCATATTCAATTCTCTCTTCTAAAAACTTAAACTTGAATTTTGAGAGTTTCGAAGAAAAATAACAAATAAAAACTTAAGAAGAGAGATACTCTAAATTAATTACTTTTCATGTTTATAAGCAATTTTACTTAAATTTTAAAGTTACTTGGCATTGCATACATTATTCTCTGCATACGTTTTGCACAATTTACACAAAATTTTAATTATTTATATTACAAAAAACACTAAAAGATGTTTATCTTAATTCGAATTTGCACATATAATTTAGGGGAATACTTAACAGGACTTGAGCAGCTAGGATCCTCTTTAGTCTATTAGACGTTGGTCAAATATAAAATAAATTTGAAAGTGAATTTTTTACGAAAAACTAATTGCAATGAAAATATGAATTTAAAGCAAAATAAGTAAAAATATGCAATAAAAATATGCATTTTAAACAATATAAGTAAAGATATGCATTTAAAGCAAAATGTGCAATAATATGCATTTATAAGAAGATATGCAAAAATATGCACTAAAAACCGATGCCATTTTAAAGCAAATTCTTTGATTGGCAAAGCTATTTTTTACACTGTTCTCAAACTTAAGGAAAAAAACATGCATTTGTATGAACTTCCTGGTCCCTGGTTATAACACATACTGAGGGGGATTTTCGACAATTTTAATGATACAAATTAGAAAAGCGTTAATATTTATGTTCCGAAAAGCTTGCGGAGCTTTGATTCTTGTAAAACAAATTTTCGATATTTTTGCCAAAATTGTGATAAAAAAAAGTTTTAAGGCTTTTTTAATCTTTTTTCTTCATTTCGCAACGTCGACGGTTGTAATCACCTCATGTTTAAGCGATGTTAATTCTTTAGTTGCGTATTGATTTCCTGAGTTTGTATCACAATGTGATGGAGCGAACCAAGCCATATTCAATTCTCTCTTCTAAAAACTTAAACTTGAATTTTGAGAGTTTCGAAGAAAAATAACAAATAAAAACTTAAGAAGAGAGATACTCTAAATTAATTACTTTTCATGTTTATAAGCAATTTTACTTAAATTTTAAAGTTACTTGGCATTGCATACATTATTCTCTGCATACGTTTTGCACAATTTACACAAAATTTTAATTATTTATATTACAAAAAACACTAAAAGATGTTTATCTTAATTCGAATTTGCACATATAATTTAGGGGAACACTTAACAGGACTTGAGCAGCTAGGATCCTCTTTAGTCTATTAGACGTTGGTCAAATATAAAATAAATTTGAAAGTGAATTTTTTGCGAAAAACTAATTGCAATGAAAATATGAATTTAAAGCAAAATAAGTAAAAATATGCAATAAAAATATGCATTTTAAACAATATAAGTAAAGATATGCATTTAAAGCAAAATGTGCAATAATATGCATTTATAAGAAGATATGCAAAAATATGCACTAAAAACCGATGCCATTTTAAAGCAAATTCTTTGATTGGCAAAGCTATTTTTTACACTGTTCTCAAACTTAAGGAAAAAAACATGCATTTGTATGAACTTCCTGGTCCCTGGTTATAACACATACTGAGGGGGATTTTCGACAATTTTAATGATACAAATTAGAAAAGCGTTAATATTTATGTTCCGAAAAGCTTGCGGAGCTTTGATTCTTGTAAAACAAATTTTCGATATTTTTGCCAAAATTGTGATAAAAAAAAGTTTTAAGGCTTTTTTAATCTTTTTTCTTCATTTCGCAACGTCGACGGTTGTAATCACCTCATGTTTAAGCGATGTTAATTCTTTAGTTGCGTATTGATTTCCTGAGTTTGTATCACAATGTGATGGAGCGAACCAAGCCATATTCAATTCTCTCTTCTAAAAACTTAAACTTGAATTTTGAGAGTTTCGAAGAAAAATAACAAATAAAAACTTAAGAAGAGAGATACTCTAAATTAATTACTTTTCATGTTTATAAGCAATTTTACTTAAATTTTAAAGTTACTTGGCATTGCATACATTATTCTCTGCATACGTTTTGCACAATTTACACAAAATTTTAATTATTTATATTACAAAAAACACTAAAAGATGTTTATCTTAATTCGAATTTGCACATATAATTTAGGGGAATACTTAACAGGACTTGAGCAGCTAGGATCCTCTTTAGTCTATTAGACGTTGGTCAAATATAAAATAAATTTGAAAGTGAATTTTTTACGAAAAACTAATTGCAATGAAAATATGAATTTAAAGCAAAATAAGTAAAAATATGCAATAAAAATATGCATTTTAAACAATATAAGTAAAGATATGCATTTAAAGCAAAATGTGCAATAATATGCATTTATAAGAAGATATGCAAAAATATGCACTAAAAACCGATGCCATTTTAAAGCAAATTCTTTGATTGGCAAAGCTATTTTTACACTGTTCTCAAACTTAAGGAAAAAAACATGCATTTGTATGAACTTCCTGGTCCCTGGTTATAACACATACTGAGGGGGATTTTCGACAATTTTAATGATACAAATTAGAAAAGCGTTAATATTTATGTTCCGAAAAGCTTGCGGAGCTTTGATTCTTGTAAAACAAATTTTCGATATTTTTGCCAAAATTGTGATAAAAAAAAGTTTTAAGGCTTTTTTAATCTTTTTTCTTCATTTCGCAAAGCGATTTACAGCTTTTTGAAACGATTTTTAACATTATTAATACTTTTAACGTTTTTAAATTTAAAATTCCCTATAATTTTTTATATGGATTTCACTTTTATTGGAATTTCAAATTTTAAAACTATTTTTTATATTCTTTAAACTTTTCGGTTTTGAATTTTTTGCACTAGTAGAGTGATAATATCGAGTAGTTCCTTTTAAGTATCGCGTACACAAAAAAATACAAATACTTGATACCCACTACTCGTTCTTTTACCAGCTCTATTTCCTATATATTTCACAAGAGTTCAATTCCCCATTATGGTTATAATGGCGCTGTTAAAGTGTATCCACTATCAAATATAATACGTAGAGAAACTCTCATACATATCCTATTTATAAAAAAATTAGCACGTAATGCGCAGGTCATTTAAAGTTTTTTGTTTTTTTCTGATTTTAAGGATTTAAAGTTAACAACGACATCATCCATATTTGATTATTTGTTATGTAACATAGACAGTGAAGACAGTTAATAAATACGAAAAGTATAGTAAATTTACAAAAAAAAAAAATAAAGAAATAATTCACAAATATTAAATTTAACTGTAAGCGTAGATCTGTCGGTGGGTTTTTAGCGATTAGGTTTGTTTTTTGGGTAATGCATGATTCTTGCAACGGACGAAACGTATAATTAAATTTTTGTAAAAAGATCATCCTTTTCAATCCTTTTCGACCCTACACTTAGAAAAAAAAAATATTAAAATGAAGAAGAAACATACTTAAAAGAAATAAAAGCACTGTTGATTTATAACAAAGTTTGTTTTTATTTATTTTAAATATTTTATAATTGATTTTAACATGGTATCATTTTTAGTTTTTAATAAAAAAAATACTCAATTTAAGTTGAAAAATAATTAAACTTAATATACAAATTTGTGCTTTTCTAGTGTTTCATTCCACTTGTACTTAATTGTTGAAAATGAAATAATCACTTGAAAGCATTACTTTTGGGCAAAATAAGCGCGGGGTTTAGCGCTTACAAAAAGCTGTGATTTCATGGCTTTCAGTAAAATCAGATTTCATGTCTACATTATTACGATTAAAAGTAATAATATGAATAATATATAATTTATTATACATAAAATTCTACAGACATTAATTTTAGACATAATATAATAATTTTGTTTTACCGCACCTCGTGCTAGCTCTTCAGGAACAGTGAAACGACTAATTATTTTTTTAACATACTCGAAAACACCAAACACAATCGGAAATCACTCGGAACTGGTTAAGATCGTTAATAATCTACGACATGAAACTTTCTGCATTACAACCTGCATACTCGTAAGGGATCAACTGAAGCTTGCTTACAACCTGCGTCATTGTAAGGGAAAACAGTAAGCTCAACAAAATTTTTTGTTTATTTTTATACGAACAACATAATAGTAAGCACTTACTTCAGCGCATTTGTTTTATCCTACTTCTAAAAACACGAAAATTTTTTACTGGGTTAGTTAGTTCGTATGCAAGCATAAAAACCCTGAAATTAAAAAAAAAATAAATACACAAATTATTAACAATAAGTTTAAGAAACACTTTCCTTAAAAATATTACACAAAGTAAGAAACACTTTTTATATTTAAGACATTAAAATTCTGCACTTACCATTAGATTACAAATTAAAATAACAATAAACACTTTTTTTATCACGCTATTTTAATTAAAAGTATTTTTTATTTTACTTGAATTAAATTTTCCTTTATTTTTCTTTATGAGTCTGCAAAAAAAGACATGCGTGAAGATGTCAAACTAATTTTTGGCAACTATAAATACAAACATATTTATTTGAAGTACGTTTATATTTATTTTATAAATGTTTTTGAAATAAATAACATTAAAAATCGTAACAACAGATGTTAAAAGTAATATTAATATTAAACCACAGCTTCTGCAATTTTTTTATTTCATTTAATTCTCGTTTTCTCTTTTGTTAAATAGCTTGTTCATGCAGATCATAGTTGCGAATTTTTCATAGACTTTGTAGGACTTGTGGAAGGAATATAAATCAAAAACTAAACATATTCGTTGATATAGCATAGAATAGAGAAGAGTGGAAATATTAAATACAAGAAGCGGAATGGAACATAAAACACAACCATTATAAAACTTACACAGAAAAAATACTTCCCTACTTTTTTGAATTAAATCGGTTTGTTGGAAATTTTTAAAGCTGTCAATTAAAAATTAATTGAATCAATTAAATATTTTCTGAAATTCGGAATTAGCTTGAATTTTTTTATATTGTCGCTCAAAGGCAAACACCAACACATTGTTGTTATTTTTTGTAATATTTATGTAGTTGTTTTTTATAAATGTTTATGTATTAGTAATAAATATTTTAAATTCATTTCAATTAGATATTAATTCTTATGAGGTTTATTACTTTATTAAGTTAAATAATTTAATTTCAGTGGTTTAAATCTGAATATTTATTTATTCTAAAACATTATCAATAAATTGATGATGTAATTTTTGAAATTTAATTCCGTTTAATAAAAATTTGAAAATAAAATTCAAAAAATAAATTAAAAATTATTTCAAACAAAAAATACTCTGATTTCAACAAAATGGCTAATTTATACAATGAAAAAATCCAAAAAAAAAAATTGTTGCCATAGTCTAATTTCTGTGTGAATTTGTTCACATAATTATAAATAAATCTGCTAACTGAATGAGAATTTCGTGCCGGTTAAAATTCAAGCTGCTATAAACAAGCTTTTGGTATGGCAACAACACTTTTATAAAGAAATATTTGGTATGGCAACAAAACAGGTGTTATTTTCTTAATCAAATGAATTATTATTTAATTGAAAAATAATTCAATTAAAGAGCTATTAATTTATAATTGAAGAAGGAATTTTCGTTGTTGGCGGAATTTTAGCAATTAAGGTTATTGAATCGGTGGTTTTCGTAATTGAAATGGAGTTTGATGCAATCGAGATTGATTTCGTTCATTCAATTTTTTCTTTTGTATACTACACATCAAACAAAGACACTCATGTGAACATAAAAATTATGAATATTGAAAAAATATAAATAAAACAATAAATAAATTAAATAAACTAATTTAAAAAAAATTACTATGAATGAATGATATTTTGATAAATTTTAAAATTGAAGATACAGGCAAAAATAAAATACACTTTGGTGCTTCTGTACAAAACAATATTTTGATAAATTGAGGATGCGGGCAAAAATAAAATGTAAACTACACTTTGGTTCGACTGTACAAAACAATAAAGTAGCAGGTAGTTGATTTTAAAAGATAAAGGCGATATAATGTGGTAGATGGTAGTTAACTCAAAGTTACATGACTCTAATATAGTTAAGGAACAATAATTGACTTGTTTAACAAGGAAGTCTCCTGTGGCGTCCCGCTGAAGCCTAAATAAAATTTAGGTATGTGATAGAGGAGACAAAAGCCAGAAAAAATCGCTAAGAAAAATCAGAAACTACGAAATATAATTCTTAAGGGGTAAAAATGGGTTTATATTTGTGGAAATTTTTTTTTGTTCAATAACTTTTAATCCAGTGGATAGATTTTTAAAATACCTCTCAGTTGATACCGAATTTGATTTTGGTTTTGGACAACTAACATGAAAGAAATAGTTTTTCTCAGATAACAAGGTTCAACATAACTAATGATATTGCGTCTTTCAAGTGAAAAGGCATGTGCCAGTTTTGTCTGGGTTCACGTTACAACCCTAAGGCCTAGCCAAGTTGTATGACAGTTTGAGTGATTCAGAACCCTCGTACTCACACGTCGAGGATTTGTCCCTAATAAGAGTGTCGCACATCATCTACAGTTTTAAAACCCTCATGGGCTAAAATCCTTAAGAGACTATTTATGGTGGTCACCCATGGTAGAGGTGTCAAGTAATCAATATATATATTAAATTGTCTCTATCTAAAATATGTTTTTGCACAAAGTGTCTGCCGTAACCAGGAATCGAACCGGTAACACTTCACATTATGCCTTTACTTTCGGTGTACATTAGAAGAAAATATATTTAAAAGATAAATTTTAATATTCCAACCTGTAAATTTTTGGTATGAAAAAAAATTTAAAAGGAAGTTCTTTATGACATAAGTAAACTCAAAATGGAGGATAAATATTACAGTTATATGTAGTATGTATCTCTACGATACAAAAAATGAAAACAAATATGTATGTATAAATCTCCCCACAAACTCATACCCAATACAGAAAGAGTCTTAAAGCATTTAAGATTGCGTGCGCGTAAATATTGTAAGGAAAAATAATACTACAACAACAACAACAACATTATAAAAGAACTTCATTATGAACAAATAAGCAAAACGTAAACAAAAAAAAAAAAAAAAATAACAAACCTTAACTTCTGTATCTGTATCTCTTCTAACCATTTGTTATGTTTGGATGAATGTATCTTGTATAATAAAAAAAAAACTGTGCTTCCTTCTATCTTCTTAAACGTAGCCATTATGTTCTTGTACAATGAACGACTAAAGCAATGGAGGCCAGCATCTAAAAAACCAGCAGGCTTAAAGCTTTAACATTTAATAGCCACGACTACCAACAACAACAGATCACAGAATACAAAAATTATATAAATAACGTTAACAGTGATGTCAACTTTTCGCACGCAGGAAAAAGATCTCTAACAATTTTGAGAGTAGAAAGCTGAAAAACTTAAAAAAACACTGTCAAAATCATTCTAGATAAGAGTAATAGGCAGTTAGTTATACATACGCAGCTAAAATACTAGCTTTATTAAACTTTTCTTTGATTTTAAGAAGTTAAGAATCAAAGCAATATACATAAATACAAATGACAACAATCGAGTAATTAAGTATTTTGTTTGCAGCAAAATATTACCTTAAGAAGAATGTTGCTAGCAACATGTTGCTGGAAAATATATTTTGTTATTATGTATCTTCCTTAAGGAGCATATAGACGACATGTATTTGTCATCTGACATGTCAAATTTTCAAGTCACATGTAATTGTGCATGTCTGTCAAAATTGCTGTTTTACATAAGGTTTATAATATTTGGTCACAAACGTACATGTTTTTTGCTTCTGACACAGTCTCTATTTTTTTTCTTCAACAGCTGATCAGTGCGAAAATTTTATTAAAATAATTTTTTTTTAAAAGTGATAGTCAAATGGAATCAAAGGATAATGCAATTGCAGTGTGCAGTGTAATTTCAATTATAACTGCAATGAAATCGAAATTAAAAAAAAAAGAAAAGAGGAATCAGAATCAAGCTAAATTTGCTATAGTTTAGGCACACACCAAAGTCGATCTGGGTTTCAACATGGCATGCTGCCGCAGCAAAAATTTTTTTTGCGCCGCAAAATAGTTCAGCCATCTTAAATAATTTTTCTTTAAATGCGGACATACCAATTTGGGATATAATTATGAAACTTTTTATAAACATATATATGTACATAATTTTATTAAATGGGAAAATGTATATACATTTATTGGTATTGTAAAATGTTAACTTTAGCCGGCTAATGATTCCGTCAATAGGGGACCGCCGCTGTTTGTTTTCTCACGGCATGGATTTATGACAACTTTTTGTTTCATATTTAAAACAGCTGATGTCAGATGGTTTGTCAGAAGAAAATAGAGCACGCTCTAATTGAAATTTTGTCAGATGACTTTGCGTCTGACTTTTACAGAAGCAAAGTTAAAAAGGTCACACACGACATGTATGTATTTTGCAGTGGGAAATTTGACATGTCAGATGACAAATACATGTCGTCTATATGCTCCTTTATAGGGAGCTTAGACAGCGAAATTATCTACTTGATTACCGTTAATTAGTATTTTTAGTCTTCCTCGTTTATTTATGTATTTTTTGACAGTTAAAAGTTTAACTTGACAGCTAAAGGATTAACTTTATCGGTTTAAAATGTCAAGTTGACACCGATAGCGATCCGGCGCCAACTTGGAGGAACATGGAAAATGTCGGCGTTAAGAAAATTTTGTCGACAGCGCCAAAATTTTTTTGTGGCATCGTCTTAACGTTAAGTTTTACCTGACTTTATAAATATGTTTTTAGCATTGACAACTGAAATTATATCAAAACACAGCGTTGCAGACAATTAGTAGCATGAATACACAGTTGTTTAGAAATAGTAAGAAGATTAAAAGTTGGATTAACTGTTAATCAAAAAGATTAAAAAATGGTTCAATCGACTTGTTTAGTGATTGATTAACCTTCATACCATCTTGGGGTAGTTTTCTACCAGTAGCCAATTTTAAATATTTCTTTAACTATTTAAGAGAAACATGTAAAACTTTATGTATTAGAAAATTTTGTCATTTTGTAACAGAAAACCATAGTTTCAATAAAATGTTTGCTTTTTTTAAAGTGCTATTTATTTCCTCCCTCTGGGTCGATATTGGCCCGTTCTTTTCATGGTTGTATATCATCACTCTATTACAAGAAAACTAAAAAAAAGAAATTGGAATGTACCATTTGAATGTGAACATGATACTAATAAAAAATAAGCCCGTTGTTTTAATTTTTTTTTTTTCGTAAACAATACTCATTTTCTTGTAAGTAGTATAAATATGAAGCGATTTCTGACTTTGGTATCGTGTGACTGATCAACAAAAGTAGATATCAAAATTAAATATTCTCAAAATAAACTCCATTTTAATATTTTCGAAATAAAATAAATCTTATTGAATTTGGATCATAACTAAACATAATTGTCGTACAAAGAAAATTTTTCATAACTGCTGCTTTTGCTTAAGTTGGCACTTTTTAGCTCACCTTTTCCACTCAAAAAGCCACATCCTTAAACGTTTATAGAGTTAAGAATTAATTTAAAAATAATGTGGAGCAAATGATTAATAACATCAAAAAAAAATATTGAAATCCTATCTTTCAGCATATCTAGTTTTCGACTATTGCTAGACGTAAGAAAGATTTCTAAAAAAATAAAATGTTTTAAATTGTATTAAACCTGATTTTTAAAGACTAGTTTTGAGAATATTTATTGAAATACAGTGGAACAAACTCGTTGGGACCTGACAAATTGTGTTTGTTATAAACAAAGATCGCTATAAGCGTGGTAAAAATTTTAAAAAAATTAATAAAATTACAGGTTTTTGTCTTAAATTCTCCTAATTTTTAAATGTTTGTTTGTAATATTAAAAAAATTCTTCCATTAAATCACGTTTCATACACTGATACTAATCCATGCGTAAAAATACAAAAAAAATGCAAAATAACCAAAAATTTTTTTAAAATAAACGAAAATTTGTTCATTTTACAAAAGATTTCGTTGTTTTGATATTTTTTTTCGTATTTTTAGCATGGTTTATTATGAGTGTAATTCATTTTAGTAAAGTTTCAAGTAAAAAGCTGAAGTTTTTGAAATGTGCAGCAGATTTTTCATAAAAATTTTGATTTTTTTAGTGCGTTCGTTACAAGCAGGGCAACCAGAAATATGCTATATCATGTTTTTCCTGTGCATTGTATTGAAAAATGGATAAGAACAATTGATAATTTATTGCATCGATTTGTTAGAGTATGTTTTTGTATATTTTCTCTTAATATAATATTTTTGCATATTTTTGAAAAAAAGTCGTAGTTTTTAGCATATTTTTGTACTTTTTAGAACAAAATCCTATTTTAAGAGCATATTTTTTGTTTTTTTTTTTTTAATTTTCCATTATTGAAAAATTTAATTTTTCGTTAAAAAATTTTCAAAATTCATTTTAATATTTTCTGAGGTTTGCAACACCAATTTTGGAAATTCAAGTCATTTCTGCACATTTAAGTATCCTGTATTTAGAATGCACCGATTTATGTATTATAAATGTTTTATCTACTTCTTTCTTAGCATCTGAAATAAATTTCACAAAGGTTACCTCAACTGAATAGAAAAATAAGTTTTCAAATAAGTTTTTAAAGAAAAATGCATGGATGGTAAAACTGATTCGATGCAGGTATGAGTAAGGGTAACACGATTTTCTTTTATTTCGTTAACG
Source organism: Delia radicum (assembly GCA_021234595.1). Taxonomy (NCBI): domain Eukaryota; kingdom Metazoa; phylum Arthropoda; class Insecta; order Diptera; family Anthomyiidae; genus Delia; species Delia radicum. The sequence goes on from CM037854.1 coordinate 154,625,022, forward strand.
GTATATTAGGGGTACAATATTTCAGTTATTTCGGAAACCGTTTTTTAGCGTTAACGGTAGTTTACTTATTTCGGTAACGGTTTTTTAGTTATTTCGGTAACGTTATATTTGAGATAACGGGTTTTAGTTATATCGGTAACGGCATTTTAAGGGTAACGTTATTTTATTTATGATCAAACTTTGGGAAAATATATTTATTTAGAGCGATTTTTTTCAGATCTTGCCAGATTATTTCTGTAACGGTATTCAATTATTTCGGTAGCGGTATTTTAGCAATAACGGTGTTTTATTTATTTCGGTAACGGTATTTTAAGGATATTGATATTTTAGTTATATCGGTAACGGTATTTTACGGTTAACGATATTTCAGTTGTTTCCTAACTGTATTTTGCTGGAAAACTCTGATGATAAGAGCCTATTTTTAAAATTTAAAGATAATTTTTTTTCGTTTTTCATGGCATTCTTATGGGCATAAAACCGATTTTTAGAGCATATTTCTGGTTGCCCCGGTTATAAGCGTAAACATTTTAATGAAAATTCGTAAAAGGGTCGAAAAAATTAATGTTTAAAAATAAAAAAAAAAAAAAAAACAAAAAATTGACTGTCAAAATTATTATATTTTATTTTTTGCTATTCATAATTAAAATTATTTTAGTTTTATGCTCATATTTTTCTTAAAAATTTTTAATATCGTTAATTTATTTATTAAGAACTATTTTTTAACAACTCGTGTGATTAACTTTTTAAATTCCTATACTGTAATTATAAGATGTAAATCTTGTTGTATGGGATAGTCAAATAAAATAAATCAAATCAAATCAAACAAGCACTTATTTTTTCCCACAATTAATGGATCCTGTGCAAAAAATGTATTTTGACGTTTCTACTTTACTAAAAGGATTAATATTATTGACAAAACTTCTTGTACACTTTTTGCGTTAAAATGGACGATGTAAAAATATATATCGAATTTATGGTCAATATTGCATCCTAACCTATATGGCAAGCACGTGTTTTGCCAAAACGAGTGTAAAAGAATTTAAAACTTTTGTAATAGAATATGTGTTTTGGCAAATCGCGGTTTAGCAATTAGGTGTTGCGTACTCCATATAATATGAATAATTAGCCAAGATCTGACATAGTTTTGTACAACAAATTTTAGTTTTGATATTAACCCTTATTAGCCGAGGGTGATTTTTTCAAATAGTAGCATTCAAAAGGGTATATCGCTTAGATGAAACAAGATGAGAACATTTTTTGGATAGATTTTCTATTACCATGTGGTAGCTAATGGTTTATTCAGGCTAAACAACTTTTGTAAAATAAGATTTACATTACATTTTTGTATGACAGCCTATCTTAAATTTAATTACTTTTCTTTTCATGGCCACAAAGCACAGTAAAAAATAAGAAGTTTGATACCCATATTGTCTATATTTGAGCCACAGGGTTGCCACCATAATGCAAGAAGTAGGGTTTCGGAAAATGCTCGATAAAACACGAAGGAGCTGGAATATAAAAAAAAAACAAAAATATGTGTCCTGTTAAGCTTAATAAGGATCAATGTGTGTGAATTTGACAGTCGTACCACTATACTTGTCCATATAAAGTACCATAAAATTAGCACTTTTTTACAATAACAACTATGCAACAACAAAAAAGTACCAAAAAAAAAAAGGAACCAGGCGATGTCTTTTGAAAACTCTTACCCGAAAATATAATATATATATATAGTTTCTTTGGATCAAATACCAAATAAATTAAAAAAATGTATATATAGTTTATATATAGTTTCTTTGGATCAAATGCAGAAAAAATTAAAAAAAAAACACAAAATTGGTCATTTTTAACCCCACTTTTAATCCCTTAATTCCCCACTATTGGCGATAATCTTAGACAACCCCAACCTACGAATTTTGTTCTCTACAAAATATCCAACTTTCATTAAACATTTAAGATTATCTCATGAAACCCCTTCCTTGTTAGAGTATGCAAAATAAGATGTGCCATCTAGGGTTAAGCAGTTAATCCCATTTTTGGTAGATTAACTTTGCTGTATAAAATCCCTAGTAGAAACTTTAATTTAAAATAGGTTTAACTTCTGATAATAAAAATAAAATCGTAAAATTAATTTAATGTGAAAAATCGCTTATTGACCTCATGTTAAAAGCACTAGTTTTACATCACTAACTGTTAAATTTATATCAAAAAATTGTATGTTTGTCAGTATATACATACATCTCTATCTGTACTACCCAAAACAACACACACAAAAAATATATATAATCTTGTCTGCTCCGCCTTTATAAATAATTCATGATATCTACACCAAAATGTTGATGATGCTAAAGATATACTACTTCTTTACTGCCACTACATATACTTTTATAAACTTGGCTATATTTACTGTGTACACTTGCAATTTCAAACGAATTCGCAAAACAAAAACGTAACAAAAATTCTGAAAAAAATAAGTTTCAAAAGTGTGTGCAGGGAAGAAAAAATAGTAGGTACTAAGCAAAACGTTTTTTAAACATCACTAAATACGTCAAAGTTTGTTTTTAAGAAGAAGTAAAAAAAAAGTTTTCACATTTTTTTTGTTTTTTTTTTACCCTTAAAAAAAAGAAAAAAAATTATATAAAAACTTGTTTCAATGGTGTTCTTTACACTTTGTTGTTGAAAAAGTTGTTCAAGAACAAGTACATGATTCTGAATTTTTTTAGTAAAATTTACAAACAAAAAAACATTTCTCTTTAGATACTTTATGCACTGAAAATATTGTTTTCCGTGAAAAAATTACTGCCAAATATAGAGAAAATACTTCCCCAGCAAAACCACACATTACCAAATAATGGATAAAGTAATGTATCGCCATAGGGCTTCACTCATTACAATACACCTTACTTCACTGATGAATTTTACAAGCGATGAGCCTAAAAGTAATGTGTTGACGCATTACCTAATAGGGGGTTAAGTAACTGGTTACTTATATGGTTACCGGGTTTGAGAAAGTAATGGGTCTATAAATAGATTTTCATAAAAAAATTATTATTAAAAAAAATGTTTGCACTGGGATTCGAACTTGCGGTATTTTGGTTGTTAGGTGTAAAGTGTAAAGTGTAAATGAATTGTTGTGCTTCAAATTTCCGTTTGTGATGTTAAAAATATATACCTTACAAAAAAGCACACAGTAATGTGTCTAAATATAGATTTTCAAAAAAATATTTTAAATGAAGGGTCCGCCAATAACTTTTTTTTTTGAACTCCTGAACCAATTGGACTTTGTATGGCCGTTCGTCTCCATGATGTCTCCGAAATGTTCAATTGTTGAAAACGACGGTGAATTGATGTTTATGGCGCTTCACGCACACTTTCTGCCACAGCAGCAATATTCTCGGGTGTACGCACTGTTTTTGGCTTTTCACGCTTTGGTTTATCGATAAGGATGCCAGTTTCTTTCACTTTTTTCACAAGATAACGAACATACGGACCATATTCGTTCAGCGGAAGGATAAAACTAATTATCTGTCAAATCAGACATGAGCTAAGTGTTACCATTCACGAAATAAGCACTAGTTGAAAAAAAAACGTTAGATGGCGGACCCTTTATTACTTTTCATTTATATTTCATGCATTATGTAATTTATGATGGGTAAGACATTATTTTATGTTTCGAAATAATGTAAAATGTAATGATGTATCACTACAAGGTAATCCATGAGTATAAAATTATTGGTAACTCATTACTTTATGTTTCGAAATATGCTGAACGTAAGGAGTGCACATTACAAAGTAATTCATTATGTAACCCATTATCGTTAACTCATTACTTTTTGTTGGAAAATACTGATACAGGTAATGAGTATACATTACAAGGTAATGCATTACTTTATTGCACCCATTACAAAAGTTTGTGAATTATTGCATTATTTATTTTAATTTTTTCTAGTTTGAAAGCTACAAATATTTGTTTAACCCTTTGACGACGAATAGTTGATATGTGTCCCATTTTAGTTTTTGTTGTTATCGATTTATCCGAGTGTGATCAGTATCGACAAAGGATAGATGAAGCTTTCAGATGATACCAACCACTTGGACCAATATGGTCTAAGAGCGGAATAGGGTTACCCCAAAGTTAAAAATATATGAATATTATATATCAATTTTGGTACATATTTTCTCGAACGCTATTGTGTATAAGTGATCAAACTTTTGATAGGAAATGGTCCTACTGCTCAAGTCTCAAGAAACGTTAAGATATTTTGAATTGACTCATTACATTTTCTACCGAACACTGATACAATATACGACATATATGTATATCCCATTGGTCGTCTACGGTAAAAAAAGTGGAGGTTTCTGTTTTTTTGTTCGTATCGAAATTAAAGCAATTTTTTTCGATTTGATTTATAAAAAGTGATACTTATTTTTATTCTCCTGATTCAAAATTTGGTCTCCAAATTGTTCTATTTCTTCACAATTTTAAAATATCGTATAAAAGTGATATTTTAGTACTACATTCAAAACTTGATTTACTACGTATTTATTATTTTATAATAAAAAATTAAAAATGTTGACACATTCGTGTTTAGCATAGCAAATAATTAAAAAACATGCGTCAGATGACGTCAACAAGATAAAAGAAATTAACTCGAGACGTCTTTCGCTATTACTTGGGTACGGTGTTTTTCACTAATTTTTATCATTGAGGACCAATGGGATATATATGTCCCATATATTTCCCATGGATAGTCTCATAGAAGGAGTTGCACAAAATATTTTTAACGAAACATTTCTTTAGAAACGTTGGATCGATAAACTCGAATCCGCAAAACAATGTTTTTATTTAAAGATTTATTTAAAACAATTTTTAGTATATTATTCATATTTCGAGTAACCGAACTCAAATTTTAGAAAATAGACAAAAACATAATTTTGTTTTCTCTGCTAATAAATGAGCTCCAAGGGAATGAATGAACGAAGTTTTATATGAACATTTTTTAACTCTTAGTTGAATTTTTTGTGAATTAAGATCAAATTGAATACATTTTTTCAAATCACTGCTTATACCACTACGTGTTCAGGGTATGATGAGTTGAGGTGACTTGGACAAGCTCAAAGCCATAGCTCTCAGACTATAAATTGTCCATTGTACCAGAGTATGATGAGTTATAGTTAGTTTACACAGAAAAGTTAATCTACTAATGGGATTAACCGCTTAATCAAGCACTAAACCATTTATTAATCTTTTTGATTAACAGTTAATCCAACTTTTAATCTGCTTACTATTTCTAAACAACTCAGCATTCATACTACTACTAACCGTAAACAACTGTGTGTTAAAATATAATTACGGTTTTCAACGCTAAAATTCATACATAAGTACAAAGTCAGATAAAAATTAACGTTAAGACGCTGCCGTAAAAAAAATGTTGGTGATGTTGCCTAAATTTTGCTCACGCCGACATTTTCCTTGTTCCTCTCAAGTTAAACTATTAATTGTCAAAATATGCATATACCAATTAGAAAGGTGGATTAACTTCAATCAAGTAGCATCCTTGCTTAAAGTTAATAAAATTTTTTCTGAATATTAGTAGACTGCCAAAAACTCAAAAATTTTGTAAATAAAAGTTATACTTTAGTTAATTTATTTGCTGAAAATCCTAAACAAAAATGTTTCTGATTTTTTTAAAATTAATTTACAATAAGTCACAAAATGTAAAAATGTTCATACTTCCACATTGACGTCATGAATTAATGTAATATCTGAAAATATAATATAATATAAAATTATATATCACATAAACAAAATTATCATTTAACTACTTACATCAATGGTTGTCTAAATGATGGCATCTTTTAAAGGAAGACAAATGCCTTAGATAATTCTAGAAACGAAACGAAAAAATTACAAACTATGACATATAAAACACTTTTTTGCAATAAGAAAAAAGAAACATATAAACTTACCTTAGAATTGTGTCCTTGCCTTTCGCTTTAGTCTGTCTACCGGAACGTATATTTGTTTGCAATTTCAATTTGCCAAATTTGGCCACACTACATTAAAAGTCATTATAAACAATTAGTTTACAAATACACATTTACCCCCGTATTCATAATAATATTAAACAGCATTTCAAAATACATTTTAGTTAAAACACAAATTTTAACCTTAAAACTGTTTTCATAGGCGAATATAAACTTTTACACAAGGTTTAAAACAGGTATTTTAAGCTAATATTCGTTTATGAATACATTTTTAAAGCTTTTAATGTCTTTTACCTAAAATGTATTTTAAATCTGAATTATGATTTTTTTTGGATTATCCCTTTTAAATTGAAATACTTTATTTTGTCTTTAATTTAATTAATAGACAATAAGACACTAAGTTGGTTTAAACCACAATTTTGTTTTATGTATAAAAACCAGATACTACCATCTGCCAATGTTGATTTTTTTATTTGTCTTACAAGAGTTGTACTTTTTAGTATCATTTCCCTAGTCTCTACACTCAGGGAACTTATGCTTCAAAAATATGTAGTTGTTTGGGTTGTAATACAGTATCTTTATTTTTGATGTAAATATCAGTCATTTTTAGAAAAAGCTAAATTTTTTACTAACCTTGTATTTCATTTAAAAAAAAAAAACAAACCACATCAAATGACTGTTTTATGATTTTACAGTTGTTTTTTGTTATTTAAAAAAAAATAAATAAATGTTTGTTCATTTTTTACTAACATGTGGTTCATTTTTACTACAATTGTGGGTTATTTTTTGAACATTAAAAAATGACAATGTTAGTTAAATTTACTGAAATTTAAGTCGTCCTTTCTTTAAGTGAAATTTCATTTGTTTTTAACTACATTTGCAGTGGTCTTTATTTACATAGTATTCTAATCTTGACATGCGGCATCTACTTCATACTTTGTATATCTTTCAATCTGGTTGTCGTCCACACTTTTAATGTGCTACCTATCAGCACAATTTCTTCAGCAAAATAAATTAGTAAAACATTAGTAAAGTATTAGTTCAAAACAGTTTACTAAAATTTTAGCTAAAAACATAATGTTAGCAAAAATGTTGGTGACAAATAGTATATTTGATTTACAAGACGTTTTACTAACTTTTCTACTAACTTATTTTTTTGAGTGTAATTTTAATTTACTTTTATATACATGATTTATACAAGTTATTGTGTAATATTTTTTTTATGTTGTCTAAAATATAAACCAATTTCGTTAAAAAAAAAGAGTATTTAAACAAAATTTTATAATTTGCATTTTCTCTATTTCAGAAAAACAACGTCTCTCATTATGTGTGGGTTGTGGTGGGCAAATTCATGATCAGTATATCCTGCGTGTAGCACCCGATTTAGAATGGCATGCAGCCTGTCTTAAATGCCAAGAATGTCGGCAATTTTTAGATGAAAGTTGTACGTGTTTTGTGCGTGATGGTAAAACATATTGCAAACGCGATTATGTTAGGTGAGTAGAAAATTAACATAAAAATAGAATATTTTGCATCATCATCTTTACAGCTAGCGCAGCATAATAATATGTAGACAGAATGCATTTTTCATAAAAAACCACGCATTCGTGTTACAATTTTTTTTTTTTTGTACAAGTCAAAATAAACAGCAACCCACACTTTTTTGAAATAAAAATAAAATCTGAAAGCAGTATCATCAATCAGTCATGAGATCTTATGTTTATACACAGCTGATTTTTGTTTCTGCACATAAACATTTTGTTTATTTAACAAATTAGTTTATTTGTAGTAACTACTTAAATAAGCAACACTTATTTTTGTTCAGTTTGTTGTAATAATAAAAAACTGTGGTTGTTTAATGCAAACATAATATTTTATTGGGCAAATATTTGTATAAAAAAAAATACCTTAAATAACTTGGGTAAATAGTTTCGATTTTTTTTTATTATTTATTATCACGTGTTTATTTAATTAAATTAAAGATTGCGATAACAAATACTGGCAATTTTAATATAGAATGATTATTATTAAAATTACCTAAGTTAAACTTTGCAAAATAATTTTTTTGTAATATGTCATTTTAAATTACACAGTTACACGCCCCGTATTCATAAAAATATTAAACAGTATTTCAAATACATTTTAGTTAAAACACAAATGTTAGCCTTAAAACTGTATTCATAAACGAATATTAACTTTTACACAAGGTTTAAAATATATATTTTAAGCTAATATTCGTTTATGAATACAGTTTTAAAGCTTAAAATGTTAATTAACTAAAATGTAGTTGAAATCTGAATTTAGAATTTTTATGAATATGGGCTTAAAAATGCATCGTAAAATCGACCTATCAATTCTGCTAGAGTTTGGAAAATAGATCACGAATGGAAACTCCCAATTTTATTTTTAGCTCTGGTTTTTTAAATTTTCGCAAATTTAACTTTTATCAAAAATCAAGTTTTTTCTTGAGAATGGGACATCCTTGCAATTAAAGTAAAAACTTCATTTATTTTTAAAATTTTTATGAATATAATAAAATTGCTTAATCGAATGTGCATAAAATTTTAGCACATGATGTTAATTTATATTCGACTAAATTCATTTAATCACAAAAACCCATCAATTGTGCATCGAAATTTTTATCATTCAAAATTCAATCTGAAGTTAAATTTTTTTAACTTTTTTTGTATGAATTTAGTATGGAGAAAATGTAAAAAGTATATTTTTGAACATGCATAACTTTAAATCGTTTTTAGTGAATGTTTTTATGTGAATTATATTAATTAAGATTTGTCAAAGACTTCATATTAAAAATAATTGTATTTTTTCTTTAACACTTCGGTCCCGTTTGGACCAATTTCAAAAAAAAAATTTTTAAATTAGATACTTTAAACTATTCGTACACTCAAAAAAAAAGTTTGTAAAGTCAGCAAAAAATTTTGCTGAGTCAGCAAAATTTTAGTCAGGAGGGTGCTAGCAAAAAAATTGCTAATGTCAGCAAAATCGCTTTTTTATTTTTAATCTACTAAGTGTTAGCAAAACTTTTGCTGAATCTACAAATTTTGTTGCTGAAAATCAGCGAGCTGATTCAGCAAAAGTTTTGCTAACACTTGGTAGATTAAAAATAAAAAGCGTTGGTAAAAATTAATAACTTTTTTGCTGAATTTTAGTAGACTGAAAAAAACGCAAAAAAATTGTAAAAAAAATTGTAATTTAGTTAATATATTTGCTGAAAATCATAAAACATATTTTTGTGATTCTTTTAAAAATAATTTACAATAATTACGAAATATAAAAATTTTCATTTTCCCACACTGACGACATGAATTAATTTAATATCTGAAAATATATAGAAATAAATATATATAACATAACAAAAATTTTCTTTCAACTACTTACATCAATGGTGGTCTAAATGATGATTTCTTTTAAAGGACGCAACTGCCGAAGATAATTATAGAAACGAAACGAAAAAATAAACAAAAACAAACGAAACGAAAAAAAAACAACCATTTTTTGCAATAAGAAAAAGGAACCATACTAAGATGTGTGTCTTTGTCTTTCGCTTTACTCTGTCTACATGTCTGTATATGTTTGTTTGCAATTTGACCACACTAGATTATAGATTATTATAGATTATTTTATTAATAGACAATTATTTTCACAAGCCGGTGACAACGCAAAATTTAAGTTGTTTTAATCCTCAATTTTGTTTTATGTATGAAAAACAGATACAAAAGTCTTCCATGGTTGATTTTTTATATGTCTTATTAGAGTTGTACTTCTTAGTATCATTTTCCTCTTCTCTACTACATCTGCTTCATTCTGCGTATATCATTCAATCTGGTTGTCGTCCACACTATTAATGTGCTTATCAGCACAATTTTTTTTAAGCAAAATTAATTAGTAAAACATTAGTATATTAGTAAAGCATTAGTATAAAACAGTTAAGTGCTGAATAAGTATAACAAAAATTTTAGCTGAAAACACGATTTTAGCAAAAAAAATTTGCTAAAAAATAGTATACCTGATTTACAAGACGTTTTACTAACTTTTGTACTAACTTATTTTTTTGAGTGTATATAATAACTAATATGTTTGATTTGCTTTATTTTTGTAAATATACGGAGGTTGGAAGCTCGTTATAAATTAAAAATAACGTATAAAAATAATCTCGATGTATATAAAAACAAAAAACTAACAAAATTGTTTCTCCCATAGATTACATAGATCTCAAACTATTTGACATTAGATGTCTGTGAACGTAACTCATGAGAATGTGTTGGACATATGTGGTATACTTACACAAAAAATATTTGAATGTGTATGAAAAAATGTAATTGTTGATAAAAGAAGAAGAAGAGTTTGATATCTATGTAATCTATGATTTGAACAAAAAGCAATGAAAATCGTAAATTTTTGTGAAAAAGATCGTCAAAATCGTCATTTTGAAAATCAGAAATCGTAAATAAATAGTCAATCTTAAAACTCTTTACTTTTCAATAAAAAGGTGGAAAGCATTACAGTATTACAGATCCTTTATCAACGATGCTAGTTTTAAGGGCACAACTTCCAAAACACATTGAACCTCTTTTGAAATCTGTTAAATTTCATGAAGAAAGATTGGTTCTTATAAATTTTAACATTAATTTAGCAGGAATCAAAATATATATGCTTTTAAAATGTGAAAAATATGCTACTAAAAACATATTTTTCTTTAAAAACCTGCATTTTAAAACTTATTTTACAGTACAGTTAGAGTAACTTTTGTAAAATATGTAGGTAGGTACAGTCTTAAAACAGGAAATTAAAACTTGCAAAAATGGCTTGAAATTCCTAAATTGGTGTTACAAACTGCAAAAGAAATTTTATAAAAAAAATTAAAATTTTTCGATAACCAAAAATTAAACAAAACAATTTATAAAAACCTGCTTAAAGTATGCTTTTGTTCTAAAAAGTACAAATATAAGGCTTTTTATCAATAATATGCTTCTAAGATCAAAATATGCAAAAATATGCTATTAAGAGCAAAATATGCTCGATGTCAGAATTCTTTAGTTGTTCTAAAAAAGACAAATATCTTATCCATTTTTCAATACGAAGCACAAGCAAAAATATGGTGGAGCATATTTCTGGTTGCCCTGCTAAGTAGTAATATTCAAGATTTATATCCTTTAAGAATTAACATTTTTGGATTTCCCTTCCATAAATATATAAATAATCGTTTTAATTTTCGTTGTTGTTAAATAAAAATTTAATTATTCAACAAGAAACTTTCAAAACATCAAAATTTTCAAAAATTGACATTTGCCATACAATAAATATTGTGAAATCGTCAAAATGTAGGACAAATCGTCAAAGCTGGAAGCTCTGCTCGTAGCAACATCCAATCAGAGCTTCAAAAGAATTAATTCAATTTAAGATTAATTCACAAAAAAATTTAATTCAGAATTAAAAACATGTTTATATATCATTACGTTAATCCATTCCCCAGGCATTCATTCACTAGCTTAATTCAGAAACTTTAATTGGTATTGAATGAATTCCTAACTTGATTGAATTCAATTATATGTTAATTCAACATTTTACTAAATGAATGAAGAAATTTTTGTATCATTTATTTTATACAAAGAAGTTTTACATAAATACACAAATTAACCCTCAAATCGGCCCAAGCTTTTTACAATAAAATTTATACTACCCGTTCGGTACGAAAAATAAACAATATGTTCTTATAGCTACATTTTAGACGATATTGACTAAAATAGGTTTAGAGCGAATCTCAAAAACTAATCAATAAAAATTAATAAGTTTAGGAATAAACTATTATTCTTAACAATATATAACTACAGTACTAAAACTCACCTTTTGTGGTTTTACTTAAAAAGATATGGCGACTTTCGTTTTTCGAGAAACGCGAAATTGAGCGAAAACTCACCTAAACTTCAACGGTACCGTGAAATAACTCCTAAATGGAAAAAGTCTTAATGAAATAAGTCCCAAAAAAAATGAAATTAGTCCCAATTTTAATAAATGAAATAACCTCCAAAGAAAAAATGAAATAAGCCCAAACATTTGGGAGTTATTTCATAGTAATAAAATAACTCCCAACAAAGAATGAAACTACTCCCAATGAAAAAAGTCCCAAAAAAAATGAAATAATTCCCAATTCAAAAATATTGAATTCTGCGATTCGCGGCGCATGCGATTCGCGGCCGTGGCCGCTCCCATAGGACGCGAACTACGGTGGCGCCGAATCATACGCACCGCTTTCCAGAGGAGGCATGTCATAACGTCCAATGACATAATGTCCATGGACGTTATGTCACTCGAAAAGTGTCATAATGTCCATGGACTTTATGACAATTTTTAATTTGACAATTTTGGACATTATGTCACTTTCAAATGTGGCATAGCGTTCAGACTTTTTAAAATAAAAAGATTAATAATATTTAGTATATCAATACAATTTTTTTAAATATATGTAATAAAACTAAACTTATAAATCGTACAATCGCACGCAGAAAAAACTTTATTTCGCGAAGCCGCCTGCCGCGTTCTACGGAGGAAAACAACCCCTAAGAGCGGCCGAAGGCCGCCACACAGAAACACTTGTTTTTACAAATTACTTGATGTCTTAAAAATATAAGATTTCAACGGATTCGACATCTGATTTGAAAAACAAGTTCTTCTGGGTGGCGGCCTTCGGCCGCTCTTAAGGATTTTTTCTCCGTAGAACGCGGCAGGCGGCTTCGCGAAATAAAGTTTTTTCTGCGTGCGACACAAAAGAAACTTCAAAATTACTGATCTGTTTCCACACTGGAGTATAATGTCCATGGACCTTATGTCACCCAAAAAGTGGCATAATGTCCATTGCCTTTATGTCATTCCATTTGAGGACATAATGTCACATTGCAGAGTGTCATAAAGTCCATGGACATTATGACACTTTTTGAGTGACATAACGTCCATGGACATTATGTCATTGGACGTTTTGACATGCCACCAAAATTACCAAAATTCTAGCAAGAACTGCGTTCCTTTTGGTAAAATAACTCATTGTATTGCTATTAGCTATTTACTTTACGACAATTTTAAGACAAGAATGCATAAAATTTACCAAAATGTAATTTTAATAGAAATGAAATAACTCCCAACAAAAATGAAATAACTTCCAACGATAAAATCACATTTAAAAATGAAAATGAAATAAGTCCTAACAAATGTGAAATAACTCCCAATGACCAAAATAAGTGAAATAACTCCCAACAAAATCTGGTTGGGAATTATTTCATTTGGGAGTTATTTCATAACGAAATAATTCCTAACTAAAAATTGTGAAATAAGTCCTAACGCATTGGGAGTTATTTCATAATGAAATAAATCCCAATTTAATATGGAAAATTTTTGGGAGTTATTTCATTTTTTTTTTTTTGGGAGTTATTTCATTTGGGAGTTATTTCACGGTGCCAACTTCAACATGTATTGATTAAGCTAAAAGGCTTTGCTAATACTACTAAAAATAATAAAATACCCCGCCTGGAGACGGGCTTGACGGTTGGAGGATTAAGACATAACACACAAGCAATAACAAAGAATTTTTGTTGTAGACTAATTTTAGCAAATTTTCTTCTGTTGTATGTAAATTTTTAAGTTAAATTATCACAAATTTCGTTAATCATTTAACTAACTGAACTAAGAAAGTTTTGAATCATTCATGGATGAATTCATTCAGAATAGAGTTCATTCATATTATGTAAAGCTTTTGAGAACTTAGCTAAGAATTCATTCCTTAAGAATGATTTTTAGGAATGAAATTTGAGATTAATTTCTCATTCATTTTAGAAAATTGATTTAAAGAATTAAGCCTTTTCAACATTTGCAACCAATATACGTATTTGTGTAAATGTTTAAATAATTTATTAACATCTTAACTATAAAAGTAATAAATTAACACTTTATTTTATGATTGATGGGCTAAAGCAAAATATAAACAACAAAAATATATTTGTTATTTAAAAAATAAACTTTTTATTATAAAAGTTTATGCAAAAAAGGGTGTTTACTTAAATTTAAATACATAAATTTATAAGCATTTTATACAACGTTTCCACTCAACGTGTTTTGGACGTGTTTTGAAATAAAACATGTTTTGTACATGTACATTTTTTTCACCAAAACACATGTTTTGCTCAAAACACATAGGTGGAAACAGAGCATTTCATTGAACTTGAATAAGTTCAAAATCTTTTAGCTACATATTTACACTAGCTTACTTATGTAAAATGTTAATTTTGTTCAATATTTATATTTCAGATTATTTGGTACTAAATGTGATAAATGCGGTAATTCCTTTAGTAAAAATGACTTTGTGATGCGTGCTAAAACGAAAATATTTCATATAGAATGTTTTCGTTGTTCATCTTGTGCGAGACAATTACTACCGGGTAAGTTTTTCCGTCTTTCTTTTATTTAATTTATTAAATTATTTACACGTGAATTTAATTAACATTATTTACTCCATTTCTTTATATAGGTGATGAATTTGCGTTAAGAGATGGTGGCATTTTATATTGTAAAGATGATCATGATGTTTTAGAAAAATCCTCCCAAAGTAGTTTAACTTCATCATCCATAGAAAGCAACAATAATAATAGTTGTAGTAATAATAACAATCATTCAAGTCTTAGTAATAATAATCATTCCAGCGAACTGGGTTCAATGTCAGGTGAGTTTACATTATATGATAATGACACAAGTAATTAGGGAAAATTTTTGGCAAACATTGAATTCAAGCTTTTTAGAAGATTTCGCCAATATTATATAGGATTTCTCAAACGATGGCTTTAGTTTGAGTTTTATCGGGGGTTCAGATTGCTAAATTAATCTACTTGATTAACGTTAATCCACCTTTTTAATCTTCCTCGTTTACTAATTCATTTTTTGATTAAATTGCCAGCTGAAAGATTAACTCTCTTAGTTTAAAATACCAATTTAACGGCAATCGTAATCCGGCATAAGAGGATCAAGGAAAATGCCGGTGTTAGCAAAAATGTTTGTCGACAGCGCCATCAGCCTCTTAACATTAATTTTTTCCTGACTTTGTATTGCTGTTTTGCTAGCGTTGCCAACCGAACTTATATAAAGTAGCGCACAATTAGTAGTATAATACAGAGTCGTTTAGAAATAGTAGTCAGATAAAAAGTTAGAATGGCGAGAATTATTTTTGTTTTAACCAAATTTGGCTTTCATGGAGTACTCAAAAGTGAAATGGCCGTTATGCGAGAACAACATGCATTTTTTAACCTATTCTAGATAGTAATTATATTTTGTTTGGAAAATTTAAATTTGAGGTATCATATATATTGAAACAATTTTTGCATCTAGAAAGTGGTGCAAAATTTGTGGATTTTTATATAATATGTGTATTGCGCTAGATATTACTACTAAATATACTAAACGATTACGTAAAATATTGTAACCTAACGAAATAACGTAAACTAACATTAACCCTAAAATACTTAAAATAACGGAATATTCACAAAATACCGTCATCCAACAGCTATAACCGAATTAAACAGTTACCAGCCCTGTATAAAAAACATCATCACTTTAAAATGATCAAAAAAAAATTCATACGGGTAAATTTTTTTAATCATATATTTGCCGTTCCACCGAAGACTGGCCTTGGGTTTTCCGATTTCAGTTAAATTTTTCGTTCAGAGACTCTATGGAGCCACTTAAAGATTGGCCTTTTTAGTTTTTATAATTTCGAAAATCCACGGTTTTATGAGCGATTTAGTTCTAGTTTTTGTTTAACAATAAGAAATATGTAAAAAGTGTTCAAGTTTGAATATTTTCTTTACTATTCATCGGATCATCAAAATTTAAATTGCTTCGGAACTTTACACTGTCCTATATTTTTGCGAATTTTTCAGCGTTAAAGAGAAAAGCGTTTTTATATGCACTTTTCACAAATTTGGCCACTGTCGATTTGAAAAAATATGCATATTTGCAAAATATGGGACTTTTACTGTAAAATAACACTTTCGTTTTTTGGATCCCGGGGTTCATTATTATCAATGAACTATTTGAAAAAAGCTTGCATAATGTTTCAATAGAACATTCCCCTCCTTTTTTGAGAAATTTGTTTATTTTTCAAAGTTAATGAGAAATGCGTTTTTAGCTTTTTATATGCACTTTGCACAAATTTGTTCACTCTCGATTTGAAAAAAAATATGCATATTTGCAAAATATGGGACTTTTACTGTAAAATAGCACTTTCGTTTTTTGAATTCCGGGGTTCATTATTATCAATGAACTATTGGAAAAAAGCTTACATTATGTTTCAATAGAACATTCCTATCCTTTTTTAAGAAATTTGTTTATTTTTTTAGCGTTAATGAGAAATGAGATTTTAGCTTTTTATGTATATGCACTTTGCACAAATTTGTTCACTCTCGATTTGAAAAAAATATGCATGTATGCAAAATATAGGACTTTTACAACACTTTCGTTTTTAGGTCCAGGGGTGTACTTATTATTAAAGAGTTTTTGAACAAAATCTTGCATTATGTTTCAATAGAAAAATCAAAAAATTGTTTTTTTTTATTTTTTATTTTTCAAAATTAACCCTGCAGTACTATCGTCGATTCAACTTACGCCATTACTATCGTTGGAAGTAATACACCCCTACTTATTAATATCTATCATTCATATCAGTTAAATTCAATTATGCAAATAATATTTTTTTTTTTCAATATGGAACACTCAAATATAGAAAAAAAATTAATTCTATAAGTTGGGCAATTCATTTATTTTAAATAATATTTTGTTAATGTACATCTCTCTTGAAAAAAAAGACAAAAATTCAGTGTTATGGGTGGATTCCACCCAGACGATAGTACTGCAGGGTTAAAAAGATGATATTTAAAAATGTTTCTCTTTTAAAAGCTATACATTTAAATTTTGTACACTTTTTTTAAACTCGAAAGATAAACGAAATTACTAAAATATTATATTTTAAAAATGTAATTTTTAACCCTTCCACCCCATGTTTCTTTCCATAAAAATTTGTGATATTCTATAGAAAACCTATGGTTGAAAGGGTAACAAATTTAGTTTTTAAAATTGAATACTTTAGTAGATTCTTTTATATTTCACATACAGAAAAAAATCTTAAAGATTAAATGTATAGTTTTTAAAACAAACACATTTAAATGGCGCCTTAATACTACATTTTTTAATTTACTCTTAATAAATCGGAAAAATAAAATGTAAAAGTGCTCAACTCTTTTTCAAAATAGCATTAAGAACAGTTTGACCCCGGGACCCAAAGTAGTAAATATTTAAGTTTTTGGTAAAAATTCCATATTTTTCAAATATGTGGGCTTTTTGACGACGGAAAAAGTATAGGATTGTACAATTCCAATGCATTTTAAATAATAATGATCACTAGCAGTAATGGAACTAGCCTACTCTCTGCATTACTTTAACGAGAATAATAAGGACTTACTAATAACTAGTTCATTTTACCATTATTTTAATACAAAAAGTAATGCGTTACTTTTTCCCATTATTTGAAATATAAAGTAATGATCTCGAAATTTTTTGAAAATCAATTTTTTGTCTAAAAATCGAGTAAGTGCATATATAACTACTTATCTCTGATGTTTTGTAAGCTAGAAAGTAATGAAATTTTGTGCCAGCGGTTGACTAACAACCTGGAGTCCTAGGTTCAAAACCAGTGTGGACAAATTTTATTCAAAAAAAATTTTAATAAAAAAAAATTATTATGGGGATATAAAAGTAATGAGATTTGTAATGATATTTGTAAGTACTTGCCATTACCAAATATGTACTTAAATAACCACTTATATGTTAATTATTTTTTACACTGGGATATTACAGGAACTATGAATGTGGAAACTTACAAACTTTTTGCATATTATGTATTTTTCTACAAAAAGCGAAACATATAAAACCATAAAAAACCATGGTTGCTTCGAATTGCGAGTAAATAAAAATGTCAATCTTGAAGTTGCTCTAGATTTTGGAAGCTGCGATTGTTCTCTTTTACTAACTGTAATCCAAAAATAATCTATCCTATAAACAATGCATTTTTACTGTTGCTGCAATTGTGGAATGCATTTTGCACTTTTTAATGTAGGTGTGCTATGTGTTTAATAAAAAATTACGTCAAGTAACATTAACATTAAAATAACCTAACGAAATACTGTAAAATAACATTAACCCTAAAATAACCTAACGAAATAACTGAAAACAACGTTAACCTTAATATAATATAACGATATAACTTAAAATATCATTAAGCTTAAAATACCCTAACCAAATATTCCCAAAAGACCGTTATCCAATACCGATAACAGAATGAAACGTTTGCCAACCCTGATATTAATTTTTAAAAATTATATGTCTTTCATAAGTACATTTTTCAAAATTTTCCAAATCATTTTATTTCATATCGTACTGACCACAAGTCTACACCTACCATAAAGTTGTGCAAACAAAAGCCATATATCAACATGCAAAACAATAAGAAAAGGTATTATTTTTTGTTTTACCTTCAGTTTAAACAAGTTTATGACAGTTGTAAAGGGTTAAGAAAAATTCTCTTAATATCAGGGTTTGTTAATATTTAAACCATAATGCATAATAACAATAAGTTTTTCCATTGAAATTATATTTATCTTTAGGATAAATAACTTCTATTGACGACAATGGTTTAACACAACATCCTTTCTTTTAATATTATGTTATCTAAAGCTCTGCCATACGAAAACTCAATGTTATACAGTTTTATTCAGTTTTTTTTTCTAAACAAATGCAAAAAATTCTTAGAAAAATGAATAGTGTTCCAACAGACAAAACAAGCCGAAGCTTTGTACAAACAACAAAAATTGATAAAAAAAAAAAAACAATCGATAATAGTACAAACTAGCAACAATAACAACAATAATCGGCCAACAACAGCAACAAATATACACATGAATTGTTTTATTTTGTGATGTGACATATTGTGCTGCATATGTCGCACAACAAATGTCACACCATATCGGCGACATAATCTATTTGTTTGACTATCATCAACAACATCAAATGACAGCGAAGGTGTTAAGAATTGGTAAAAAAAAGCAGGCAGAGAGAGTTGGGGAAAAGAAAAACAAAAACAATACCGACAAACTAAGTATTTATTGCAAAATGTTAAAATATAATAGATAGAACAAGATAGTATAACTATCACTGCTCAGACATATTGGCAGACTTTAAAACAAAGTCATTTTTAACATCAATGTTATGTACGATCAAATGAAAAAGTTATCAGAAAATTTAGCAAAACGTTTTATATTTCACTTTGAAGATTTTGTACAAATTTTTAAAACCCAAGTAAAAATAAATATTATATAGTGGCATATATAAGGTCCAATAACTATTCAGATGCAATTTAATCCGAAAAATGGTGAATACGATTGTATCTAAATTCCTTCAAATTATATACAATTGAATTCGAAATTTGACCAGATATTATTGTACCAAATAATATAATAATACATAAAATTGAATACAATATCGTATAAATGATTTAATTTGTACTTTATTTTATATACACTTATAAGCTTTTCTCTACTAGTTCATTTAACTGGATATAATTATATAAATTCATATGTAAAATTAATTTCGTCCAAAAATGTTAATATGATGTCATAAATAGTTGCGTTTTATCGCATCTCGATCAATATGTAATTGTATATTGCATTTATAATAAACCAAGTAAAAACGTTTACATATAATCATGCATTATTTTATATAAATATATATTATATTGCATGCTAATATATGTAAGTACATATGTTTATTTATATTTATATATAATTTTTTCCCCTCCAAATTTTTTTATACGATGTCACATCTAATAATATCTTATTACATATCGGCCAATATATAATCGTATATGACATATAAAATTATATATGGTTAATCTAATTATTTACGAATATATGTATAATTAGATATAAAAATTATATATAATATCGTATAGTGTGATATTAAATAAATATATAATTGGAAAAAACGATATCTTGACCTATTTATGAATAGTCATATGTAAAGATATATTATCCATAACAAACAAATTTAGATCTTCTTTTATATAAAACTATATATCGCCGCATTTAAAGTCTGATCGCTATGTATTAGTTTGGCAGGAAGTTATTTAATTTGCTAATTTCGTTGCGTACTCAAACAATAGGTCCCAGTAAAAAACGCTGCTTACATGCAAGCAGGGTTGTGAGGGAGTAAGCCGAAAATAATCCCTTACAAACCAGCTTTCATATGCCATGGAAGCTTGGAAGCATTACTTTTGGGCAAAATAAGCACGGATTTCAGCGCTTATACAAAGCATTTATAAAATTTCCATAGATGATTTTGGTCCACCACAACATGATTTATTTTGAAAGAAGGAATTTTATTTATTACTTGTTTTAAATTGAAAGATGTAGTATACCAAAATTATTTTTTGAATTTTATAAATATATTTCCAAAAATATGCTCAGCATTACTTTTTCATTACATTACAAACTTTTGAGACCAATTTTGTATAAAACTTCAAACAAATACGGGTAGCGAACTGTAAGTATTCTCGAATTTTTTATTTTTCCCATAATCACGTGGGTAGTACGCATCGTTTGAGCACTAATACGTAAAATTGTCCACTTTCGGGACACCCTAATGTGTACTTAAACTTAAAAAAGATTTATGCGAAACTTTATTAAAAACCGCAAGAAAGTAATATGTTTCCTAACCTTTTTTACGAGCTTAACGGATATAATATTAACATATATTTTTTGAAATTCTGCGTATTTTCTTACAAAAATGTAACATTAAGTGCAATTTTACCAGACTAAAACTTGGATCCAATTATATTTAGATGTATCAGTATGTATACAATAATATACAATTATATCAGTTATATCTATTTGTATCAATTTAGATAAAGGGTCCGCCATCTAACGTGTTTTTTTCAACTAGTGCTTATTTCGTGAATGGTAACACTTAGCTCATGTCTGATTTGACAGATAATTAGTTTTATCCTTCCGCTGAACGAATATGGTTGTGTATACGCTTGAACAACGCTGGAAAATATTGCGACATTACTTTGAAAATCATGGTAATGTTGCAGAATGTGTGCGAAAATTGCCCTGTTTTTTAAGATCGCATTATCAGTCGCAGAGCTGATGTCGTTTGGCCACCTCGGATTTGACACCGTTGGACTATTATTTGTGGGGTGCCGTCAAAGATAAGTGTTACTCCAACAAGCCAGAGACAATTGACGCTTTAAAGAACAATATTCGTGAAGCCATTGGTGGAATACAGCAGCACACAATCGATAATTCGATAATGTGCTTAAAAATTGGACCGATCGTGTAGGCTACTGCATGGCCATCCGAGGCAGCCATTTGAATGAAATTATTTTGCATTATTAACCGGAAGGATTATACTTTCAAATAAAAAAAGAAATTTGAGAAAATATTCAGTAGTTTTTTTTTTATAGCATTTTCAAAAAAAAAAGTTATTTGGCGGACCCTTTATAAACCGATACAATTGATACAAAACTGATACTATCTAATACAATTCTATCGGGCCATAATTGGGACAAAATTTTGCATCAGATTAGATATAAGCCCATACAAATACATACACTTATATGGGCCCATATTTCGGATGAAATTTAATAAGACAATGGCTATATAAAGATATGGCTACATAAAGCTCCATACAATTTTTTTTAATCGTCACGATAAAATTAATCCAACTAAATATGACGTTATATATAACTAGACATTGCAAAATACAAATAAATATATGTAGATACACAATTTTATTTTGGATAAAATTGTATATTACCCCATGCAAAAGCGCACTAGAAAATTAGTCTCTTATATTTTGGATATAATCATGTATTACATCAATACACTAGTACAATTGCCCATCTCATTTTGTGTTTAATTTTATATGGGGCTTTTTATAAAACTACTGAAGTCGAAGAAAATTTACCCCAATTTTTGTCAATTGAATACGCATTTTGATTCCTTTCTGGTTCTTAAATTTCTACACCTTATACACAAAAGACGTAGGAGCCCTAAAAAAATAACTTGTTTCATTTGCAACATTAGGAGTTTTTAATTTAGTGTTTTAACGTTTTTTCCGTGTTTGGTAAGTTACTAAATTCCATAAAATCTTCATTAGTTTTTTCAAATTTTATTTCTCAAACAACTTATTTTTTGGTAATATCAAGAGAATTTTATAAATAAAATAAAAGTTCCATATGGAAAGGAATTTGCTATATATTATAAAGTTGTAAACTTTTTGCAAGTGACTAAGATCTGAAAAGATTAACAACGTTGAAGCAAAACCCATATTTGACGATAATTATTTCTGCAAATATTTCAGATTTCAATGAAGTTTTATTGATATATAATACAAAACCCGGATAAAACTATAGCTTATTATGTATATATTTGTATCAGTTCAGATATAAATGTATACCACTAGTTATATAAAATCGGATTAAATTGTATCGCGCCATTATTCGTATGTAATTTAATCTGATATTATCAAATTAGAACTAAACTAATGCAAAATTATATAATTATTTGGGACCATTTCTCGGATAAAATTGTATTAAGACTCATATTAAATTACGTATAATTCTATAAAGCATCATATTATTTTTTTTTATTTGGGTTGTTAATTTAAAAAAATTATGAATGAATTCAAAAATGTTTTAATTTATTTGTTAGAAATACAAAAAGCTGTTTTTTCGGACTTCTATATTTTCATATATTTAGTTAAAATATTGTTATACCTCAAGTCCAAAAATCTAATATGATATTGTCATATTAGACTTTATTTGTTGCTTTTCAAAATTTTGATCATTTTCATCATAGACAATACAATTGTTTCATTGGCATCACCCAAATCTTCAATTGCCTGCAATAGAAAAAGATAATTGGCTCAACACAAACCGAAACATTACATACCACAGACAAAATAAACACTATGAGAATCTTTTTGTCTGCCTTAGTTAATAAACTGCCTGATCTGGTAACCCTGATTATAAAATCAAAACTATTTGAAAAACAACAATATTACATGGCGATATAGTTTGTATGTAAGTACATGTATGTGTGTTTGTTGTATTATTAATAAGCTTAAGTATGTGTTTTGGCAAAATACGTGTTTAGCATTTTGGTATAAACGTGGCTTAAATTCGAGTTTTAATAAAATATAATAAAATAATGTATGGAAATGGCTCCTAAACCTGGGTTTTGAGCTATATAAAAAACAAAGTGGAATATTTCAAAGCCAAAGCATCTTATAGGCCAACTATAGATTCATTCATTGATGTAGACAATTTTCTTTTAGCAACTAATATAGTTATATAACAATTTTCAAAAAGAGTAAAAAGTCCCACATTAACGAACATGCACACAGAGAAATAAAGTGCCAACCGAATTAAAAAGTGTATATTAGTAGTAACAACTTATAAATTCAGTTAGTGCAACGATATTTACATTCGATTTCTTAAAATGTTGGGTGTTGAAACTAAAATTCTGTTGAATTAACCGAACTTTATTGTGAGAACTAATGAAAAGTTGTCCCAACTGTCTTAAATTCGGAATAACTGAATTTGAGTCGTAGCAACCGAATTTCAGTTGGCAAATAGCTAAACTTTTTTCTATGTGTGTTCGCTAAAGTAGGCCTAAATTCAAAAACTTTCTAAAAGCGTATAACATTTTTAAAAAATGATGTAAAATCTACAAAAATTGTATTTAAGTTAAAACTAATTTTAATTTTATTCCTTGCAACGTTTTATATATCCCTGAAAGTTGCTGAAGGGTCATAGTGTCAGAATGCTGCGTTTGTTTTTTGTTAAGATCCATGTTGAAAAATTGTCTAATGCGTAAAACATTTAAAAAAAATCAAAATTTTTAAATCAATCAAAAAGATTAAAAAATAAGAAAATATATCCACAGCTCACTTTAGCGAACAAACAAGATGTCACATTAGCAAACATTAGGAAAATTTAATCTCTAATTTTTTCCCCCATTTGTTATATGTTTAATAAAATGAATAAGTTTTATTAAAAGTGTGAATACAATTCTTACCGTTTGCAAAAATTCTTCTTGGAATATTTATTTGCTATTTAGTTTTTATGTTAACGAAAAACACTTTATGTTGTTAGTGTGAAAAATTTTTTTTTTCGCTTTTAAATTACAATCTTCATGTTTATTGAACGTACATTTTTAAAAATGTTGACATTTTTATGTAACATACAATATATGTGGTCATAAACAAAAGGCAGTCAACGCCTACTCCAAAGTACCGTCACTAATTAACTATATTTACACAGCATCTATTTAGATTGGGTGGCCTTTTTGGGTTTAGCTTGGGTGCCTTCACGGAAACCATTACGGAAACGACGTCTCACAACCTTTAAGTGACGCATGCGACCGGTACCAGTGGTCTTCCTCCTCTTGGCCTAGGTAACCACATTGAGCACAAGTTGACTTTTGGATGTGATAGGAAGAGCGACCGCAACGACGGCACAATGTGTGCGTCTTATTATGGCGTTTCCCAAAGCTGGATGTACCTTTTGTCATCTTGGATTTCTCCGCACAAGATGTTGAACCGACAAAAATTCAACCGGAAATTGTGAAAAACGCTATACCTTCAAAGATTATTGTTCTTAATTAGAAGGCCCTTTAACAATAAAATATTGGTAAAATATCAAGCTTTTCAAAACAAAATGTAAAAAAGTTTACGGGTCTTAAAAGGATCCTCAGAAGTTAATGAAAAGTCTGTTGAATTTTAGAAGGTCCTCGGCCAATTAACAAGCTTTAGGATTTAAAGCTGTTGGCTAAACTGATAGGAGAAGATTAAAAAAAATCATATTATTCGAATAATCAGTAGTGGATTAGAAATTATATGAATTTACATTTTATTAACAATTAAGACAAACTAGGTGTTTTGTATGAAAGTTTTAACGTTATTGATTGAGATCTTTTTGCTAGACTTATTCAAATTCTGAGAAAAAAAATTTGACGTCATCAACGAGATATTTTGTATTTTAAATTTGCCTCAAATGAGTGTTTTATAATAAGAAATTGAGCTATTTCGATAGAAAACTAAATTTACAAAATATTTTGTGAATAAATTGTTTGCGGTCATGGCACCCTTTGGAAGCGAAAAAGCTGTAAAGATTTTAGTAGTAGTAGCAAAGCATTTAAGTTTAATCAATATATGTTCAAGTTTAGGAGCGTTTTCGCTCAATTTCGCGTTTTTTGAAAAACGAAAATCGCCATATCCTCTTAAGTAAAACCACAAAAATTGTAATTTTTGGACTGTAGTTATATCTTGGTAAGAGGAATAATCTCTGCCGAAACGTATTCATTTTTATTTCTTAGTTTCTGCTATTCGCTCTAAACCTATTTTGGCCCATAACTCTTAAAATAGGAAACGACAATTTTTTTGCCAGAAGAACATATTGTTTATTTTTCGTGCCGAACAAGTGGTACAAGGGTTCAGTAAAAATTTACAAGATAAAATTTATGCACTAGTTATTTCGTTTGTAAGCCTTATGATCTCAAACCTGACAATTAAAAATGAAAGTTCCTCAGAGTTTCATGAGATACGGAGTGCAATTAACAATCAAACGTTAATAATTTTAAAAATTAAGAAAATGTCATCTTAAACATTTAACGAAATATGTTTTAGAAATTTCAAAGTTAAATTAGCATAAACACAAATATTTTCTGTTGAAGACAGTCGTATTAATTGTAGTTTATCTCTATATATGAATATTTCAATATTTGCCAAGTTTTCTATAATATTTGCCAATAATCTAACTACTCAAGCGTGGCATCATTTCGTTTTCATCGTTGAAATGATCATCATAAAGACTAATGATCATAATGATTACAAATGACGTTTGCATATAAAAAGAGAGCCGACTGAACGACCGTAGTGGACGCAATCGCAAATAAATAATAAAAAAAGCGTAAAACAAACAATCATATTCAACAGTCATACAACAAATGTTTAAACGTTGCATTCAAGCGTTTATTATCAAATATTCATTGTTCAACAACAACTTCTTGAGAATTTTGTATATTGTAAACATATGTATGACGCGTGATAAACGTCATAGTAATAATGATGATCACGCCAAACATACTCACTACGATTCGTACATCAAATGAAACAATCAATCATTTGATCAAATCAGTGATAGATTGAGGGACTAGAACACAATATGCATGTTGGTTTATTTGTTGATGCATGTTTCTTCGTATAGACGACATGGAACAATATTTGATTTTCAATCTGTATTTATTTGTAAAACTATTGAAATTACTATTGTTGTTGACTGACTCAATGTATTGTATGTTTGGCGGTAATGTTGTCATTTTACTAAGGGCGGTAAATTTTCTTTTATGAATTTTATGTCAAACTTATGGTAAGATATTCAGAGATCTATTTAGCTTAGAAAATATTTAAAAGCACCAAGAAGACACGGTTTACAAAATCAACTTTATATTTTAAGATATCATATTGGTTGAAAAAGTTTGAGCAACATTAATACACTCATAATAATCCATGCTAAAAGCACTGAAAAAAATTCAAAACAACTAAAATTTGTTTATTTTACGAAAGTTTTTGTAATTTTACTGTTTTTGTGGTATTTTCATGCATGGACTATTATCAGTGTAAAAATCAAATTCATAGGAAATTGTCTGATAATTATGATGTCACCTGGTGAGCGCGTTATCAACAGAAAATTCCGGCTCACTCTCGACTTTAGGTTTTATATAAAAAATTTTTGACATATCGCTCATTTACTAAAAGGAATGCTCACATTCGTTTTCATCGGCCGGATGTTTTCGTCTTATGAGGGACACAGGTATGTGAGATGCTGAAAATTTCTATATACCTGGTTATTACCTGATATCCCTTTTTATTTCCCATTGTGGGGTTGCAATGTATATTCGAGATGATGTTGCGTCCCAGTGTCAGCAATATTTAAACTTTAATAATGCGGAATTTAACTCATTGTATGTTAAGTTCAAAAGCAAGTCACACATACATATGACTTTCCTGATTTTTATACTGGAGTCCAAACATGAAAGGGACGAATACCGTTAATAGCTTTGACGTCCTTTCCGATTCTATCCCTGCAATATTGGAAAGTTGTCCGAGTAGTGAAATCGTTGTTGCTGGCGATATCAATATTCGCAATTCTTCTTGGCTTCAACATTTGAGCCTTACAACTCCCGAGTGCCTTTACGTTGAGCTGTTTGCTGCGAACACCCACCTAGTGTGAATGGTGATCGAACTAACGCACAATTCAAACGTTTAAGGTGAATACCAGAATATTCTCGACCGTTAAGATTCATATCCGGAAGTAAGAGCACCTGTTGGCAATTCGGATCATTGTGACATTTCCGCATTTTTTACGTTCTCCGGACTTCGAAATGTTTCGACAACTATTACGAAACGTTAAATTTTTATCTACGAAAACTCACGTTGGACTGAGCTTAACGGAATTTTCCGGCATTTCAACTGGAAACTCTGTTTTCTCGATGCCGCGGCGTAAATGGTTGAACATGTTA
Organism: Delia radicum; assembly: GCA_021234595.1. Lineage (NCBI taxonomy): Eukaryota > Metazoa > Arthropoda > Insecta > Diptera > Anthomyiidae > Delia > Delia radicum. Next base: position 154,652,702 of record CM037854.1, read on the forward strand.
TATTGCTTGGAATAGAATCGTTCATTCCTCCGATTGTTTGGTTATTCAGACTTTAAGAAATGCTTTCAGATCCAGAGAGGAAGCATTCAATAACACTGTACAACACAAAAAAAAAATTACAAGGTCCGACCTATAAATTTTGATAGAAGAGACAAAAAAAAGACACGTGTATCGGCGTTTACATCTGGGTTTTCATTTTAGGGGGAGGTAAAGTTTCCCCCAAATGCAAATTTTGTATTGTCAATCGACATAGAAAATCGAGTAAAGCATACGTTTAAAGTATATGGTGTGTTCAGCAAATTTATGTAAAATGTTACGGAGAACATTTTTGTAGAATATGTTAACCCTCTAACTCCTCAAGGTAAGGGTCTTTTTTGTCCTTCTTTTAAAAAATAAAATAATAAACCAAAATCTGAATGAATACTTCATATCCAAATTTGCTATTGAAGGGAAAATAATAGAGATATTACTGATTTTAGTTAAATTTAAACTATTTTATTTTCATGCTAAATTTTTGGGGTACTTTAAAATAAAACTCTTAATAAATGCGAAATTAACCCTAAGGTCTCTTTTGTTGTGTCTTATTTCTGACTTTCTGGTTGAATTTTCCGTTTTGGTGTATTCAGGGACTTATAGTAAAATTTCACTGCGAATATTTTTGCGGAACATTTTAACCCCTTAAATCCCTGTTTTAAGTGTGTTTTTTGCTCTTCTTTAAAAGAAGGACAAAAAAGACCCTTACCTTGAGGAGTTAGAGGGTTAATATATTCTACAAAAATGTTCTCCGTAACATTTTACATAAATTTCTGAACTATATGGTGTATATACTTTAAACGTAAGCTTTACTCGATTTTCTATGCCGATTGACAACACAAAATTTGCATTTGGGACAAACTTTTCTTCACCCTTAAATGAAACCCAGATGTAAACTTTCAAAACGCTGATACACGTGTCTTTTTTTTATCTCTTTTATCAAAATTTATAGTTCGGACCTAGTAATTTTGGAAAAAATTTGATTTTGTTGAACAGTGTAATTGGGAAACAGCTAAAATTCCAATACTGATCTGCTTCTCAAACGGGCGAGATACGAGTGTTCTAAAGTACGTAGTCGTGAAAAGCTTCTTTACGTGCAGCGTATTCGTATTAAAGTTCTTTCTGCTCATCGGGGTATATATATATATAGCATATATATATAAAAATCATTAGAGAGAGGGTTGAACGAGTCAGAAATGGATTGAAAACGCATTTTCTACAAAAATCGTGTTTTTTGAGTTATAAGAGCCTTCTAGTAATAGAGCGATATGTCACTTGTTTGACATCTGTGTATAATCCGTGGAAAACATATTAAAATTCATGACCAAGTTGGCAATGCGACCACCATTGTCAATATATTATATATAAGATTTACATATATTTTCTCAGAAGTACGAACAAAATTCCATAAAAAATTACAGAATTGCTTCTAATACTGCGTTTACCTTTACGTGTTTTGAGCAAAACATGTGTTTTGTGAAAAACAATGTAAGAGAAAACATGTACAAAATATGTGTTGTTTCAAAACACATCGAAAACAGCTTCAGTGCATACGTAGCCTAAGGCATGTTCACCAAGTAGAATGCAAAAAATACTTTTAAAATAATCAGATAATTTTTTGCGAAATCAATAGAACAACATAAGATTTAATTTGTTTTTCCATTTCATTTTTTTGTTTGCGAATAGAACAATGTTGTTTGATTTTTGTACACATGATTGTTTTTAACATGATTTTTTTATTTTTTGATCTTATTGATTAAAATAGACTTCAAAAAAGGCCCGCAATTAGATAACAACATGTAATTACCTTGTGAAACAAGACTTAATTATCATTGTTTTTTGAATTGAAGCGAGTGTTGAAAAAAGAAAGATTAAAATCAAATAGTATTGTATAATATGGCATTCACACCTAAATGCAAATACGCGTTTTGTCAAAATTAATGGAAAAGAATAAATGCATTTTGTAATAGAATAAATAGCTTAAATACGTGTTTGGCAAAACACGTGCTTAGCATTTAGGCACAGTAGCGAATCTCTTAACGGTGAATTAAGTCCATTTTTATTTCACCACAAAATGTTCACACATATAGATACTGTGTGAACTCAACTGAAGTCAAACTGTTTTGACACATCAAAATAAATACAAAAATAAAAATGTTTAATGTTTTGAAAATTTTTTTGATATATGAAAATATTTCAAAAAGATGATATTTATTGATACACGTTTGCATATCATTAAAATATATGGAAAGAGCATGGTTTAGGTAATTCGTAAAACCGTTGTTGTATAAATTATTGGAACAAGAAAGCAGTGTCAATATACTGCAAGAGGTTATGCTGACCTATGGGGCCGACAAATAATTACACCTACATCAAAATATTTCAAGCTTCCTTACAACCAAAGAGGTCAGAGATGCCCAAAAGGGAGTCAGAGATGCCTAAAATTGAAGTAAAGGCATATAAAGTTTTCGTGTTCGATTATGTAACTGGCGAGCAAAACTGAGTGCATGTTTAGCTTTTTTTTACTTACAGGTCCATAAATTAATAAATAATAAAACAAATTTTATAAAACTTTCAGCATTTATTCTTTAATCTATAAGGAAAAAAATGATATATTCAATATACTGATAACATAACAAAAACAAAAAATTCAATACAAAAACATAAGGCAACTCAATTAACTCAGTTTTGCACGTTGCTCTGGTGCAACTATAAAGTATTAATTTTAGTACGGTATCCACAATCCCTTGTTTTTAATAACGTTTTTCATACGCTTTGGCATACTTTCCACCAAGTTCTCTTTAAATTCACTCGGAATATTTTCCCATTCTATCTTTACACGGTTCCAAAGCTCCTCTATGTTAGTCGGCGCTCGATTGTGTTGTGCCAATCGCCTCTTCAATATAGACCACAAATTTTCTATCGGGTTGAGGTCTGGGCTTTGCGCAGGCCATTTCATGATCTGAAATTTTTGCTCAGACAACCAATTTTGGACAACCTTTGCCGTGTGTTTGGGGTCTCCGTCCTGTTGGAATATGACTTCTTCCTCGGGATAAGCGCTGTGGTCAACAAATTCGGGTAAATGGGTTTGAAGGATTTGGAGGTAGTCCTCTTTCTTCATTATTCCATTAATTCTTACTAGCGGTCCCAAATGCCACCAAGTGAAACAACCCCAAACCATCAAACTACCTCCGCCATGTTTGACAGTTTGTTTCACATGATGCTTTTGAATAGATTCATTATGTCTGCTCCAGAAGTATTCCTTTCCATCAGATTGGAATCGGTTAATTTTTGTCTCATCGGACCAAATAACCCTTTTCCAATCATCTGCGGTCAAATGCTCATGCTCTTTGCAGAATTTTAGACGCGCTTTAATATTCTTATCGGACAGAGCTGGTTTTTTCTTTTTGACTGCTGCCACTAAACCGATTCTTTGAAGCGCTCTACGAGCAGTCCATTCACTTACTTGTTTATTTATAGCATAAGCAGCTTGCTTGGGTGTTTTCAAAGCATTTTTTTTCATTTCTCGTACCATTAGTCGCGCGTCTGAATCTTTTAGTAATCTCGGACGACCACCTGTATTCGGCATAGAAGCTACATTTCGTCGTTTTTGTACAGCAATGACGGTGCGTTGACTCACTTTTATTTTCTCTGCAATTACTCTGGATGAGTGACCACTTTCAGTCAAAGCTACTATACTATTTTCGGTGTCTATGTGGATTTTTCTCATATTTTCTTTATTTTATTATGTAAACGCGCTATTACTGATAACAAACAGCAAAAAAGCAATCGCACGTTACAAGACTATTAATTGAAAGTAGATGACAAGCTACAAGACGTATGTAACGGTAAATTTGGAATTGCTCAGAAAAGTAAAGCCTACTATGATATCACGTGTTCAAAACGTGCAAAACTGAGTGAATAGTGTTTCCATTAGTTGTTGTTTTGAATTTTTTTGAGTTTGCTATGTTATTATTATTCGTAATATAAAATTTTGTTGCTAATAGAATAAATAATAATTGCTGAAAGTTTCATAAAATTTCCTTTATTATTTACCATTTTATGACACTTTAAGTAAAAATATGCTGGACATGCACTCACTTTTGCTCGCCAGTGTAATATGTTACAAAAACTACATATGTACATACATACATAAATTGCTGTGCCACACACAATTTTTTGGACTTCCCTTAAATATATGTTATAATTTAACGTTTTACAAATTGTGTACTTTCTTCTTAGAAAAACTCTCAGTTCCTATGAATCTGAGAACAATGTCTAAAATTTGTCCCAAGAAAAGCACTCGGATTTCGAGATTTCCTATTAAAACCCTATAGATTCTATAGGAATATTTCCCATAACAACCCTTCCAAATTAGTAGACAATTAGGACCATTTCTTGTACAAAACCTTTTAGTTTCAAAGGAAAAAAACTTGACGTTCTAAATAATTTTTCCCTACTCAATAGACAACTTTTTCGAAAAGATTACTTTATATTTTTAGAACTCATTTTCTATTTCCTTCTTTACTTTGCACTGTTTCTTGTAAAAACCTACAAATTTTGAGAACTATTTTCTTCTGTAAGTGTAACCTTCTGCACTATTGACTTAACCATTTAGATATTGTTGTGGTATCAAAAGTTCTGGCGGGAGATCTTTTAGTAATTTATTCTATGTTCATTTCAACATCTCCAACTGGACCAAAAAAAAAAAAAACAAAATAGTTTATTCGTGTTTGTTAAACAAACTAAATTTTAATTATACATATATTTTATTTATAATGAAATTTATGTATAATTTTTATAAATTATGTACATTTGGAAAACATTTTTATAATATTTTTAAATAAGTTTATTTTTTTTTAAACAATTTTGTCAAATTAAAATTTTTTTATTTTTAATTTTTAACGAGCTTCCAACCTCCGTATATTTACAAAAATAAAGCAAATCAAACATATTAGCTAGGTTGATACTAGTATTTTTTTATAAACCGAATCTGTCAAAATTTGCGAGGTTTTGACAGTTCTCCAAGGTGGAATAAAAAAATGTGAAGTTTGAGGTGTAACACCCAAAAAAGTAAACAACACAAAATGTTATTTGCTGACAAATGTTATAAAGGGTGTTGAATAATTTTGAATTTTATTAATATTAAATTGTGTAATTTTTCAAAATTAAGGGACAAATGAATAATTTGAAATATGTTTCTATAGTGTGTGGTACACAGGCACGTAGCTAGGGGGGGGGGGGATTTGGGGGCTAGAGCCCCCCCACTGTGCTTCGTTCCCATATAACGAAGGGACAAAAATAGAAGGAGTAGTCAGATATTTTTGAAATTTGGTACACTAGCATAAAATAGCTTAGTTAAGAAAAATAAGATTTTTTGGAAAAATCGGCCCTAGGACACGCCTACCTCCCATGTGTCCTGAAATTGAAAAATATAATTTTAGCTTCAATAATGCCCACAAAATTACAAAGAGTGGTCATGCTGATACACATGCAACTAGCAACGTGTGTGTAAATTTTTATTTAAATCGGACTAAGGACTAAAGGTCCTGCTATATATCCTTTTTCTTAAAAACGCTACCATTGCTAAAAAAATTGTCTGATCGTAATAAATTTTGGTATGTAAATTGATATTTGCAAGATATACATTTGTGCCAAATTTGGGTAGAATCGGATTATCAATGTGGAAAATACAAAAACATCATTTATTGAAAAATAGGATAAACCGGTTAAAATGCTCTTGCAAAAATAAAACTATAAGGATATTTGAAAGATAACATAAATGAAAAAATTAAAGAGGAAAACTAGCAATGTAAACGTCATTAAAAAATTATGAAAAAATCATATCGCACTTCCATCAAAATTTTTATTTTTCCACTTTTCGAAAAAAATTGACGAGTAGTATTCATATCCGCTGTAAAAATATCGTGCTATTTTGCCTACTTTTTGATAATGAAATGGTTGGTTTAAAAATTCTTTTTCATGTGCCTTTAATATTAAATTTAAAATTGTTTTGCTTCTACTGAACATTTTGAGTTAATACCCTTCTGTTGATTAAGTGCGATATATTTTGATAAAAAAATTAAAATTATATCTGCTTTCTCTCCATAACTTATTCACTTTACTATTAAAAAACTGAATACTTTGTATTAAGTTTTTTTTGTTAAAATATGAATCGCCTATCTTATGTTTTACATATTTATACACCTCTGATATTTTATTGTTTGAGGATGCTGCTATCCAACAATCAATTATATCGGAATTTTTTTAAATATTTGCCATCACCACAGATTAGTTACATTAATTTATAAATTTATTTTTTAAACCTTGTTTACATTACAAATAGAGATGGACCCGTTAGTATTTTCATCCACTAGCACTCACGATCACTTATGTTAAAGGCAATTAAATTTGTAACACTTACGGTTTTTATACAATTGAAACTTTTATAGAAAATAAAAATTTCTCTCGCATTTCCGAAAATTTAATATATGGTCGTATTAGCGCTGCTGGAATATAGTTACTATCACACGCGTGTATTGTAACTTCAAAACAAATGTGTCACGCTATCATCTCTAATTTGAAAAATATAAATAACGGCAAATAATATGATAAAGCAAAACAAAAATATGAAACAAAAAAAACTTTAAAATCGAAGTCAATCGCAACTTACACTTTAAAATAGTAATTTAAATATGAAACAGAATCTAATTTATAGTTTAATTGGATCTAACTAATTATTAATGAGATATTTTACATAACATGAAGCTACAGTTGCATACACTGTGCAACAAATTTTGGGTGTCCGAGTTTATCTTAAATGTTAAACGTGTTAGTGGTGTTCCATGAGGAGGGGCTGAAATGACCCCTAAAAATGGCAGATAGAGGGTTAATTAGTTCTATGAAAAGAACCGTCATCAAATTTTATTAAAATCATCTATTAGCCTTGTATTAGATTTAATACATTTTTTTTGACTTACTCAAAACGCCTTTAAAAAAAATTTAAAAACTTCAGTGGGCCATAAAAAAAAACTCGAGCTAAATTTTGAAAATACTTCAGTGGTTTTGGTCTACTAATGATATAATTAAATTTTTTTATTTTTTAACATGTAAAATATAAAATTGTGTTGCGCAAAAACACTCTTAAATGCCTGATATTTGAGTAAAAATCATAAAATTAGGCATTTCAAAAAACGCATTTTTTTTTTAAGTTGTGGTAAAAAATAGGCACTAATTTTTGAATACCCTCTTAGCTAAGAGTATAAACTTACAAAAACAGAAAAAAAAAAATATCTAATTTTATATAATTTTTTTTTTATACTCCATCAAACTTAAGTAATTTTTGGATTTTCAACAAAAAAAATGTGTTTTTCAGAGCAATAAAAAAAGTTATTTTGTAAAAAAATACTAAATTATAAATTTTAATTTAACTGCAAATATATCAAAGTACTTGAAAACCAAATTTCGAGCGACTTTTTAAAAAATGAATTTTTCAGAATTATTTTTGTGAAACAACTAAAACTCATTTTTCTGTTAAGTAATTTTTGGAAGAAATTATCTGCTTTTAACGCCCTCTCGTGGTGGCAAAAGCAATCAGAAAAATTTTTTTTGTTAACATTTATTTGAGATACCTTATTATCTTTCAAAAAATCTGTATTTAAAAACAATTTGAGACAAAAATTTTTTTTTGATTTTTGTCTATGGGACAAAGCACAGTGCCCCCCCCCCCCCCCCCCCGAAATGATTTGACAAATTTAAAAACTTAATACAATTCATTAGAAAGTAACAATGTTATTGATAAATTTAATATGAAAATATTTATTTTTGACTTGGATCAAATAGGAAATAGTTTTATATGGTTCGAATCTTAAAATTTCGTTAGAAAACATCGCCTGCAAATGGGCGGCTATCATTGTTAGAGTTGATTTTCGACAAAAACCAATAAATAAAATCATTTCATAAGAGATTTCGAAGGCTTTGACTTAAAATATAATCAAGAAATTGTTTGAGACAATGCAAACTAAAAATTAAATATGTCTACACAGAGAAAACTAAAATTGAGTTTTAATTAAAATATTTGTTGATTCAGCAAAAGTTTAACTGAATTCGGTCGTGTTGATGCAATTGTAGTAACAACTAAAATAATTTGTATCTATTTAATTAATATTATTTTCAATTACATATAGTTTTATTCACATCTATTAAAAATTTAATTGAATATTGTTAACTATTTGGAAAAATTACAAAATTTAAAAAAAATCACCAAAATTGTAAAAAAATCGCCAAAATTTAATCGTCAAAATTGCAGAAATTTAATAAACTCCCAAAATAAACGCCGAAATTCGAAAAAAATTTAAAAAAAATCACCAAAATTAAAGAAACGCGAATTTTCTACTTTAAACGATTTTTTTTAATTTTGGCGACTTTTTAAAATTTTTGCATTTGTTTCAATGTTGTTATTATATGTTATAAAAACTGAAATTTTTTTTTATACCAAATTCATTTTCAATTAAACAGTTAATTGAAAGTAAGTTTGAAATCGAACAAAAGTTTAATTGAAATTTTTTTGACAATGATTTTTTCTGTGTATTTTGACATAATCTTTTAAAATGGAGATACCACTAAGACTCAAAATTAAGTTAACTTGTGCCGTAAAAGTCGTTACTTTACTTACAGTGCAATCTTTTTATTTAAATTTGGTTTGCTACGCACGCATCTGGTGACATAGTTTTCAGTATTTTTTTTACGATATATATTACGATATCTCATATATTTTTTTAATTTTTTGAAACAAATTTAAGCCTCAAACTTTGATCGATATGCATAATGTGTTAACGTGGTCCAATGTTACTCAAATTTTCTCAATTTTTTTTAGACTAAATGTAAACAAATTTCTATCGGCGCTCCTTGAAATCCGACATTTTAAAATCAAGCAGCTAAACCAGTCTTTGTGTTATAACGATGTAGTTTTTTTTAGACATTTTAAAGGGTTTTTATTTAAAAAATTGATTAAAGACAATTTGAAAAGCGTTTGAAATTGTCCAAAATATAAATCAAAGTGAATTCGAAATACATAATTTAGTTTAAATAAGACCTAGGTATATTTTTAAATTTTCCAATTTTATATTTTTTCTTTATTATTATTTCTATCAGACTACAATCACGCTTGCTTGTAAAAGTTACTATTTTTTTAATACAAGACATGAAGTATAGCCCCGATATTAAAAAAAAGTCGGTTATATGAAAAAGGGGAAAAAATAGTGAATAATTTGTTAAAATAATTCAAATAAGTGGCAGTCTGGGTCCACGACATACTGTCAAAATGGTTTTCAAAATGTGTGTTTTCTCGAGCATCTTAACGCTGTTTTGAAATAAGTCTAAATTTCCTAAACTTTAAACATATTTTCATACAAAGATGTGTTAAATTTCACCGAATTTCATTAATTTCAAAGGGAACCCATCGGAAAAGCTTCCTTGAAAGTGTCATGTAAATTATATAGGATATTTGCTTTTAATTTGTTTTTTGCACGGTTATAAATCTTTAATTTCCCGAGTTAAAACTTTTGCATAAAATAATACATTATTTTATATGCACTTATAAGGTTTTGTCTGCCAGTGCATTTAACCGGACATAATTATATAAATTCATATATAAAATTAATTTTGTAGAAAAAATTTAATATGATGTCATATATAGTTGCGTATAATTGTATATTGCATTTAGAATACGCTAAAACTAATCCGATTAATAATTACGATATATTTATATACCTAGACATTGCAAAATAATATATATTTTGATATTATATCATATTTAAAAAAACACAATTTTATTATAAATAAAATTTCCAAATGCTATGGAATTTGTTACAAATTATAAAGTTGTAAACCTTTTGCAAGCGGCTAAAGTCTAAAAGGATTAATAGATATTTCGAATTTTCATGACGTTTTAAAATCAAAAACTGGATAGATATAAATTTATACCGCTATATAATATCGTATTGAATTGTATCGCGTCATTATTCGGATGTTATTTAATTATTATGGCCATTTCTCGGATAAAACTGTATTAAGACTCATATTAAATTTCGTATGATTATATAAAGCATCATATTAATTTTAATCGGGTTATTAGAAGTTGAAACTTTTTTACATTTTTTACATTTACCAAGTTTTAGCTACCCTAGACGTATACTAGCACATAAAAATATAAAGTAATTTTATTTTTCGCGGTTTTCAAAAGTTTTCCGCATAATCCTTTTTTTATTTAATTAAACTAAAAATTAATATTTTTACCTAAAAATTTAACGTAATTAGACAATAACGATGCATATCCAACTTAAAGTACACAAACGTTTTCAAATTTGACGTGTTTCGCGGATTGTGATCCTACAGATTAAAGTGTTGTTTCACGATATAGACATCAAAATTCGCAAAATAATGAACACAATAAGTAAAAAATGAAAAAATGCATTTTAAGGAAATGCACTTTATGCGATTTCTATTATTAATACATAATTGTCCATCACGTGTAGGTAAAAATGTAGCAAAAATTTAGCAAACAAAAAAAAAAAAAAAAAAAAAAGCTCTTACTCTAGTGTGCAAAAAAAATAATAAAAAATCGAAAAGCCCCCCCCCCGAAACAAATTCCTAGCTACGTGCCTGGTGGTACATAATATGTAGTAAAGTTTGGTGTAATGGTTAGCGCGCTGGACTGTTATACAGATGGTTCCGGGTTCGATTCAATCAGTCGATCAATTTAGAAAAATATTATGTATGTGTTTTCTATCCCTCATACTTATCTCAGCGTCACCTTCGGTGTTCCCATATCACTTAATCCCTCCGAAGTAAAATAATGAATCAGGGCTATGACCCAAAAAGCTTTAATATGTTCTCCAACTCTCCATCAGCCTTATCAGCCTGCTTAAAACACTTCCCCTTTTCGCACCTATCATCTCTCCTCTATCCGCTTTCCAAAGAAAGCAACACATTAATAAATAGAAAGAACTAAAAAAAAAAAAAAATGCATATCGGCTATTCCATGATAGATCGGACAAAATCTGACCTTGGGTTTCTTTAATATCATTTAATATCATTGGGTTTCTTTAATATCATGTAAAATGCATTGGAATGATACACTCTTCTACTTTTATACTGCGAACTCAATTTTCTCTTCAGCATCAAATAGTAATGGAATTGTTTAGCAATTTATTTACAAAATCCATTTTTCTAAAATTTGGCCACTCTCGATTAAAAAAAAACAATTTGCAAAATATGTAATTTTTTCCGAAAAGTTACACTTGCACTTTTTTGGGTCCCTTGGTTTAACTATTTTTAATGATTTTTTTGAAAAAAAGCTTATAGAAATTTTACATAGAAAAAACGACTAGTTCTTATTTTTTTTTTTTGTAGTATTAAATTTAAAAATATATGCCCATATTTTGTATTTCCCCTGCGTTCAACGCTAAGTAAAAAACATGTTATTTTATAAATCACTACGTCACCGCGTTGTCTCAACACTGAACTACTACGTTATCACTTCAATTGTCAAACCATTGCGTTATTATGGTTTCCTACATACAGGACAGTACTGAACTAAAAAATCAAAAAGTTGAGAAAACCAGGTTTTTATGATCTGGTAACTCCATCAGCTGTGACTGTTAATACAAATGTAAATACAGCTGATGAAAATTTAAAACCAAATTCAAATTTATGTTTATAGCTTTTTTTCATTTGTTTTATTTAAAATTAACATATTTTTTTAAATTGTGATAATTAAAAAGCAGTTTTTTTGTTTTATTAAAAAATATTACAAGTGATAAATTGTTAACATTATAGAAAATAAACACAGAAAACTAAAATATTTTGTTTTCTTATGATGTGATTTGTGGTTATTTAAAAATATGTAAGCTAACGCTTCAAAAAATTGGGTGTTTAATTTGACAGTTCAAGTGATAAAAAAGTAAGCGTTGCGTTTTACACAATTGGCTTTTTCAAACATTTGAGTTTAAAATAACGTAATAATCAGCTGTTGCAACGCGAGCAGTCACTTTTTTGAACGCGGTGATTTAAGAAATTCATACAAAATAAGGGCAATAGTGTTAAGGCCGCCCATTTAAATGTCTCTGTTTTAAAAAGTTTTCTGTACGTAAATAATAAAAGAATTTACTTAAATATTCTGTTTTAAAAATTCAATTGTTAACTCTTTTAAGCCCACGTTTGCTGTCGAATATCAGATATTTTATAAAAAAATAAACGTGGGGTCGGAAGGGTTACAAATTAAATTTTTAAAACATAATATTTAAGTAGATTTGTTTATCGTTGAAGCACAGAGAAAGCTTAGAAATTAAAGGCATAGTTTAAAAACGAGATACAATTGAAAGACGCCCCTAATACAACATTTTTAAATTTAATCTTTTTAATTTTAAAAAATAAAAAAAATTACAAATTTGTTTTTTCTATGGAAACATGATGCAAGCTTTTTTCAAGAATTCATTAATAATAGATAAATCCTGGGAACGGCATTTCTTTTTTACGTTGAAAAAAATCCTTCCGCAAAAGGAAAGTAGCCGAGGGTACCATTCCAATGCAATTTAAATGGTGATAGTTAGATGAATATTACAGAAAATACGAATATTCAAACTTACTTTTTGCATATTTCTCATTGGATTTTTCGAAATTTGAAAAAATAAAAAAGGCTCCATAGAGTTTCTGACTACAAAATTTTATTGAAATCGGATATCCCAAGGTTAAAAGAAAGCTGTTTTTGCGGGTCTTCGGTGGAATGACCGATATATTTATTGATTTAGATTATTTGAGTTTTACAGTACGTTCTAATTTTAATTGACTAATTTTACAAGTTTTCATAACTTGAAAATACGTTGAAAACACTGTTATTATTTTGACATCTTACGTGTTTTCGTAAAATGTTTTCGTAAAAATAACTTTATTTAACACTTTATCAACGTAAAACTCAATTTGTCTTCCTTTTTATTTTTTAACATCGAAATGAAATGTTATTTTTTAAAAATTCAATTTAAATTAAAAATAAAATATTTTGGGATTTTTGACGTTTTTCCAATTTCCTTTGTTCGTTTACAATCAGAGTTGTAAAATTTGTCCTTTAGAGTTTTAGAACATACCCAGTAAAAAATGTTCGTGTTTTTAGAAGCAGGATAAAACAAATGCGCTGATGTAAGTGCTTACTATTATATAATATTGATTTATATAAATTTTCCTATAAAAACAATCAAAAATGTTGAGCTTACTGTTTTTCCTAACAAGGATGCAGATTGTAAGCAACTTACCCTAATCCCTTACAAGGATGCAGGTTGTAATGCAGAAAGTTTCATATCGTGGATTATAAACGATCTGTAAAAATTTTCCCGAGTGATTTATTATATTATATGTCAAAAATTTTAACAACAAAAAAATAATATCTGTAGAGTTTAATGTAAAATACATTATGTATATTCGTATTACAAATTACTTTTAATAGTAATAATGTAGACATGAAATATAATTTTACTGAAATCCATGAAATCACTCACTTTGTATAAGCGCTGAAATCCGCGCTTATTTTGCCCAAAAGTAATGCTTCCAAGTGGAATTCGCCATATAAAAATCATAGCACTTGTAAGCAGGTTTGTAAGGGATTCTTTTCGGTTTATTCCCTTACAAACCTGCTTGCATGCAAGCAGCGTTTTTTACTGGGTAGTTTCGTTGAAAATACGTTTCTTCAATATTTTCTGTTTGTTTTCAAAATACCCAGCAAACAATTGAATCATGTTTTACCAAGAATAAAAAATGTATTTCATGAGGAATATGAGTATTTATAGAATACAATAATACACAAATTGATGTTTGAATACTCGGAATTGTGTTGGTATATAATAATTATTACCATTAAAATGGGTTTCGGCCACCTATTGCGGAATGCTAAAGTGTCTTTATGTTTCTTTAAATTATTATTATTTGAAATTTGTATGTAATATTGTCGTAATTTAACTTCGAAAAGTGGACGATTATCGTCAATCGTCCTACAGAATTCCTAGCTCGTATTGGATTTTACTGAACAATTTAAACAAAATTACATAAGTATTAGTAAAGAATGGCAACTCTATTCTTTTGAAAAAATACTTTCGCTATTGTATATACTGTGATTTAAGTGTGAAAGTGACTTAATGCTACGTTTCCACTGATTGTGTTTTGCGCGTGTTTTGAAACAAAACATGTTTAGTACATGTTTTCCCATAGATTTTTTTTTCACAAAAACACATGTTTTGCTCAAAACACGTAAGTGGAAACGCAGTATAAGACACAATACTGTTTGCTTTTTGTAATAGATTTACCAGGGTTTTTCTATTAGAAACTTTAAATTGTTTGGTATCATGCAGGTATCATTACAATCTAAAGGAAATCAAATTGATTAATATTAGAAATATATTTTTAATAAATAATAGGTCTGTTCGACGTCGCTAATGCGGGTTCCCGCGGAAATTCAATCTACGCAAAACAACAACTTACACACAAATTTGACAATAAAAACGGTTTATGGTAAAAATTCGAACAGAGCTAATATCAAAATGTATTCAATTTGAAATGAGTTTTGAGAAAATTAAAAAAAATCATATTTTAATACAAATATTAAAAAAAAGGATAATAATATTAATATTTTTACTATTGATTTGCTATAATAATATTTACTATGTTTTATTAAATTTGTTTTATTTCCCAATACTAAAATTCTTTAAATTGTAAACGTTCTCCAAAACAGAAATGTCGAAACAATTGATCTTTTTACAAAATGTTCACTTGTTTGTCTGACTATTGGAATTCACTTTGATGTTAAATATAAGGAAAATTGAAGAGAATTCTTGTATTGGCGTCAAGGAAAACAATTTATCAACATGTGTTGATAACTTGTACGAAATTCTTACAACGAAGGGACACAGAAAAAATTATAATTTTAGAACATGATTGATTTTCCCTTTGATGCTATAGTCTTCTCTTACATGTTGAAGATGCTGTAGTTTTTGGAATAAAATTTAAATATTTGATTAAAAGCCAGCATGATTAAAATGTAGAGTTTTTTGGTTTTTGATTTTTGTAGACTCTGGCAGCGAATCAGGCTCACATAAAAGTATTAGAGAGAAAAGACCATCAGGACCATCGGATGGTAAACCAACCAGAGTAAGAACGGTGCTCAACGAAAAACAATTACATACATTAAGGTGAGCTACCAAAAAAAAAAAAAGCAATTCGGCTAACAAATGTAAAATACAATATAACAAATATTATTTTATATTAATTTAGAACCTGCTATAATGCTAACCCGCGACCTGATGCACTCATGAAAGAGCAACTGGTAGAAATGACTAGTCTTTCACCACGAGTCATACGAGTGTGGTTTCAAAATAAACGCTGTAAAGACAAAAAGAAAACCATACAAATGAAATTACAAATGCAACAAGAAAAGGTAAATGAACTTTTAAATTATATATAATTTAATAATATTTATTTAAAAGTCTTTATAATATGTACAACATTTATTTCGTTTTTCCTCCATTATACATGGGTTGTTTTGGACTTTACCAATTTTTCATTTTTCATTTTTCATTGCTTAATTTTTTAATTTCTTTGTAGGAGGGTCGTAAATTGGGTTATGGTGCTATGCAAGGTATTCCTATGATAGCCAGTTCACCGGTGAGGCATGATTCTCCTTTGAACCTGCAGGGTCTCGATGTGCAAACATATCAACCGCCATGGAAAGCTTTGTCCGACTTTGCCCTCCATGCAGATCTCGATAGTAATGGAGCCATCAATACCCATACACCTGCATTTCAACAACTAGTCAATCAGGTATGTTTGGCATATTCTATATACAATTGTAGAAACGGACAAATGGTTGGGTTGGTAACTTGACTCTTAATTAGAATTTTTATCTTGCCAACTTCTATACTACATAGGAAACTGATTTATTGTGTCAATCAAATTTTGGCCATCTTCATAACAAGGAATTTCGATAGCGAAATTAATCTAATTGATTAAAGTTAATCTACCTTTATAATCACCCTCGTTTACATATGCACTTTTTGACAGTTAAAAGTTTAACTTGACAGCTAAATTAACAGATTAGCAGATTAACTTTATCAGTTTAAAATACCAAGGTAAAGCCGATAGTGATCCGGCATAAGAGCAACAAGGAAAATGTAGGCGTTAGCAAAGATTTGGCCGACAGCGCCATCATTTATTAGTGTCAGCGTGTTAACATTGTTTTTTATCTGACTTTGTATGTTTGTTTTTTAGGCGATGCCAACCGAAATTATATTAAGGACAATTATCTATTATGCAGTTAAGCACAATTAGTATTATGCAGGCAGAGTTGTTATAATTAGAGGAAAAGTTGGTTTAACTGTTAATCAAAAAGATAAAAAATTGTTTCATCGACTTGCTTGGTACTTGCCTACGAGTTAATCCCATTTTAGTAGATTAACTTTTCTGTGTAAATCCCCTATAACACGGAGCTTAGACAGCGAAATTAATCTACTTGATTAAAGTTATTTTCCCTTTTTATCTCCATACAAATGCATTTTTTGTCAGTTAAAAGTTGAACTTGGCAGCTAAAAGATTAACTTTGTCACTTTAAAGCCACATTGACACTAGGCAACAAAACACGTGTTTTGCCAACACACGTATTTAAGCTCTGTATTATGTTTCAACAGTTTATTATTCTTTTCCATTCGGCTCCAAAGGTGGAGCTAAAAGATTAACTTTGTCCAAAGGTTGATCCGATAGTGATTCGGCATTAGGGACAAGGGAAATGACTACGTTAGCAAATATTACGTCTTATCGTTTATTTTTATCGGAATATGTATATTTTTTGAGCTTTGCCAACCGAAACTATACCAGAACACAGAGTTGCGCACAATTAGTAGTGTGAATTCGTGGTCTTTTATGAAAAGTTGGATCAACCGTTAATCAAAATGATTGAAAATGCTTTAATCGACAATTTAGTGCTTGATTAAGCAGTTCAGTAGGTACACGTTTTTGTGTGGGCAATTTCTACACTGACAAAAGAAACTGGCCATAGTTTGGAATTGATTGGTATCTTCTTATTGTAAATGTTATTGAAAAATTTTTCCTGTAGTTTTCCTTATTAATTAAATTTAATTATTACCTGTTAATATAACTCAAAAATAAAATTTTGGTAAAAACAATTCTAAAAATTGTCCTCTTTTATTTTTCCTTTCAGATGCATGGTTATGATCTAAATGGTATGCCACCTCTGCACCCTAATCAACATGGACCCCACCCGCTACCACCAGGACAACAAATGAATGGTCCACCCGGTGGCAGTATGGACTCAGGAATTACCTCACACCATCATCCGGACAGTACAGATTCCTATGTGACCTATCTGGAAAGCGATGACAGTATGCAAGGCAGTCCGTAGAATAACGAATGCAAAAGTATCTAATTAGCTTCTTTTGTTGCTTCACAAACAGAATCCAAACTAACGTTGACGCCTTCAACATCATCATCATCCTCATCCACCTACTCCTCTAACTGTGCATCATTATCATCGGCCGCTACATCCATATCATCACCACCATCCTCCTCTTTGGGATTTGCAACATCGAGCAGCAACAACATTGGTTATGCTGCTAGAGATATTTCTGGTAGTTCAACTTGTATAAAAATGCCTTCAGCAACGGAGCAACTTTTACTGATGCTACAAAGAGTAACAAGTTCACCACCAGCGCCAACCGCAACCGGAGTTCTATGAAGTCGGTGAAAATGTGAAAATCCACGACATGGTCTTTAAAATGGGGCATGTGCAATTCAAACCCTTACGAAAAGACGCAAATCGGTTAATCCTCTACGACCTGGTTGGAAGTTTATTAATTTAAAATTTTGTTTTGAGAATTGTATTCCTATCAAAACCTAACCTCAAAAAAAAAAAATTGTACCAAAAACTGAATATTGAAAATATTAGAGGAATTTAAGAACATTTGTTACTTAAAAAATAATAACAAAAACAATTAGGGACATTTAAAATTAGACTTGAATATTGTTATTTTATTTTAAATATGTGTAAATTAGAAAAATATGTAAAAGGGATTGTTTACAGAACTTTTTATCGATTGACAGTTTTAATAACTTAAACATTTTTGGAAAAAACATTTGCAATAAATTTTCAAAAGAAATAAACGCTTTAAGCCTGCTTCACACGCTCACCATTACTGCATATTAGAGCTGGTAAAAGAATGAGTAGTGAGTACCGAGTATTTGAATTTTATTTTTGGATACTCGATACATACAAGTAACTACTCGATATTTTGAGACTTGTATTTTTTACAGAAAAATAGATAAAAAATGCGACTCCGCTAAAATAATTAGCATTAAAACGCAACTCTGCTAGAAGAAAAAAAAATCAAAGTTGAAAAGTTTAGAGAAAAAGTTGAAAATCTATAAAAAAAAAACATTGAATAGTTTGTAAAAAAATTTAAACATATATTTTTAAATTTTTAGTAAAAGTGAAGATGTTATAAAATGTTTGTCAAAAATTAAAGGGAACTTTCAATTTAAAAGTCGTTAAAAGCATCGAGTATGCAAATTAAAAATATCAAATAGCGTCGAGTATTGAAAAGTAATCAAGCTTAATAAAATTCATGTATCTTTTTTCTGTCTGTGGGAACTCTTAATAGTTAGCTTGAAACATAACTAACGTGGATCAAAAAAGAGATTTGTGGCGAAAAAGGCTCACGTTTTTCGCAAATGTTAACAATACTTTTACGCAAGTTGAACTAACTCAGAAATCTCAACTCCGGAATTAAAAGCATTGACAAAATATTGTTTATGTAGCACCACATAAAAAGTTTGTTCGCTAACACAAAAGGAAGGAGTTCGATTACACAATTACTCAGTGAAAAATAGTAAAAAGAGAGAGTAATGTGACAGTTTGATGCCAATGAGCTTATAAGTTTATTCTGGACATATTTTTGCCAGTAAAAATTTGTAAGAAGAAAAAAACATATGATAGAAAAAATATGCTTGTATTATTAGTAAACAAATATTAAATTATAAATGTTTATGAATTTAAAGTGAAAAATATTAAAGAATTAACTATGGAAGAAGTTAAAAAACATTTTAAATTGTTTTTGGTCGAACATTTAAATTTACTTTTATATTTTCCATAATGACCAGCTGATTTTGTTTTAATATTTGGTATTTAAAATCAGCTGTTTTATCTATTTTACCAATTCTTACAAATTTTCCGTTCGTTTACTTTGTTGTCATATATAGTTCACAATAAATAATCAAATGCAAGTGAGTGAAAAAGTTATTTAAACTTTTCGAAAAAATTCCAAGTTGGACTTGCAAAAAAATTCACAAAAAAGTTACACGTATACAGCCAGGGTTCAGATTCTGTAAGAAAAACGATATCGTTTTGTTCAAAAAGATACCTAAGTTGAGCTAAACAACTGAAAATTGTTTTTTTACAAAAATTGTTACAATTATTTAAAAATTTTATTTAATATGGGCGTAATTTAACTTTGAAAAGTGGACGATAATCGTCGATCGTTCTACAGAATTCCTATCCAGTTTGTTTTAAATGTGGTAGTACAGTTTAACAAAGACCTAGCAATTGGCAAAAAAAAAAACTTTAAACTAGTAAAACAAAGAAACCTAGGAACTCTTCCAAGGGCAAAAACGTAGAGAAGATTTTGAGAGCTGTACCAAAGGTTTATGGACACGAAGTAACACGACGCGTGGAATGTTCGAAACATTTTGTGAGTCAAGTTAATCAAATTGTTCGTCGGAGTACAGTTGAAGTGCAAAAGTTTCGGATAGGAATGCCAAGAAGAATACTAAAGCCAAAAAACGAGAAAACTACTAAAAAAAAAGATTTTTTTTTCAATAATTTCAATGTTGTATTATGGTAGACAAAAGTTATAAATTTGCGGATTTTTCACAGCTTTCAGGACGGAATGTTGTATTTCAAACTCTCGTTTAACTCAGTCTATATTAATGTAACTTCTTCTATGTTAAGGTTTATTTGTGTAATGTACCATATATAATCATATCTGAATTCAATTAGAAAATATTCGAAGTATTCGACTTCATACATTTATATATAATTTTGTATGAACGAATATATGGCTTTATCAAAAATTATAAAAGAAACATTTTTAATGTTGGTTCACAGTTGAATTATATACGAAGACCTTTGTATATAACTATATATAGTAATATATAATTAGGTATATTAAGTTTAATTGTATATAAGACAATATAAAATAATTTATATATATGTACCACCATATACAATTTTTTTAAACAACGTCAAGCTATATACAATTACACACAGAGAAATAAAGTGCCAACCGAATTAAAAAGTGTATATTAAGGTTAACAATTTATAAATTCAGTTAGTACAACGATATTAACATTAGATTTCTGAATATTTGGAGTGTTGCAACTAAAATTCAGTTGAATTCACCGAATTTTGTTGTGAAAACAAATGTTCAGTTTTACCAACCGACTGGCATTCGAATGAACCGATTTTGAGTCACAGTGCCCGAATTTCAGTTGGCAAAATCTAAATTTTTCTCTGTGTGTAGAATAATACGTTAACATATATGTTTACATGACTATAGAAATTTATGCAATGAAGCATTTAATTGTATAAAATTATATCTGAATTCATATTATTTGTAGCTTTTGAGAATTAGCTAAGAATTCATTCCTTAAAAATGCTTTTTCGGAATGAAATTTGAGTAAAATTTCATTCATTTTAGAAAATTTTATTAAAGAATTAAGCCTCTTCAACCTTCGTTATTTTCTGAGTTTAAAAATAATGACGCTTTAAATGTATATTAGCGAAGTTGAATTAACACCACGTGTTCGTCAAAAAATATAAAAAATATCTGCCCTATTTTTTTTCGTTGACTACTGTTTAGAGCGAATCTCAAAAACTAATCCTTAAAAATTAATAAATTTACTCGTAAAGTATTCCTCTTTCCAATATATACACTGGCGAGCCAAACTGTGTGCATATTCAGCATTTATTTACTTACAGTGCCATAAATTGATAAATAATGAAACAAATTTTTTAAAACTTTCAGCATTTATTCTTTAATATATTTAGAAAAAAAGGTATATTCAATATAATGATAACAGAACAAAAAAATTCAAACATAAGGCAGCTCAATTAGCTCAGTTTTGCACGTTCAACTTTAAACTATTCATTTCTGTACGGTATCCACAATCTCTTGTTTTTAATAAGGTTTTTCATACATTTTGGCATACTTTCCGCTAAGTTCTCTTTAAATTCACTCGGAATATTTTCCCATTCTATCTTTACACGGTTCCAAAGTTCATTTATGTTAGTAGGCGCTCAATTGCCTCTTCAATAGAGAACACAAATTTTCTATCGGGTTGAGGCCTGGGCTTTGCGTAGGCCATTTCATGATCTGAAATTTTTGCTCAGACAACCAATTTTGGACAACCTTTGCGGTGTGTTTGGGGTATCCGTCCTGTTGAAATGACTTCATCCTCGGGATAAGCGCTGTGGTCCACAAATTCGGGTAAATGTGTTTTTAAAGGATTGGGAGGTAGTAATCTTTCTTCATTATTCCATTAATTCTTACAAGCGGTCCCAAATGCCACCAAGTGAAACAACCTCAAACCATCAAACTACCTCCGCCATGTTAGACGGTTTGTTTCACATTATGCTTTTGAATAGATTCATCAGGTCTGCTCCAGAAGTATTCCTTTCCATTAGTTTGGAATCGGTTAATTTTATTCTCATCGGTCCAAAAAACTCTTTTCCAATCATTAACGGTCCAATGCTCATGTGCTTTGCAGAATTTTAGACGCGCTTTAATATTCTTATCGGAAAGCGCTTATCGCTCTACGAGCAGTCCATTCACTTACTTGTTTATTTATAGCACTAGCAGCTTGCTTGGATATTTTCAAAGCAGTTTTCATCTCTCGTAGTAGTCTCTTTTAGTAGTCTGGGACGACCTCCAGTATTCGGCATAGAAGCTACATTTATTCGTTTTTGAACAGTAATCACGGTGCGTTGACTCGCTTTTAATTTCTCTGCAATTAATCTATATGAGTGACCACTTTCCATCAAAGCTACTATACTATTTTCGGTGTCTATGTCGAATTTTCTCTTTTTTTCTTTATTTTATTATGTACAAGCGTTATTACTGATAACAAACGGTAAAAAAGCAATTGCACGTTACAAGACTAATAATTGAAAGTTTATGACAAGTTGCCAGACAAATATAACGGTAAATTTGAAATTGCTCAGAAAAGTAAAGCCTACTATGATTTCACTTATCCAAAACGTGGAAAACTGAGTGACTAGTGTTTTCATTAGTTTTTGTTTTGAATTTTTTTTTTGAGTTTGCTGTGTTATCATTATTTGTAATATAAAATTTTGTTGCTAGTGGAATAAAGAATAATTGCTGAAAGTTTCATAAAATGTCCTTTATTATTTACCATTTCATGACACTTTAAGTAAAAATATGTTGAACATGCACTCACTTTTGCTCGCCAGTGTAAGTACAACCCAAAATTACACATTTTTTGATTTTACTTAAGAAGATATGGCCATTTTCGTTTTTCGAAAAGCACAGTAAGGCTTTGATACTACTACTAATTGAAATCTTTCTTAAGAATTTCATAAAAAGCCGTCCATACATTTTTAATTTAAGACGACGTCCTTTAGAGACATCCTATGAGAATATTGTATGTCCTTGGACCAAAATAAAATATTTTTTAAGCTTAAGCTTCAATCTTACTTTGTAGTCACTATCGACAGTTTCTAGTTAACATAAATATGTTTTTAAGATTTTTGAAAATTGTTTTTATTTCGCAATATTTATTTTTTGAAAATTTAGAAATTTTAACTTTAACACACTCAAAACGGTTTTACCTTAGAATCCACTGAAAATGACAGTTGAAACAATTTCAGTTAAAAAGGCGAAAAAGATAATTAAAGTTAAAAAAAAAAAACTAAAAATGTAGTTGTATTTAACAGGGACCGTAATCATTATGAGTTTTATAATAAAAATTACACAATAATGATTATGTTATGAGTTTTAAGGATTTTATTCAATGGTAATGATTATTTTTGAGTAATAATAAAAAAAAACCGCAATAATCATTATTTTTGAGCAAAAAAAATAAAACTCAAAAATAATCATTATTTATGATTTTTATTTTTTTCGCTCAAAATAAAACTCACTTTCATGTAGGTATAAATATATATACATATTAGGGTGGGGCGATTAGTATGGAAGGAAAAAAATCTCCATCCCACACATTGTTACTTTCACAAAATACGGCAAATAAGCCCTATTTTGAAATTAAAAATTAACCCCTTAAACCTCACCCACAAATATGATTGATGCATTAATCTGATAGAGAAGAGATTGATACCAAAATCTTCGATAAGCTCCTCCTACTTCCTGAGATATGTCCATCCCACACATTGAAAGTGAGTTTTATTTTGAGCGAAAAAATAAAAATCATAAATAATGATTATTTTTGAGTTTTATTTTTTTTGCTCAAAAATAATGATTATGGCTGATTTTTTTTATTATTACTCAAAAATAATCACTACCATTGAAGAAAACTTTAAAAATCAAAAATTTAAAAATCATGACGGATATGCAAAGATTGTCAAAAAATAATAATAATGGTACAATAAATTTTTTTATGCCTCTTCTAAGTGATTGATTTTTTGATTCAAAAAAACGAGCAATAATCATTATTTACGGTCCTGGTATTTAACTGTTGAAAAACAAATAACAAATGTAGTAAAAACAACTAACAATGTCGTACAACAATTTTTAAACTGTAAAAATTTTTAAGAACTAATGTTTTTAATAGTTATTTTTTCGGTATTTAAAAATAGTTTTGTTAAAAAAAATAATTTTTCTTTCAATTACAATACAAATTTGTATTTTAAAAGGCAAAGTTAAAATTCCAAATATTTTGTAAATTTAGTTTTCTATCATTTGGCTCACTTGTGGTCAATTTAAAATATCCCGCCTGGCGGCGGTCTTGCGGGATAAAGGGTTAAGGGAATGAAAGTACATTGAATTGTATGAAATATACATTGAAGCGCCCATATTAAGCTTAAGTCAACTTTTGTAAAGTTCCATCTCTATTAATTTGTAATTCGTTCTCGTCGTACCCAACTTAATCAAATTAAAAGCATTTTAAACAAAGAAATTTGAAAAATAACAACAACAAAAATAACAGAATTGATTCGCAAATCTTGCGAAAAACTTCAAATTCTAATAAGTTAATTATGGTCATTTGGAAATTTGAAGAAAATGTAGTCCAAATTTTGAACCAAATTAACAAACTGAAAGTCAATTGTTTGTAAAGCTTTAGCTTAAGTCAATTTTCATAAGGTTCCATCTCTATTAATTTGGTTAATTTGTAATCGAAACTCATAGTTGTTAACTTAAGGAAATAAAATTTTTTAAAAAAGTTTAAAGAACAGAAAAATTTATGGATTTAACAAATAATTTTTTCAAAATATATTAAAAGGAAACAATTTTTAATAGGTATTAATATAGCGAGAAATATGATGGCATTCTTAAAAGTCAATTATGTGCAATTTTGAAACAAAAGAAAACTTTAGTTGAATTTCGGTAACGAAATAACAAAAAAAAAAGGCAATTGTGGTTAAAGCTTAAGGTTGACAATACTTGGTGTTAGGAACAGTGGTAACAACTCCATATAATGCGTAAAAATAGTACCAACATCAAAAATGTTGTATATTTTTTTATATACTAATCAAATGGTGACGGTTTTGGCGAACATAAATTTTGTTAAAAATAGATTTTATTTTCGGTTTTCCGTTTAATGAGTAAGAAAGAGACTAAACTACATTATCTTGTATCTTTTTAACTCATAACTATAACGTAACATAAACGAATTACGTTTCGAATAAACTAAACATGTTTTGAAATAAAACATGTTTTGAAATAAAACATGTTTTGAAATAAAACATGTTTTGAAATAAAACATGTTTTGAAATAAACATGTTTTGAAATAAAACATGTTTTGTACATATTTTTCATAAACTTTTTTGTACTAAAAACATGTTTTGCTCAAAACACGTAAGTGGAAACATAGTATAAGTATAAATTTTAGCAAAAAAATTGTATCAAACTCCACAACACTTAATAGGGTGTTTAGATAGCGGAATTGTTCAACTTGATTAAAGTTAATCCACCTTTATAATCTTCCTCGTTTAGATATGCATTTTTTGACAGTTAAAAGTTTAACTTGACAGCTAAAAGATTAACTGTTCCAGTTTAAAATACCAAGATGGCAACGATAGTGATTCGGCTTAAGAGGAACAAGGCGGTCAGCCTTAGCAAACATTTTTCGACAGCGCCAACATTTTTTTTTTTTTGCGCAGCGTCTTAACGTTAATTTTTACCCGACTGTGTATGCATGTTTTTTTAGCGTTTGCAACCGAAATTATATAAAAATACACATAGTTGCACACTATTAGTAGTATGAATACAGAGTCGTTTAGAAAAAGTAAACTCAAAAAAAAAAAAGTTAGTAAAGTCAGCAAAAAATGTTGCTGCCAAAAAAATTGCTAATGTCAGCAAAATCTTTTGCTGAAAATCAGCGAGCGGGTCTACCTGTACGTATAATTCTTTGCAATTTGAACACACTGCATTATTAATCAATGTGTCTTACAATAGTTGTTTTTTTTAGTATGTAGATTAATTCTTCTGTGTTAATTCCCTATAAGCTGTATTTATATTACACACGAAATCCAGTTTAAACTAGATTTCGATCATATAGTCGTGTATTAAGCTGCATTTACCTTTACCATCGGAATAAGATTTCGATTATATTGTAATGTATGAAATGATTTACGAACTACATTTCAAATTCTAGTTTAAACTGGATTTCGTAGATAATGTAAATGCAGCTTAAAATGATACACGAACTAGATTTCGAAATCTAGTTTCAAATTTAAGGTAATGTGAATTACAGCTTTAGAGCTTTATTTTCTTCAAATACTTCCGTGAAGTGTTGATTAATTTGTAAAAACAAATTCTTTGGAAAAAAAACTATTTTTATTAACAGTTCGGTGCACTTTTCCCAATTATTTTAAGAAAAAATTAAAATTGGTCTAATCGAAAAATGTGGAATACATTTAAATATTTTACAATAAATAATTTTGTATGTAAACAATCCCATTTATTTTTACAACTTGCTCTTTAATTTAAAACGGGACAACAATTTGCAACATTTAACACCAAAAATATAAATTGCAAATTTTAACCCGGTTAAAAAAAAAAATCACAAATCTTTAAAAGTATTTATCAATCTGGAATTAAAAAAAAAATAAAAATAATAAAATTTAAATAAAAAAATGCTCACTCACTTTAAAAGTTATATATTTGTTTCTTAAGTAAACTAATTTGTAAATTTATTATTAACCATTAAAAATTACGTTTCAATGTAAATATTTTGAAATTTTTTCTGTTCTAAATAATATATTTTGTTTTTTTTTTATTAATAAATTTCCAAAGCAAGAATTTTTTGTATTTTTTTTTTTTTTTTTTAATTGAAATAAAACATTTTGATCATAAATTCTAAAAATCAAATTCATATGTATTATATTGTCGTATTCATCATAAGAAAATAAAATAGTTGTATATTATTATACAAATAGCAAAAAAAAAAAAAAAAAAAATCGGTAACAAAATCAGTAATGAAATTTTTTTTTTTCGACTTAAAACCTAATAAATAATGATGAAAAATAATTGTAAAATAGTATTATGTAATTATTGTTTTCTCCTTTTAGTTATTCGAATTGATTTGATTACATTTAATTAGAGTTTTAAGAAATTACTACAAGAAAAAAATGTTTATATATTCATAGTTATGTAAAAAATAAAATAAAGAAACAAAAAACAAAAAACACTGTATTTTTAACTTAATTTCTGAAATGGAAAAAAATAATTTTAGTATTCATAGAAAATGTTTGAAAATTAAAACAAAAATAAAAAACTATATTAACAAATCTAAAAAGAGTTTTATTACTTCTAAAATTTTAAAGATATGACATTAAAGGTAGGCTGACTGACCCATTCGTACTGATTTGATCAGTACACACAAAAAAAACAAAAGTTAGTAAAGTCAGCAAAAAATTTAGCTGAGTCAGCAAAATTTTAGTCAGGAGGGTGCTTGCATAAAAATTGCTAATTGTTCGCTGGTTTTCAGCAATAAAATAAGTAGATTCAGCCAAAATTAAAAAATCCTTGCTAAACATTAGTAAAATGTTTGCTAAATATTAGTAGAAAAAAATTCAAAAAATTTGTAGAAAAATTATATATTATTTATATTTGCTGGAAATCTTAAAAAAAATGGTGTGATTTTTTTAGAAATAATTTACAATACATTACAAAATACTAAAATGTTTGAACTCCCACATCGACGACATGAATTAATTTAATGTCTTAACATGTATAGAAATAATTATATATAACATTAACAAAATTATCTTTTAACTACTCGCATCAATGGTTGTATAAATATACAACCCTTTTTTGCAATAAGAAAAGAAAACATAAAAAATTACAAAATAATTAAGTGCTTATTTTACTTCGACCTTATTAAACTGACCTCGAGCTTGAATATTTATTTATGGAATAAAAAATTACTTAAGATATATGTTCTTGTCTTTCGCTTTAGTCTATTTACCTGTACGCATATTTGTTTGCAATTTGACCACTGTTCATTTATAATCACTATTAAGATTTAGTTTACAAATACGCATTTATTGTTTATTAAATTTAAATATCTCATTTTGTCTTTAATTTAATTAATAGACAATTGCTTTGGCAAGCCGGTGACAACACAAAATTAAAATTTTTTGAATAAAAAACAGATACAAAAATCTTCCATGGTTTATTTTTTTATGTGTTTTTTTTGCTGAGTCAGCAACATTTTAGTCAGGAGGGTGCTAGCAAAAAAATTGCTAATGTCAGCAAAATCTTTTGCTGAAAATCAGCGAGCTGATTTTTAGCAACAAACTTAGTAGATTCAGCAAAAGTTTTGCTAACACTTAGTAGATTGGAAATAAAAAAGCGTTGGTAAAAATTAATAAATTTTTTGCTAAATTTTAGTAGACTGAAAAAAACGCAAAAAAATTGTAAAAAAATTGTAATTTAGTTAATATATTTGCTGAAAATCATAAAACATATTTGTGTAATTCTTTTAAAAATAATTTACAATAATTACGAAATATAAAAATTTTCATTTTCCCACATTGACGACATAAATTAATTTAATATCTGAAAATATATAGAAATAAATATATATAACATAACAAAAATTTTCTTTCAACTACTTACATCAATGGTTGTATAAATGATGCTATCTTTTAAATGACGCAACTGCCGAAGATAATTATAGAAACGAAACGTAAAAATAAACAAAAACAAACGAAACGAAAAAAAACAACCCTTTTTTTTGCAATAAGAAAAGGAACCATAAAAATCTACCTAAGATGTGTGTCTTTGTCTTTCGCTTTACTCTGTCTACATGTCTGTATATGTTTGTTTGCAATTTGACCACACTAGATTATTAATCTATAAACATTTATTATAGAAATACATATTAAATTTAAATATTTTCTTTTGTCAATGAAAATGAAAATTATTCAAGTTCGAGGCCATACTCTATATTTCTTCATTAGGATATTGTCCTAACAAATAATCTATAGAGTTTTTTGTTTTCAAATTTATTATTTGACCCTTTCAGGAATGTGTTGATAGATCTATTTCGGGAATTTTCTAGGTTCCCATCATCAGAACACGTTTTGAAAGCGGTAACAATCCCATGCCAAACATCAACCATACATATGAACTAGTTTACTCACTACATGAGAACTAATATACATATGAGTTTGAAGTTAAAGATTATAACCATTGATCAAAAAATAAATTGAAAACTTGTTTGATGTGCAAGATCCACCTCTGGTGGATATTCAATACACGTTTTTTGTTTCTCTCCTCTTTTTATATTTTGTTTAGTTTGTAACAAACCAGGGGAAGTAAACTTGGCGGTACTCTGCCTTTTATACAAGTTTGTTATAATTTTTATTAAAAATAAAAATTATGTGTTTTTCGACCTTTAATTGTGCAATGAAAATGAAAATTATTCAAGTTCGAGGCCATACTCTATATTTCTTCATTAGGATATTGTCCTAACAAATAATCTATAGAGTTTTTTGTTTTCAAATTTATTATTTGACCCTTTCAGGAATGTGTTGATAGATCTATTTCTATTTCCCCTGGTTTGTTTACAAACTAAACAAAATATAAAAAGAGGAGAGAAACAAAAAAACGTGTATTGAATATCCACCAGAGGTGGATCTTGCACATCAAACAAGTTTTCAATTTATTTTTTGATCAATGGTTATAATCTTTAACTTCAAACTCATATGTATATTAGTTCTCATGTAGTGAGTAAACTAGTTCATATGTATGGTTGATGTTTGGCATGGGATTGTTACCGCTTTCAAAACGTGTTCTGATGATGGGAACCTAGAAAATTCCCGAAATAGATCTATCAACACATTCCTGAAAGGGTCAAATAATAAATTTGAAAACAAAAAACTCTATAGATTATTTGTTAGGACAATATCCTAAACGAAGAAATATAGAGTATGGCCTCGAACTTGAATAATTTTCATTTTCATTGCACAATTAAAGGTCGAAAAAAAAAAAAAACATAATTTTTATTTTTAATAAAAATTATAACAAACTTGTATAAAAGGCAGAGTACCGCCAAGTTTACTTCCCCTGGTTTGTTTACAAACTAAACAAAATATAAAAAGAGGAGAGAAACAAAAAAACGTGTATTGAATATCCACCAGAGGTGGATCTTGCACATCAAACAAGTTTTCAATTTATTTTTTGATCAATGGTTATAATCTTTAACTTCAAACTCATATGTATATTAGTTCTCATGTAGTGAGTAAACTAGTTCATATGTATGGTTGATGTTTGGCATGGGATTGTTACCGCTTTCAAAACGTGTTCTGATGATGGGAACCTAGAAAATTCCCGAAATAGATCTATCAACACATTCCTGAAAGGGTCAAATAATAAATTTGAAAACAAAAAACTCTATAGATTATTTGTTAGGACAATATCCTAATGAAGAAATATAGAGTATGGCCTCGAACTTGAATAATTTTCATTTTCATTGCACAATTAAAGGTCGAAAAAAAAAAAAAAACATAATTTTTATTTTTAATAAAAATTATAACAAACTTGTATAAAAGGCAGAGTACCGCCAAGTTTACTTCCCCTGGTTTGTTTACAAACTAAACAAAATATAAAAAGAGGAGAGAAACAAAAAAACGTGTATTGAATATCCACCAGAGGTGGATCTTGCACATCAAACAAGTTTTCAATTTATTTTTTGATCAATGGTTATAATCTTTAACTTCAAACTCATATGTATATTAGTTCTCATGTAGTGAGTAAACTAGTTCATATGTATGGTTGATGTTTGGCATGGGATTGTTACCGCTTTCAAAACGTGTTCTGATGATGGGAACCTAGAAAATTCCCGAAATAGATCTATCAACACATTCCTGAAAGGGTCAAATAATAAATTTGAAAACAAAAAACTCTATAGATTATTTGTTAGGACAATATCCTAATGAAGAAATATAGAGTATGGCCTCGAACTTGAATAATTTTCATTTTCATTGCACAATTAAAGGTCGAAAAAAAAAAAAAACATAATTTTTATTTTTAATAAAAATTATAACAAACTTGTATAAAAGGCAGAGTACCGCCAAGTTTACTTCCCCTGGTTTGTTTACAAACTAAACAAAATATAAAAAGAGGAGAGAAACAAAAAAACGTGTATTGAATATCCACCAGAGGTGGATCTTGCACATCAAACAAGTTTTCAATTTATTTTTTGATCAATGGTTATAATCTTTAACTTCAAACTCATATGTATATTAGTTCTCATGTAGTGAGTAAACTAGTTCATATGTATGGTTGATGTTTGGCATGGGATTGTTACCGCTTTCAAAACGTGTTCTGATGATGGGAACCTAGAAAATTCCCGAAATAGATCTATCAACACATTCCTGAAAGGGTCAAATAATAAATTTGAAAACAAAAAACTCTATAGATTATTTGTTAGGACAATATCCTAATGAAGAAATATAGAGTATGGCCTCGAACTTGAATAATTTTCATTTTCATTGCACAATTAAAGGTCGAAAAAAAAAAAAAAACATAATTTTTATTTTTAATAAAAATTATAACAAACTTGTATTTTCTTTTGTCTTTTATTTTATTAATAGACAATTATTTTCACAAGCCGGTGACAACGCAAAGTTTAAGTTGTTTTAATCCTCAATTTTGTTTTATGTATGAAAAAGGGATACAAAAGTCTTCCATGGTTGATTTTTTTATATGTCTTATTAGAGTTGTACTTTTTAGTATCATTTTCCTCTTCTCTACTACATCTTGACATGCCGCGACATCTGCTTCATTGTGCGTATATCTTTCAATCTGGTTGTCGTCCACACTATTAATGTGCTTATCAGCACAATTTTTTTTAGCAAAATTAATTAGTAAAACATTAGTATATTAGTAAAGCATTAGTATAAAACAGTTAAGTGCTGAATAAGTATAACAAAAATTTTAGCTGAAAACACGATTTTAGCAAAAAAAATTGCTAAAAAAATTTACAAAACGTTTTACTAACTTTTGTACTAACTTATTTTTTTGAGTGTAAGAAAAATATAACAAACCTAAAGGGTGTTTTTTATACAGGTATAGAACTTTAAGTTGGCAACACTACTGGCGGCCATTTTGTCAGCTGTCAAGTGATTTATGTTTAGGTTGGTTTGTCATTTCAACATGAATAGACTGACGCTTGAACAACGCTTCCAAATTGTGCAAATTTATATTGAAAATCATGGTTCTGTTCGAAATACGTATCGAGCACTACGTCCATTTCACGGTCAACATAATCGTTCATCAGAGCAATTCGATTAACTATGGAACGTTTTCGCACCACGTTTACTAGGGCCTGCTTATTTTTAATTGAAACCACCTCTTTAAGGTGGGTAAGTAACCTCCCCTTTAGGGAAGCTTTTTTTTATCGGAAGACGCTCCAAATCGTTATGGCCTTATCTCAAAAAGTAGGAGGAGCTTATTCAAGATTAGGGTACCAATCTCTTCCTTGGAAGATTCTCTAGCTGATTAATGCATCAAACACATTTGTAGCTAGCGTTTAAGGGGTTAATTTTTAAGTTGAAAAATAGCATTAGTAAACGTATGCATCCACAGAGACTTCGTACAGTGCGTACAGAAGAAGTCATTGCAGCTGTAGAGCGTATCGTAGAGGAAGGCCCCAATCAGTCTATCCGCCATCGCGCACAGGAATGTGTGTCCATCCACTTTATGGAAGATTTTGCGGAAAGATCTTGGTTTGCTTACAAAATCCAACTCGTGCAACGATTGAAGTCACGAGATCACCTAGCAAGGCGTAGATTCGGTGAATGGGCCCAAAACAAGATTGCCGTTGATCCAAATTGTCATAAGCGCATTTTGTTTAGCGATGAAGCTCACTTTTGGTTAAATGGATACGTCAATAAACAAAACTGCCATATTTGGAGTGATGATAATCCTCAAGTGTATGTTGAGACACTGTTACATTCAGAAAAACTAACTGTTTGGAGTGCTTTATGGGCTGGTGGAATCATTGTTCCGTACTTCTTTAAAAACGATGCTGGTCAGAACGTTACAGTCAATGGTGACCGCTATAGAGCCATAATTACTGACTTTTTCGTTCATCAATTAAACAACTATGATGTGCAGGAGCTGTAGTTTTAACAAGACGGCGCAACATGTCACACAGCTCGTGCCACAATTGATTTATTGAAGGAAACGTTTGGTAAACGCATAGTTTCACGTTTCGGGACCATGAATTGGCCTCCAAGATCGTGCGATTTAACGCCGATGGACTATTTTCTGTGAAGATATGTAAAGTCGCTAGTCTACGCCGACAAGCCAGAAACGATTGACCACTTGGAGGACAACATTTGCCACGTTATTGCCAATATACGGCCACAAATGAAAAAGTCGTCGAAAATTGGACCTCCAGATTTGACTACGTCCGAGCCAGTGGTCATATGCCAGAAGTCATTTATAAATTATAATGCCAGAAGAATTCAATGATATAAATAGGCTAGGTCAGAGAGAGATCCCTAGTGAACATAGGGTGATTTCATTACTTATTTATATGATAATACAAACATAAACATATGTACATATGTTATCGGATAATAGAAAGTTAGTCCCTCGTTCCAGTTCGTTTCCCGTATTCAATTTTACAATTTACAATCCATTTTTTTGTAAACAAATTTTTTTTTTTTTGCTTAATTGTAATTAGTTTTTTAATCATTAGTGTGATTTCCTTAGCATTAATGGTAATGAAATTTTTTTGGCATTAGCATTAGTTAACTAATGCTAAAATAAAGTCCAATGCTAATGAAAACAGCCCATGATTGAATTTCAATTGCTATATTTTGAATTTCAAATAGAATCGTTTGAATTTGATTTGCAAATTTTAAATTACATTTGTGATTTTTTTCATTTTTGAATAACATGTGAAAATTGTGTAGATTTCGAAGAAATATTAAAACAGTTATCATAAATCCCAGGTTCTCAATTTTTAAAATCCCAAATCACTGAAATAATAAAATAACTTATTTTGGCATACAACAAATTGTCCATAATGAGGCAACACAATTTTATTAATAGAAAGCATACCTTAAGGCGGCAGAAGTCTCCATGAAGCGCCCTCTGAAGACAAAATGGTTCGTCTTCGGTTTGGAAATTAGATAAATGCAGGTTATTGTAGTTTGAAACATGCTTTTGTCCCACTTTCTACACAAAAACTATTTTGACACATGTCCAAACTTGGCATTACTTTTTTATGCAACAAGCATTTTCAGTGCTGCCAGATCAGTTTTAGGTTATTTATCCATTTCAAAATTCGAAAACCTCAAGAACTTGCTGAATCACAAAATGGGTCACATATTTACGCTAGTATTCATAAAAAATCTTAAGTCAGATTTCAAATACATTTTAATTAAAACACATTTTAAGTTTTAAGTATTCATAAACAAATATTAGCTTAAAATATATATTTAAAACCTTGTGTAAAAGCTTATATTCGTCAATGAATACACACACACAAAAATCGTTGCCAACACATAATTCACATAAATTATTTAATAATTAAGTAAAAATTAGGCAAAATGTTACTAGTTTTCGCATAACTTTTGTGAATAAACTGTATTAGTTAAATACTTGGCAACGATTTTTATGTGTGTAAATATACACACATATATATATAAATACACACAAAAAATCGTTGCCAAGTAATTAGGAGCATTTCAACTAATAAAGTTTTTTCACATCAATTAAATTTCTATTTTTGCTAATGAAAGTTTTTTTATATAGGGATGATCAGTTTAATCCAAAATATTTATTAGATGTTTGAAATCCCAAATTTTTAATAGTATTATGTCGAAATCTATCGAAATCCCATTTGAAGTGGATTTATAACCTAATGTTAATTAGATATTAAAGCATTATGGACAAATTTGACAAATGGAAAAATGTTTATTGGGCTTATATGATTTTGAGTGTTAAATTTAAAGAAAAGTCCGTAGTTAAGTTATTTAGTTAAACTTCGGCTTTTTTTACTCAAAATCGATTTAAAACGGAACAAATATGTTTTCAATTTCAAAATTTGTTTACATTGCCTCCAAATACCGAAGTCTTCAGTCGGGCACTAAACATATCTACTATTGCCCAGTATTGATGATAGGAATCGTCAAATTATTGGAAATTCTCTTTTGAAAATGACATTTCGCATAATCAGTAGTGGGAAATAGTTAACACTTAACATGTCCACTATCAAATTTTGTGTGGGATTTCAAAAAAAATACTATTGAACTGAAATTTGTCAAAAAAGTTGTTGTGGATACCAAAATATTTGCAATCGTCTTACTTTAAAAGTACAAATACACTAGCAATATTATTGCTCAATTTTTTTAATTCTTTAATCTGCTACCACTTATGGTAATAGAACAAAAACGAGAAGTTGTGCAATAATAGGATTGATTTTTCCTGTACATGTTCCGAAATCCCTACCAAATTTGACATTTGGCATGTGAAGTGTTAACTTTTTTAATTTTTTCAACGTCGATAAGTTGTATATACATGTATTAAAAATGCTGGCAATCGTATTTCTCATTTACATATTTAGTGCATAGATTACAAAGATTTGGACATACGTCTTATACATATACAAAAAAATATTTAAATGTGTATGATAAAATGTTTTGTTGTTAAACGAAGAAGAATTTGAGATCTATGTAATATATGGTTAAGGTTTAGGAACAAAACAGGACTAACACTGGATAATAGTAGATATGGATGGATAGCATGTTAATTGCCCCTAAACCATGCCCAAGTCGACATTGAAATCTATAATTTGGGACCAAATACCCTGATTTGGTAACTCTACCCACAAAATATCCTGATAATTCTGACACTTACCTTTAAAAACTTGGCATCACTTTCTTATAAAGCTGTCATTTGAAGTAAATACGGCAAAGGAAAAAGTGTGAGAATTTCCGAAAGTTGTTATTTAATAAGTTTTATAAATATATAAGTTAAAATTCTGAATAAAATGTCCATAGTAAAGCGCGTTCAGGTAAATTTATACAATAGATAGTAGTTTTATCATTAGCATAACGATTGATTTTTATTTAGCAATGGGCCACTTTTGCCAGAACCTGGCACATTTATGATTGTACTTGGCAAAACCCTTTTGATTCGGCTGGATTAATATCCAGACATTTGCAAGGATTACAAAAACCTATATACCATCCAATGAGTAAGTCTGTCTATTGTATATTTTACTTTAATGGTTCCATATATTTAAGTTATTAAAATAGTGCTTCTTAAACTAAAAATTCATAGAAAATTTTTGCTAAATTCCGGTAAATACCCATATTTTCATAATTGTATTCTTTAGTATCTTTTTCTCTTCTTTTCCAGATGACTGCGGAGATCATGTGGTTGTAATAAATACAAAAGAAATTGCTTTGCCTGGTGATGAATGGATAAAACGTGTATATTTCCATCACACCGGTTATCCGGGTGGTGCCAGTTGGACACTTGCTTGGCAATTGCATGATAAAGATCCTACTATGGTTATGCATAAGGCCGTCTATAATGCCATGAAAGGAAATCTACAACGTCGTCACACAATGCAACGTCTTCACTTGTTTGCTGATGACCAAGTACCAGATGAAATTTTGTCTAATGTTACAAATCAAATAAGAACACCACGCGAAGTACCACAACGTTTAGATCATATTGATAAGGAAACATTGGAAAACTTTCCCTCAATTATGGATTATCCAAAAGATTATATTTTACGTTAAAATTTAATAAATTTGTTAGTTGTTGAAATATAAAGAAAAAAAGTCTTTAAAATGTCCCCTAAGGCTTTTGTAGCATGGATGGTAACCGATTCGATGCGGGTATCGGTTAATGATTACGATATTTTCTTTTATTTCGGTAACGGTATTTTAGGGGTATCGATATTTCAGTTATTTCGTTAACGGGTTTTTAGCGTTAACGGTATTGCACTTATTTCGGAAACGGTATTTTAGTTATTTCGGTAACGGTATTTTAAGGTAACGTTATTTAAGTTATGTTAATGTACACCGATATTTTTAGACCCTTTACGCCCGAGTTATAATGACCGGCTAGTTTATGAGCAAACTTTGGCGAAATATATCTATTTACAGCAATTTTCAGATCTTCTCTGAATATTTCGGTAACGTTATTATAAGGATAACGCTATTTCAATTATTTCCTTAAGGGTATTGATATTTCGGGTAAAGGGTTTTGAATCGTTAACGGTATTTTAGCGGTATTGCCTGCCATTCATGTTTTCTAGTTAATAATTTTTAATATCTCATAAATTTTTAAAGAAACTAAAAGTTTTCTTGTCTGGGCTGTAGTCTGGGTGTCCTATTCCAGTTTAGAGATATTTTTTCTACTACCACAAATGATATCAAAAAGGAAAATAGTGCGTTCCCTAATGGCTTATTTTTAATATTCTGTTCTAAATGCGATAAAAATGTCTAAAAAATGGTATTATATCTTAATTTACACAGACAAGTTAATCGACCACACATGGGATTAACTGCTTAATGGGGAATTCACACAAAGTTAATCTACCAAAAATGAGATTAACTTCTTAAGCAAGCACTAAACAAAGCAAATAAACCATTTTTTATTCTTTTCGATTGGCACTTTGCAAATTAGCAGCTTTTTATCTGACTACTATTTCTAACCAGGGTGCCAAGGGCCCAACAACCGATACATAGTGGGATAAATCACAAAATTTTTGGAAATAATTCGGACATTTCTTACTCTGTGATTCGATTGCAATGAAATTTCAACATGCATAAGTGACGTAATATTGAGCTTAAGTTTTGATTTTAAAATATAACGGGGGTAGCAATATGTCCTATACAATTTTGGGTGCTCGCCATTTTTTTGTTTCCAATCCGACATTCGGTAAATTGATATATTTGTAATCTACTGGTAGCGACTAACAAAAAACATGCTAGGCTATATGTGTAGGCTGTCTCTAATATTTCTAGAGATATTTCCATTTAAAAATGTGAAATTCCTAATTCAGTCGGACTCAGGTCCAGTTTTTTGCGAATAGCTGGACAAAATCCTAGCCAATTTCTTTTTTAAAATATTTAACATTTAACTAAATAAATTCTTGATTAAATTAAAAAAATGAATGCAATATCTAGTTCTACTCAATATCTTGTTCTAAACTTAAAAAAAAAATAAAATGTTTGCAATTTTCCCCTAAAACCAACAACAACCTTTTACCTCCAGATAAATATGTTCTCTTTGAACATATCGCTCATTTACTTTAAGACTGTCATAAGTCAAAAAATGCGATTTTTGAGTTAATGCTGCAGATTTATTAGTTATATCATGCTTTATATTAATTATATTCATATTAATATCATGTATACTTTTGGAGATAGAGGATAATAGATTTTATTTTTTCTTTAAAGTGTGTGAAAAGAGTATATACTTCATAGATAAACTGTGCTACTCAAGGGTCCCTCGATAATTAGCGAATTCGCCCACAACTCACATTAAAACTTCCTATTTATAAAAAGCGGGACCAAATAAATAGAGAAAGTGTCGAGCGAGGCAGATATGGATTGAAAACTTTCAACTCGTTTTCTGCAAAATCGTGTTTTTTTGAGTTATGTCAGTCTTGCAGTAAATGAGCGATATAAACTCTGCTTACTATTCCCTGTGGTATTTTTATAAAAAAAGCGAGTGTTAAAAAATATTTTGATTTTTACATTTTTAAGGCAAATACCAACTTTAACCCACTGTTAAAAATTGTGCACTCCTCTAATTAGGTAGCAGAGGCGGTTTTAGATACTCCAACATATACCTAATTTATTGAGTATGTCTCTTCCAATCAACGCTTTAAATGTAGACATGGCAGCAAAAAATGTAAAATATACCATTTCTGGAAATTTTATTTTTTGGAATTGTAATCATGCTTACAGTAAATCATAAATTCAAACATTAATTTCACATTGTTGACTTAAAAGTCTATTTATGTTCAAAAAATGATTAGATTATGTCTCTTAATAAAGATGTGATTTAATAGTGAAAATTTACATTTTAACAAAAACTTAAATTTTTACCTTCCTATTATAATTACCCAAGTTTATTAGGATTACCCAAGTTTGTTAAAATGACGTAGTCGACGTATAATTTCCTTTCCAAAGATACCTAACACTTTTATGATATGTTTATAACTACTCAACAGGAAATCTTCAAAAGTTATCCCATATGAAAATATTTCTTGTATTTCTTATTATGATATATATATGAATATGAATATATTTCTTATATATGGAAACAAAGACTCTTTATAAGAAATATATGAATAAGAAGTAACTTTTGAAGATCAAATATTTATAAATATATATATAATCCAATGATTTCCTTGACTTAAATAGACTTTTAAGTCAAAAATGTTAACATTTTTGTCCGAATTTATTATTTGCTGTAAGCAATCCCACAATTCCCAAAAAACAAAAATAATTCCAAAAATATGATTTTTTACATTAATTGCTGCAATGTCCACATTTAAAGCGGGGATTGGAAGAGACTAACCCAATAAATTAGGTATATGTTGGAGTATCTACAACCACTTCCGCTAACTAATTAGAGGCGTGCACAATTTTTAACAGTGGGTTAAAGTTGATATTTGTCTTCAAAATGTGGCAACTCTAGAAGCGGCCGGGGGAAAATTGTATAGAAATTAAATATTGCAGATGTGGCCAAGAAATGTGAAAAATATTTTATAGTGTATAAAACATTTTTCACATTTCTTGATTGCTTAATAAAATTTTTTGATTTTTTCCAATATTTTGTACAACTTTCCAATGTGACATGCACACTGGTAACATTTTGCACAATAGCAAAAGTTTAACAAGAATATTGGGTAGTGTGTGGGTGCAAACTATACATATTTGACACATGTTTTTCACTGCTATTCAGTGTTGCCATGTATTTTTTTCAAAAAACTGTAAGAAAAAACTGTTTTTTTTAAAGAAAAAACTGTTTTTTTTAAATAAAAAACAATAGAAAAAACAGTTAATATGTGCATTTTGAATTCAATTGCATTTTATTTAAACATAAAACAACATAAAAAACATTAAACACAAAAAAAAATATTTTTTGTTGTAGACTAACTTTTAATTACACTAACAAAAAAAAAATATTTTCAAATTTATGTTATTACAGATCATAATAATATGTTTTTTTTCTGTGTACTGTTTAAAGTAAAAAAAAAATATAATATAAAAAAACGTATTTATATTTATATTAATTATTTAACATATAGCAAAAAATAGCTACAAAACCATAAAAAACAAAATAATTCATCACATTTTGAGATCTTACTTAACTACATAAAAATATCAGTTATACATTTTTTGATTAAATTTGATTTTCATTTCGTTTGATTCCACAAAATTTTAACACAAACAAATGCTAAAAAGGGAATTAAAACTTACTACACAGTTGCATTCAATGTGTAGTATTATTTTTTATTGAAACATTTTGTGCAACTTTTGTATTAAATTTATAAATTCAAGTAAAAGAAAGTAAATTGAGCAGGTAAACTGTTAAAAACTGAAAAAAAAAGGCTGAAATTAAACAAAAACTGTTTTTTTTCATGAAAAACTGGAAAACTGTTACGCATCCTAAAAAACTGGAAAAATCAGTTAAAACTGGCAATATGGTAACACTGCTGCTATTAACTAATAACCAGGATAAGGTAGTTTTAGTAGCCCAGCTGTTTATCTTCCTCTTACCTGGTTTTGACATTTCTTACATGGTTTTGACAGTACAAAGACTGTATCTTGAGTATTTTGAAATGTCAAAACCCTGTTGTTTTTGTATTGTTTGTAGTTGTTTGTTGTAGTTGTTGTTCTAGCAAGACTACCTATATCAATATATCTTGCTAATAACGATATAAAACTCAAAAAAACATAACATTTTAATATAAAAACAATAATATGTAAAGAAATATGAGTTTGGTAAAAAAAAACAATTTATTTGCATTTCGTCGTATGAATATTGGTGAGACCTATAGACCATTTCTGGCAAAATTGAGTTAGGAATTGATTATATATGATTAATGTGTCCTCTTTCTAAATCTTTAATCCGTTTTTATATACCTCGTATCAATTAGGAGATATCCAGCCGCATATGTGCTGCGTATCCTTATTTTTACAAATTTCTTAACATTGGTATGGTGTATTGACCACTTTTTGGCCAATGAGTCAAACTTTCTATAGAAAAATAAAAACATTATTCGTCAATCTTGGTTTGACACATTTGAAATAAGCAACGCATATAAAACAAAAAACAATAAAAAAGTTTAAGCATTGGTTTGCACTATGACAACCTAGTTTTATAATGGTTAAAAGAAAAAAAAACTTTTGACCTACTTGAAAGAAAAACAATAAAATTGTGATAAAAACGGCTTAAAGGCCATATAATAAAAAAATCTTTTTTTAAAAAATTGTTAATAACTCTGGATACTCAGTGTAGAAAGGCGTAAAAATTAACAATATTGTTTATAATAAATGCAGCTATAGATATAGCAAACAAAAAAGAAAACCTATCTTGTAGAAATTTAATAATTTTGTTGTAAACTTTCTTTATCGTTTTTCTCGCAAAAATGTTTTTGGTCGGTGCGGCTCTCCAATAATCAATCGACGATTTCTTGAATTTGGATTTCAAATAGTACTTTAAAAATTAGGTACTTTTAAAAAAAAAAAAAACTTAAAAAAGAAATCAAATTGTGCCACGAGTAAAAAAGAACGAAATAAACTAATGAATGAAATGATTGAATAGAAGAGCGAATAATAGTTAACTAGTTAATTTCGTTCAATTGAGTGAGTAGTTCAATTGAACTAGTTCTTTGACGAACTATACAAGTCTAATTGCAATTTTTCGGTAAAAAAGTTTCAATTGCCGGTACGGGTGCAAGTAAATAAATATTACTTCTTAGTTTTATTTACAATAAATCTAAAAAACAACTCCCACGTAAGAATATTTTAATAATAAATTATACCATCTATAGTATTTTATGTATTATAATGACATCAATATAAAGCAACAATAACGGGAAAACTTGTTCCAATGACTAATCAATTTTTAATAAAATAAGTGAAAAAAATACTTGTTGCTTGCCCACAGCTAAATTGCAAACATTTTGATTTACCACCGCACTCGCACAACCACTAACTCGCCATGGGAACAGCCATGATAAGATTAATTAGCCACTAACCGATCAGATAATCTGATATCAGTAAAATAAAACACATGAGTCCGCTTAACTGTAATATTTGATATTTTTGTATTTTTCATTTTCTTTCAGTTTCTAAGCGTTCATTAAGTACACGGAAACAATCCTCAGCAACAAATTCAGAACAAACAGTTCCATTATATTCTGTACAGAATCAACGCAAAATGGGTCGCCTGGGTAAAATTGATCCTAATTCGTTTTCACAACCCGAATTGATTACCACCCAACATAGTGTCCTTCGTTGGAAGGTAGATTTTGAAAATACCAAATTGAAAGGCTCCGTTACTCATCGTTTTAATGTCTTGGAACATAATTTACCAGCTATTGTAAGTGTTGTGTGTGTTTTATTTATGGTAAAATTGTAACTAATTTATGTTGTATGTTCATTTATTAGCTTTTGGATGTACGTGATGTCAACATTATAAATGCTGAAATTGTTTCGAAAAACAATTCCATACCCTTAAACCATTTCATTAGTGATTCTGTGGATGATATTGGCGCTAAACTTACTTTAGAATTGCCCCAGGGTACTGCCACGGGAGAGTAAGTTTTTATTTTTAACTTATCTTTATGATCATTCAAATTTGTTATCTTGAAAAAATGCATTCTTATCATTGAATGTTTTATTTACA
Organism: Delia radicum; assembly: GCA_021234595.1. Classification (NCBI taxonomy): domain Eukaryota; kingdom Metazoa; phylum Arthropoda; class Insecta; order Diptera; family Anthomyiidae; genus Delia; species Delia radicum. Next base: position 154,695,448 of record CM037854.1, read on the forward strand.
ATCACATTCTCATACAGTGTCCGAAATTTGTTTTGGCACAATTATTTGTACATATTACAGGAAATGCTTCATTACGTCAAAAGTATTGTTTCCAAATCGGTTAATCGATTAAATGATTCCTCGATTAATCGCCTCTATTTCGGTTAATGTCGAAAAAAATTATTTGAAACAAATAATTATTTGACCCGAATAATCGGTTAAAATAGGTAGATAAACCGGTTACATTTTTTTTATATGGATTTTTGTTGAAATAGTGTTATGTTGTGTTTATATTGTAATATTTTTTTGAATTATTCTTTTTATTTAAGTAGCCTTTTTAAATATCTGGATTATGTGATTTTTGTATTTTCAAATTTGTACAATAATTGTCAGTTATTAAATTTATTTTAATATAAGAGGATATGTTTCCAGCAATTGCTTCTACAAATTAAAAATAATGAAAATGTTGTCAAGAACATTTTTTCAATTTGTCACAGAAGAAACGAATTCAAGTAAAGCCTACGAAATAAAGTCTTCTATATCTAAAAAAATTGAAACGTATACTAATTTTATTAAAATTCTGAAACTTAAAATTAATACAAAAATTCAAAGTATATTTGATAATTTGAATTTATAAATATTTGACTTTTGTTGAGTGGCTGGTCGCCACACAAGAATAGAAGAACAATTTCAAGAATCTTAAAATCAAGATGGATTTTATGCTAGATTGCCTTGAAGGTGCTCTAGATGTTATCGACAAAAAGTTGTTGACGCCAGCTCCATTACATAGTGTCCACACTAGATATTAATTTTAATAGTTTTCTGTCAGCAAACTTCAAATTCAATCGCAGAGAGAATTATATTACGTGTGGAATACACATTACTGTTACTGTTAGTATTATATCTGAAATCAAAATAGTGCTGTTATGATAAATCTCTAAACAACAATGTCATGATATGAGCTGTCAAAATACACACACACAATACATAAAAGATTGTAAAAAAGAAATAAAAGTCAAAAACCTTAAATTAAAAAAAACATGAAGAAAAAGTGTATTAAAGATTGTTTAAATGTTATAAATCAATTTAAAGTTATTTTTTAATCACATAGTTGAAAATTTAATAAATAAACGGACGTCTTTACTCAACTAAAAACAAAAAATTATGAGAAGACTTGATATAATTATGAATACGTGCTCTCCACCCTAAACATTAATATGAACATAGATAATTTAATTCCGTTATTCTATTGACGTTCTCGTACATATTATATCCAACTTAATATCTAATGTGGACTCCGTGTTAGCAATCAATGACACTGCCGAGCAAAAACATATGTATAATGCAAATTCGGATTCGTAGAGAATAGCTAACGGCTATGCAAAATTCATGATAATTAGTGGCGTAAGTGACGACATTTTCCCGAAAATATTGGATTAGGAATCTGCTGCTAATACTTTGAATGCAATTTGAAGCTTCATCTAAAGACCAAGGCCCTAATTCTCGCATTCGTAAGCAAACGAAATCTTATTCAAACGTGGAAGTTTGTTTAATTTTAAGATTCTCTAATTCGATAACGAATACATTGTATCGCAATTTAAAATGATGGGGTTCGATAACGAATGATCGATCAATCGAACACAATCTTACGAAATTTTACTTGAAAGCAAAGAGGCATTCAAAATAACGTTTTTCTGCTATGAAGTGGGAAAAAATGAAATGTATGATCAAAATTTATATTTATTTAAGAAAAAAAAAATAACTTTAGTAACTAGGTCAAAAATAACGAAAATAAACTTTACCCAGAAGAACATTATTGGCAATTTTATGGTAAAATATCGAATTTAACTATCAATATCTGCGGTGTTATAAATGTGAAAGATTTAAATTATACCTTACACTGAGCCCCAAAATACGTATTTTCGGTTTTTTTTTAAGTTTACAACTGTCAAATTCGATACAAATTTCAAATCGAAAACTTGAAAAAAACGAAAATACGTATTTTGGCGTTCAATATGAACACGGTATTAGCTACAATTAAATAACACTTATTTCGTACTTTTACATTAGTAAAATATTTTTTCTACAAAGTTCAGTTAAAAAATGGACTAATATAATTCGACGCTTAATGGTTTAATGGAACTAGAAGTATTACAGCACTTTTCGGTTATAGACACATCTCTTAGTTGCACACAAATTGTGGGATATGTGACTATATGTCTAATTTTTATATATACCATTTTGTTGCATATAAACGACATCGGATTTAGTCATCATTTAATGTGATTACCCGATTTAAAAAAATGTATATGGATCTTTATGTAGTCATATCAATTTCCCATATAATTGTATCTGTTTGTATGGCTTTAGATCTTATCTGATGCAATTAGATAAATGCCCAGTACAATTTTATCCGAATTATGGCCCGATTGAATTGTATTAGATTGTATCAGTTTTGTATCTAATTGTATCAGTTTATATCTAAACTAATACAAATAGATATAATTATATAAAACCCAGATATTAATGTATCCGGATTTTGACCTGGTATAATTGTATATGATTTTATATATACTAATACATCTAAATATAATTAGATCAGAGTTTTAGTCTAGTAATATTGCACTAAATGATAAATTTTTGTATATGATGATTGTATGAAAATACATATAAACAATTTCATACAAATATATGATCATCCTATCATTTCTGTTAAGTCTACAAAAAAATGTATTAAGAAACATATTACTTTGTTGCGTGTTTCAAAATAACATTTTTAAGACTTAGTGCACATTAGGGTGCCCCGGAAGTGTACAATTTTGCGTAATAGGTCTCAAACGATGAACATTATCTAGTTGATTATGTAAAAAAAATCGATGATAGTTCGTACAAAATTTGGATCAAGTTTTTTAATGCTGAGCATATTTTTGGAAATATATTTATATGATTTCCATAGAGTAGCTTGGTCCACTACATCTTTCAATTTAAATCAGAGGAACATCAAATTTTTTGTTCGCAAAATTTTCAAGTGCAAGACTTACAGAATTTTTCAACAGCAGAAATAAACAGAAAGCTTTACACGTCCTTGTTATAAAAAATAATTAAAAATAATAGCTATGCGGTCGGTATTATGGATCAATACGATATTTTGTTTATGAAGGATAAATCTCCCTGTTTAGTACTTCAGCAATTTCAGATTGTTCAGATTAACTATTTTGTTAACCACAAAACAGGATCAGTGGTAGAAAGTATATTAACTGTAGTGGAATTAAACAACTATTTAATTTTTTAAATTAAAAATAAGAATGTTTTAAGTGTTGTGTGTTTCATTTGTTTGAACAAGTCATTTCCAACGCTCTCTTCTAAACCTGGAGTGGGTTTAAGAGAGTTTCGAAAAAATGTGCTAACATTGGTACTGTTAATTGATTAATTTTCATTCTTTTAAGCATGAAATTAAATTTTAAAGTTAATTTGTGTTGTTTGATGTATTATCTGCATAAGCTTAACAAAAACAAAATTCTGTTTATATATACATACTAAAAAATATGCATTAAAATACCTCTAAAAACTGTTTGTCTTAAAACCAGTATAAAATTTAACAGATGTTGAGTACCCTGATTCTTCTTTATTATATATGTTCGTTGGTTTAAACCCTAATAATTATAGTACAGTGCAAGTTCGATTTTCGCGAGTAATTAGAAACCAGACCTGTCGCGAAAACTGAATTTTCGCTATAACAGAACCCAAAATTTTATTGAAAAATTGTATGTAATTTTTAAAATTAGAATTGTTTTTATTGATTTATTTACATTTTAAACATTTTTAAAGAAATTGGAGATTTTGAGTTGCTTTTTTGGCAAATTATTTTTTAAAATAACTGCTGAATCACGTAGACCTTTTGAAGCCAAAAATTGTAGGACCTAAAAAATTTTTACTTATGAACAACTTACTTTTACTAATTGGTGAAAATTAACTTACGTGGGGAACAAATTCGTAATGGAATCAGTCCTTGAATAGAAATGATGTCATCCAGGCGTTATTACTGAACTTGTACATTACAGGATTATTGAAAAAGCATTTAAAAGCACGTTGGTTTTTCGATTTTCCAACAACCAACAATTTCAGTTTGTCTGTGCCATTCGCTCTTGAACAGGGCAAAAAGGTTATTCGCTCTTTACATATTTTTCTTCCGGGAGCCGTTTTCTCATTACATGTGACAAGAATGTGATTTGGAAGCATTCTATGGATCAATATGGATGAGGATCAATATGATGAGGTTTCGAAGACAATTTCTTGCCCGTAATTTTTAAAAATCTTATTCCATGTCGACGCTTAAATTTCTTCAACCATCCTTCACTGGCATTGAAACCTGAATTGGTTTGATAAATTTTGGAATACAAAATTTTGGAATATCCAGAAAAAACATAAAACTTTAATATCAAAGAGACAATTCTTCATTTCAACAGATAGTCTTTGGAACAAACTTCCCTACAGAATTCAAACCATAAGCAATGCATTGCAGTTTAAAAAGGAGTTACAAAATCTTTTTACCTTGTCATAAACTTGTAAACTTTGTCATTATCAAATTGGTTTTCTTAACTTTAATTACACTAATTTTATATTTCATTTAATAATTCATTCTTAAAATTATAATTTTGTTTTCCTATTTACTTTTTGTTTTTCTTAAAATTGTTATATTTAATTATCCATTCAAATTGTTTATATTTACACTACTAGCACTGCCATTTATAAGATATCAATCTTGTTGTGCTAGTTTATAACTAATTTTCAAATAAATAAAAATAAAAAATAAAATAGAAAAAATAATGAACTAGGCCGATTATCTAGTTTAATCGGTCTTTTCGCAATTTCGTTCATATGACAATTTTTAAGATCGTTTATTAGATAATTTTAAAGCGAACTGTTCATGTTTTACACATGCTAATAATTAAAAAAAAAAAAAAAAGACTGGCTTTTGATCTTTGCTGATATTGGAATATTTTTTCCCCTTTGTTTTACAAAGCACTTATAAAGCATTTTTTCCATTCTTTTGTACTCAGCTTTCTTTAAGGTGCAACGTTTTCCAGGGCCACTGTCGGTTGTACGCACGAACTTTTTTAATGAGTTTTCTTGCTTTATAATGAGGTAAACCGAAGACTTATGCAATTTCAAATTTTTTTTTTTATTTTTTTTTAATCATTTATTTAAATTAACCGAGCCATATACGGCTAATAGTATAATATAATGTGCAATAACAATGTAAAAAACACTTCAATCTAAAAATAATGATATTAACAAATTCACTTACTTTAATGATATTATTAAAATTTAATATAACAAGGAATACTATTAAACTTATTGATTTGCAAAGTATTCCAGAAAGAATAACTTAGCTCTAGGAAACGTAAAAGAAAAAGTTTTTAAATTATTAGGAAGAAAGTTCCACACTCTTGAAATTCTAACCACAAAAGAACGTTCAAATATCGAAAGAATAATTCTAGGTATAATGATTTGGGGTGAGCGAGTAGACCTTGAAAAAATAAACTTATCAAAATCATCCAAAAAGGTAAATATACCAAAAGACGGGGATTTCCCTTTCTTGGTTATAGACATTGTAATCAAATTTAAAAAAACAGATAAAAGTCGCGAAATGGAACCCGTTTTTCGTTAAACTGTCGAGATTATAGAACCTGCAATGTTAAAAATTAAGCCGTCGCGATAATGGGTAGTCGCGAATACCGAGCTTGCACTGTACTTTAATAAAAAAATATTAATAACATACCTAGACAAGCTTCCTTGGTTTGAATGCCGATATGTGGTGTACCTACTCTTTGATGCCCTGATTTCAAATGCGGCATCCAAAATTGTCCATTACATCAGAATTTTGAGATAACCGTGGTTAAAATTGCCAAAAATGTCATTTTGGCTCTTTTTGAAGCCTTTTAGCATACAATTGGCGCTTTCGAAGGATTCAAAATAAAGATACGAAATTAGAATACACTTTACTCTTGAAGATGCCGCAATGAAATGTTCTAAAACAAATTGTTAAAATTGCGAAATGATACATTTACCAAATGCCATCTACAAAAAATTTTAATTACATTTTTTATATGAAATGGAGAAATAACAATTAAAAGTTCGTACTATTTTAAAGATAGCTTATATTTGAAATGCAATTTAAACGAAGTTGGTGGTTTAAATATGTAATATTTGGTGATTTTTTGGTTTATAAAAAGTCAAAAACTAATATAGGGGTTGGCACTAATTTAACACATTTAGTTAATGCTTATAGTCCGGGAGCTGGCGATGTTTTGGTTCCTGTCATTTTATGATGGCTGAATTTCATTTATATAACAGATTTGAAGGCGCACATTAGTAAAACGGCGGTCAACTGGTCCAGTTTCGTTGCGTTTAGGAGCTAGGGCGGCCCAACATGTAAAAAATTAGATAACATTTTTAATTTTATGATGGCTGAATTTTTGTACAGTAACAAATACCGTTATAAGGATTTCAAAAATGATAGTCAGCTGGCTGGGTACTGCTGCTTTATACGTCAGCTGATCGTGTGAACATTAGTTGAACAAATCAACAAAAATCCTTACAACTGCCCGGAGTCGTCCCTAAAGGGGTAAACTGTTATAACGACTATCATTAATTTTCCTGCACAAAATTTTTTTCCGAATATACCTACCCCCTATGTTCATTCACTAAGGGGGCTCCCATACAAAAATCAAATTTTTATAAAATTGTCTCCCACCGCTCTAACTGTCCCAAGAGTGCCCCTAGCGGTGTCAAATGTATGACCGACCCCAAAATTTTCTCAGAACATACCTACCTCCTATCTCCACTCCCTAAGGGGCTCTCATACAAAATTACATTTTATAAAATTTGCTCCCAATGCTCTAACTGCCCCAGGGTTGCCCCTAGATGAGTGACTGACCCCCAATATTTTTTCAACCCCAACATTTTCTCGAACACACGCTCCCATACAAAATTATATTTTAAAAATTTGCTCCCACTGCTCTAACTGTCCCAAGCTTGCCCCTAGAGGAGTCGAATGTATGACCGACTCCCAAAATTTTTTCAACCCCAATATTTTCTCAGAACGTACCTTCAGGCTCCCACTCTAACTATCCTAGAGGAGTCAAATGTAATTTTGTATGAGATCTTTCTTAGCATTGTTGCCAACTCAGCCATTTTCTGGCTAGACTTAGCCATTTTTGAACACATTTAGCCATAAAAATGACATTTAGCCATAGCCATTTTTTCAGCCAATTTTTAAAAATTTTTAGCCATTTTTGGTTTTTTTTATTTATTTTATTTTAGAGAAAATAGTGTAACAAGTTTGACTAATTCATTTGTTCACTTAGTTAGCTAATGTCAGCAAAACTGTTTTTTTTGAAAAATATCGAGCTGATTTTTAGCAACACAATTAGTAGATTCAGCAAAAGTTTTGCTAACACTTAGTTGATTCAAAATTAATATTAGTAGACTTAAAAAAAGTCAAACAATGTGTAGAAAAATTATACTTTAAATCTTAAATCTTTTTGTTATTCTTTTAAAAATATTTTATCACTCCTTTTGATTTATATATTTTTTTTGGTTTATTTCTTGTATTATTGTATTTTAATTATTATCTCATTTTTTAATATTTTTCTTATATAAATTTTTTTGTTTACTTTGTATAATTAAGTAGAAATTTGTAACCGATTATGAGGTCCATTCGTTTACTTTTCCAGTAAAATCCAGTAGATGAGTAAATTTTGGGCAAAATGAAAATTTTACTCTCTTGCACAAAAAAGTAAACGAACGGAAAAGTTGCAAAAACTTGCAGGTTAATTCAAACATATGAGCGCTAAAAAGCTTAGGGCCATTATTACAACTTGCCTTTAAAGTAAATGTTAGTAAAAAGTAACTTTAGCTAAAGTGAGGAATAAAGTGAGCTATAATGTTTTTCGTTATTACAACTTCCCAATAAAATAAAATTAATATTTTTGATAATGTGGCAGCACCAAACTAAAAACCGATTATTGGTTTATGAATTGGTTTATAAAAATACGTATTGGCAACGTACTTTTATTTATTTGTTTACAAACAAACAATAATTTGTGAAATTCGGTTGTGAAATTCGGTATTTTCTTCTTCTTCTTTATAGAGCAGAAAATGTGGCTGCTTTAAACACATAAACCTTACGTTTAAAGTTAAAGGCAACAATGTCTTCCCTTTAGCTTATCGGTCACTTTTAGCTTAAAGTATACTTATAATAACGAAAAACTAATAATCTGTCAGTTTACTCCTCCATTTCAAAGGCAATGGTTGTTTTGTGCACGTGTTGGTCTGATGGAATTCGTTCTTTTTATGGCGAATTGGGGCCTCATCTCGCTGAGCCTCCATTGCGAAGGCAATGGTTGTGTATGTGTTGCTGATGTTCCTGTTCGTCTGATTTTAATCATCTTATATATATCATGCGTTTCGGGTTAAACGCTTACAATAACTTGGCAATTTGTGTATTGATTATACCGCCATTAACATTTAATAACTCAAAAAAAAAAAAAAAAATAATTGCAACTGACTACTTTAATTTGTTTCAGGTTGAAAATAATTATTTTTAGTTTTTGCCGCCCTTTTAATTCAGCTTTTAATCTTTTAAATGTTTTTATTACTAAATGTATGCTTATTTTTGTTTGTTTACTTAATTTAATCATATGTTTTTGTTTTCTACTGGATTTTACTGGATTTTACTGGCAAAAATTTGTCCAGTAAAAATTTGCAGGTTTTTTGCTGACAACTGTCACTTTACTCTCTTAGTAGATGCTCTCTTTTGCAAATTTATGTGTACGCGAACGCATTTCAGTAAAATCCAGTAGAAATTTGTACAAATTTGTGCAAATTTTGGTGTAAACGAATGGACCTATGGCCTACACATTGTTGGCGTCTTTTTGTTTTATTATGTATGAAAAACAGATTCAAAAATCTTTTTAGTATAATTTTTCTCGATATCTACTTCATTCTGCGTATATCTTTCAATCTGGTTGTCGTACATACTTTTAATGTGCTTATCAGTACAATTTTTTTTAGCATAATAAATTAGTAAAACATTCGCATGGGTTCTACATTCCGAAAATGAAGTGAAAGTGAAACTTCCGCTCAATTTGTGTTCCCAATTCCACATAAGTGATTTGAAAAGAAAAATTTCATTTTCATTTTGTTTCTAGTTGAATTAAAGTGATTTGATGTGTTCTATAAAACAATTTCACTACAAAAAAAGTAATTGTAAAAAGGTATTCGTTAACTGAGTGAAAAACCAAACTTTTTAGAAAATAAAATTATTTTGAATATTAAACGTAAAAAAAATCAAACAATGTAAGTAAATGTGATATGTTGTTAATATACGTTTATTTAACTGAAAAAATGTTTTTTTTTACGGGAAAACACATGAATCCGGAACAAGAGGCCCCATTTTTAACATTCATGGAAAAAAATCTGGTTTGGCCAAAGGTTTTTAGAGGGGCGACAAAACATTTGAAGACCAGTTGGTACTTAGCAAGTACATTAAACAGCTTAGGACCTCCAGGAAACGATGCAACTGGTTGGAAAAAGGCTTGGGCTGATTGGAAGGCTACCATTCGTAAAAAATTGGCCGAAAATAGAGCAGAGGTAACGGCAACAGTTGGAGGACCCAATAATATCCAACACATATCGTCCAAAGAAGATTCAGTTGCCAAACTTTCTGGCCTTTATACAGCAGTCGAAGGAGTTCCAGCTGCTAAATCATTCGGGACGACTAGCAAAGGGTAAACAACCACAAATTCATCTACTGAATTGTCAAACTTAGATGGCACCAGTTCCGACAATGTAGTAAACGTGATTTTACAAAAATTAAATAAAAATGACGAAGGTACTGAAAATATAGAAAATGAGGAACCGCAACCGATGATTACCCTTTTTGACTTCTCTTTTTGATTTCTCAATTTCTTCGCGACTTCTTTGAAATCTAATTCATTTTAGGCATATGACAGTTTTCAAAACATTACACATATTTGTTAAAATTTTTCACTGCTAGATTGAAGTCTTTTGCGATCATTTGTTGGTAAATTCCTTGTCCGAAGTAGCGTAGTGATGTGCCCAATTGCAAAATAATTGGAATGCTTGTCTTTTTAGCCATTGGTGATAATTCTTCTAAAACCATCATAAATGCATAGTTATTTAATCTAAAATACGCAATAAAACTATTTTTTTTATTAATTTTAAACACTTGCGACTCAGTTTTAATTATTGTCTTACGATTTTTCTGGTAGTTCCAAAGGATTTGAACAGTCACGAAGCCTTTTACTACTTAGATTTTCCGTTCTTTGTTTTTCTTTTTTAATTAAATACCAGGAAATCACAATTGCGAAACTCATTTTATATTATTTTAAAAATAAGTATTTTTTTGTTTAATTTTTATTTTTGTTAAAAAATGCACTCTTCTTTATTGCAATTTCATTCACTTTTTTTTATGTTGTTGCTAAGAACAAAATGAAAATGAAATCGTCGTGAAAAAAACGATTCACTCGTTTTTCAGAACACAGCGGAATTGAAAATGTGGAATTAAAAACGATTCCACTTTCACTGCGTAGTGGAATATAGAATCCAGGCCATTAGTAAAATATTAGAAAAACGTTAGTTCAAAACAGTTAAGTGCTGAATAAGTATAACTAAAATTGTAGCTAAAATATATTTGCGAATCGACCTTCTGCAATATTAATTAAAAACTGCTACTGAATACTACATATAACTATTTTTAAAGGATGGCAACCGAAACGAATAACGTTACGGTTTTCATACCGGTATAATTTTGATCTTTATTTCAGTTAAGGTTACGGATACGATTATGGGTTTTTTTAATTTGAAACAGGGATACCGGTACGATATCGATATAAAACCGAAATAAAAAAACGTTATACAACAAAAATATTTCAGTCTCATATTCTGTTGATACAAGCCAATATATTGCTCACTACAGCAACTAGTAAAAAGACCTAAAGCCTTAAAAAGCAATGAAAATCACAATTTTTTTATTCATTTAAAAATTAAATTTAAATAAAAAAATAATTTAAATCAAAATTATTAAATTTCATCAAACTTTTATTGATTAATACAAGTGGGTATTTGGTTGTATAAATTTTTAGATATTGCTTTGCGTGAAATATACTCAGCAAAAATGGTTCTGCCAAAAAATGATTCTAATTGAGCATTTTTATCGCTTGCCATATGAAAAAGGCTGTTCATATAATGCTGCAAAACAACTCCCAAGGAATATTATATGCATACACTACTTCAGTGGCGGATCCAGCCCACGATTTTTGGGGGTAATCATTCCTGAACATTTTTGTAAATTTTAAAGAAATTTTTCGGATTTTTTGAAGATGTATGGGAACTCTGAGATGGATTTTTATTCTAAAAATTAAAATATGAAACATAAAAAGTTTTATTTTTTCTTGTCATATTTTCTAGTAAACCGAATTTTTAAATTTTTCTACCAAAATTATTAAAAAAAAATATATATTTAAAACTTTTTCTTTACCATTTCGAAAGAAAATTTACAACAATTATGTAAATTTTTTTTTATAAAGGACTTATTTTAAAAGCATTCATAAATATTTAAACATCTGATAATCTTTTTAACAAAATTTTTCTATTCAAATTTCGATATTCGAAAGTATTTAAGAATATGTCCTGGTTTAGCCAACCAACAAAAATTTGATTGCGCGAAACTTTTTAATGTAACCATGTTTTAAAATTAGAAACCGTGTTATTTTAAAGTTATTTGGTGTCGTATTATATTTTAAATATCACCCTCGTCCCACATTTCAATGTTAAATAAATTTTGTCTATTTTTTTTTTAAATATATATGTAGATATTGCCACAATTATAAATCAACCAAATAACCACATAAATCAGTATTTTATTTTGATAGTTTTTGCAGGGTATTTAATATGGCATTTCGTCGTCTTGCCTGCAAGAAGTGCTATGTGTTTTTTATATGAGTTTTTCAGGGGAGCAAAAATTGACATCACACGCCTTAATGATTCACTAGCTTATTAACTAAAATACTGCATAAAAAGAAATCCGGATTTAATCTCTGTTACAGAGCGGTGCGCTAAATGGTACAATAAACAAATTCAAAATAACACATATCTATATTTGCAGGCTATACTTCGCATATCATGTTCCTCTTGAAATTGTAATTAAAATGAATTCCTTGTTCCATTTTATACGTTTTTTTCCCACTAAGCATTAAACTTCAACTGTTGATTTCAACTTTACACCGAACTATCCAAAAAAAATTTATTTGTCCGATTTTCCGTTTAAGTTGGAAATTTGCCTTTTTCATTTTTTATTATTATACGCAGCGAAATCGTGGCAGATTTTCGACACAATTATAAATATATGGTATAAACAATATGTGCCAGCAAAAAAAATGCAATAAAATAAAGCTTTCAAAGCAATTTCTTTTATTGAAAAATACAATCAACTTTGTCCGATTTTCCGTTTGAGGCACTGCATAATAAAATAATAAAAAAAAATTTGATTTGTTTCGTTAAAAGAATGATCAATTGAAGAAAACTTTTTTCGGTACTGTATGTTTGTGTGATCATCTGCTCATAGTTATGACCACGTTATGGCCTTCTGTCAGAGACAAACAAAAATTAAAATTAAATTTTTGTTTATTTAGATTACTTGTTCGTATTGATTACGAATCCTCCAGCAGTGCAAGTGGTCTGCAATGGTTGAATCCTGAACAGACATTAGGCAAACAACATCCTTACATGTTCAGTCAATGCCAAGCTATTCATGCTCGTTCTATTTTACCCTGTCAAGATACACCAGCTGTTAAATTTACTTATGAAGCAACCGTTGAACATCCAAAAGAATTGACAGCTCTCATGAGTGCGTTGGTAGCAAAGAAAGAAGATGGCGTTACCACATTCAAACAAGATGTACCAATTCCTGCATATCTGTTAGCCATTGCCATCGGCAAATTGGTGTCCAAACCATTGGGACCCAATTCGAATGTATGGGCTGAAGAAGGCATTATTGACGCATGTGCTGAAGAATTTTCGCAAACTTCGGAAATGTTAAAAACGGCTTCGGATATTTGTGGTCCATATGTTTGGAAACAATATGATTTGTTGGTAATGCCACCATCGTTCCCATATGGTGGTATGGAAAATCCATGTTTAACATTCGTTACACCCACATTATTGGCTGGTGATAAGTCATTGGCTGATGTGGTGGCTCATGAAATTGCTCACAGCTGGACTGGCAATTTAGTGACCAATAAAAATTTTGAACACTTTTGGTTGAACGAAGGTTTTACCGTATTTGTAGAAACGAAAATTGTTGGACGTATGCAAGGTGCAAAAGAACGAGATTTTCATATGATTCGTAACTTGACAGATTTACAGGAATGTGTAAGTGTGTTTTTTTCCAACATGAATCTCATTTGTTATCAATTTATTTTATTTTAATTAAAGCTTCGAACTCAATTGGCTAATAGCCCTGAATTGACTAAACTCGTAGTAGATTTATCCAACTGTGGCCCAGACGATGCCTTTTCCAGTGTGCCTTATATTAAAGGCTCTACATTTTTGCGTTACATTGAAGATCTATTTGGAGGACCAGAAGTATTTGAACCCTTTTTACGTTCTTATTTGAAAAAATATGCTTATAAATCGGTAGTAACTGGCGACTTTAAATCAGCTTTGTATGACTATTTTGTTGAGACCGAAAACAATGTTAAACTAAATGAAATTGATTGGGATCTCTGGCTAACATGTGAGGGTATGCCACCAATTATACCCAAGTAAGTTAATTTATTCGTATCTAAATAATAAAGATAATATTTGTTAAATTCTCTTTCAAGATTTGATGAAACGTTAGCTAATGTTTCTAAAGAATTGGCTTCATTGTGGAGTACAAAAACTACTGCTGAATTAACTAATAACGCTGAAGTAAAACAAACCATATCTTCTCACCAATTAACTGATTTCTTGGGTAAATTAATTGAATGCAAAGCAATCACTGATTTGACTGAACAAAAGATTGAATTGTTGGAATCGATTTATAATTTGAAAAAGACTCAAAATGCTGAAGTACGTTTCCGTGTTATGCGTTTGTGTATTATGGCTAAACTCATGAATCGTTTGGATGAAATTATTGCATTTGCCAACTCTAACTTCCGTATGAAATTCTGTCGTCCCATTTATCGCGATTTAGCTCAGTGGCCAGAAGCTAAACCGAAAGCTGTTGAAAATTTTAAGCGTGTAAAGGATCAAATGATGGCTGTCTGTTCGCATACCATTGAAAAGGATTTGGGTTTGAAATAAGTCCTTAAAAGCTATAATTTTTAAATGCAATTTTTTTTATCATTATTGTTCAGTAAAAAATGATTTTTTTTTTTTTTTTAAATTAAGTTTAAATAAAATTTTACTTATTAAAATGATTGAATTGGAGATTATATTTTCTATATTACTAACTTTGCTTACAATTTAACAGTTTTTCATAGAAAATACATAGGTTATAACTAAGGCAACCAAAAATAAGCTAGAACTTGTTTTTTATTTGAAAAGATAGAACTATTTAGATTAAAAACAAGTTCTGATCATGAAATTGTTAAAATTTTAAGCTATATTTGTTAGAGCTTTTTTTAGTTTATTTTGTAAATATATGCTACTTTTTTCTTTAAAAATTAAGCTTTCTTTAGCTTGAGTTTTTGCTACTTTTTAGCGATCGGTATTTTGAAGTTTTTTTTTTTATTTATTTTTTATTTGAAAGTTGAACTATTAATATTAATTTTAGTTTCGAAAAAACCACTTAAATAATGCTGTCTTATTACGATGTTACAAACACATATCGCACTTGATCAACAAGAGGGTATTAACTCAAAATTTTAAAATTTTCAGTAGAGTCAAAAAACTGTTTATGGCCACATTTTAACAGAATTTAAAAATTCAAACATATCATAATAAGCAAATTCTATTTGAAAATATATATACATTGTTTTTGTTTTAAATTTTACCACTCATTGCAAAAAAAATATATTTTTTGAGTTAATACCATTTTTTTGAAATTTTATCGATTTTTTTGGTATTATTTTGTATATTTTATCAACAAAACAGTATCAACTCAAAATACAACCAAATATAAATAAAACAGTTTGATTATTTTTAACATAAATAAAGGCTCAAATCAAAATAATAAATTTTTTATGAAAATATACGATTCATTTCTATTTGAACTTTTGTATTAACTCGAAATAATACCTTTTTGTTGAAATAAAGGTAATCACTACATTATCATGAAAATGGTCTCAAAAGTGGTTTTCGAGATGAAAGAGTAATCGAAATACGTTGAAATTTTTACAATAGATAGCTATTGATGTTGTTAGTTGATTTCTTAAAAAAAGTGATATTTTAAAAATTTTGAGTTAATACCCTTTTGTTGATCAAGTGCGATATATACTCTTAAAGATGTTCTCTTAAAGATTCCTTATCAAAATTTATTATTTTAATTTTATCTAAAACATTTAAATTTAAAAATAAAAATAACAGAAATTGTTTAAGTGTTACTATCAAATAATTGTTATTTTATAAATCCTATTTAACCTTCAGTCCTCACACCCCAAAAACAGTGTGAAGTGTGTGTCATCAAAAATTGGTGTGAGGATGGAAGGTTAATTGACTAAGAATATCACCATAAATTTACAATTTTAAATTATTAGCACATAGATTTTTCATACATGAATTTAAAAAAATCAAAAAAACTTATTTTTTAACAGTACTTCTAAAAAATCCAAAATAAATTTTTTTATTAAGTGTTTTGTTTAAAAAACAATAACAAATCCACTTCGTGATTTTTAAAATTAAATTCATAACTATTGTGGTCTCTGGTTGTTGGTCTACCAAAAAGTATTTTTTTAAACTTTGAATCTTGGGGAAAACAATTTATCTTTTACTAAAAAGTTATGAAATTTAACGGCTCAGTTTTATATTTAAACAGCTTATTTTACTGTTTTTAGAGCTTTTTTTAAGCGTTTTAAAACATTGTTTTTAGAGTTTTTTTTTGGTTGCCCTAGTTATAACCAACATGGATGTAACGAAGTGGAAGATATTGCTATTTGTTTGCCTTCCGAAATTCAAAGTACGTCGAAGAAGCAAGTTCCTAGCTCCAGCGGATCGGGTTGAGTGATGTTGAGTCAATCAGTGAGTGTATAGCGTTACTCTTACTAACCTATATATCTGTCCCCTTTTCGCATTATCCCTTAAGTCGCAGTGCGTGATCTTGTAATACATATTACTAGTTTAATCCATTTACCATCAAGACCACATCCAGGCGAGGTATATGAAATTTGCTACAAAAGCATTACTTTTCTTTTTTAATTAGCAACAGTCGACGGCGGCTAAATCGCCTGTAGCCGCCAAAGAACGGTAAGCAGCGGCTTCAAAGGAAAAAGTTGGCGGCGGCGGATGATAAGGTTAAATTTTAAAAGAACTTTGTGTGTTAAAACAGGTGAAAAATCAAAATTTGTTCAAGGCAAAAATCTTGCAAAGAAAAAAAACCAAGCAAAATTTATTTCTGGGTTGCAAATACTGCTGAAAAATTTTGTTTAAGAAGAGTAGCTAAATCTGACACAAAAATAGCTAAATTTGTTTTAGATAGAAAAGTTAAAAAAAAAATAAAAATAGAAAAAATACTAAAACTGGAGAATCATAGGAATTATTGGGATATTTGTATTTTTTTTTTACGTAAAAGTTAGTTAGTATAACTAAATAAAGCTAAATAACAAAAAATTTTACATATATTTAGTCCCACAATGTAAAAAGAGCAAATTAAAATTAATTTTTAGTTAACTATCAGTAAGATGAATTTTAAAGAAAACTTTTATGTTTTTTATATGAGAATCTAAATCCAAATACAAAAAAAAAATTGTTTTGGATATATTAATAAAATGTGATTTTTTTAATCATATTTTATACATTTTGTCACTCAAAATTTTAACTAAAAAGCGGAGATGGCTAGAGTTTAGAAAAATCTTTATTTATATAAATTTAAAAGCGACATACAAGAGTCGTTATGATATTATTTTAGCACACAGTTGTTTTGAAAACTTTGTAGTATAACACCCGCGTGTTCACATGCAAAAAAATGATAGCAAGCTATCAAATGCCTCGCTCAAATACGGGTATAAGCGAACATTTTTTTAAAACAAAAAGAAATTGTTTTTTCGTTTTACAACATAAAAATGGATTGCGTTTATTTGTAGTTTGATGAAGATGACGATAATTCCTCTTCAATTGATAGCAAATTGGACGTTTGCTGTTCCAATGGAGTAAGAGAACAGTATCTGCTTGGGCCACCTCCGGTTCCAGAAATTCTGCTTCGGTTACGGCGGCATTTAGATTTTACATGAGTCTTGTAATCGGCCCAAACCTATTGGAAAAATATGTTTTAAAATATATTATTAAAAACGCTCATTACACAAACTTACTTTTTTCCAGCCAATGACATCACATCCGGGTGGTCCGAAAGCATTCAAATCCGAACACAACTTTTGCCACAAATTATTTGACTTATTCTTAGCATCTGGGACTTTTAGATGCCCTTTTGCCAAGTCTGAATGCTTGACCATGAAGTCGACCATTACCTCATATTTTTTTTTATTTGTGTATAAATTTTTGTTTGGAGCTTGCCTTTATAAATTGAAAACACAAATATTATTAGATTTAATATAAAATGTTTTTATACAGTTCATCTTCGTAATACAGAGTTTGATTTTCGAAAGGGATTTTTTTGTTCGAAAAGGGAGAAAAAAAAATGTCCGTACTTTAGAGAAAAAAGTACGAAAATCGTATTACACGGTACAATTTGTTCGTATTCGTACATTTTTCTTTTCGAATCGAGTTACGCGGTAACCCCCCTGGGATGACATAATAATCGGCATCGTAAACGATATTAATTTCTATACACATTAATTTTTATTCAAAAATTTGGATACAATTTTAAAAATATCCCAAGAAATGAGACTGTGAATCATTTCAAAATAACCTAATATGATACCAAATATATATTTCGTGTTATTAAGGAGAAATATTCGTTCAATGGCTTAAATGATAAAAAGGAGTCCAAATGATCAAAAACTTCCAATTTCTTACAACTTTTATTGGTTTGTGAAAATTTATTGTAGTTTTTTCAAAACTAAATATTTTGAAGTATATTTATCGCCACAATCGTATCGAAAATGAAATCATAATCTTCCTGGAATATATCGTTTCCGGATAGTTAAGGTGATAGCGATTTCGCTATCATATCGTTCTTTGGTTTATTGGGTAGCTAAAGATTTATTAAGATATTAATTTGAACAATATTTTTGTAAATATGTTTTCCTAACACAAACTACAAAAAAAAGTATGTTCAGCTGATGAGCCGTTAAAAAGTTATCATTAGGAATCTAAAATAGACTGAAAAATTGAATTTTTAAGCTTAACAAGTTCGGTTCGCAATATATCAGATATTTTTATGCCGATTTCTTCTGATTGAAATTATTTTGTTAAAAATAAACAAATTAGAAATATTAGGTATGTATATAAAAATACACTCACAAGAACTTTTCCATAAAAGTTTAACAGTTATTTAAAAAGTTAATCCGTAAAGTAGTTTCAATTATAGATGGGCACGTGAGTGAAGAGAAGAAAGCGAAGAAAAAATTATAATCACGCACGACTCACGCACGAACAATTTTTGCTCACTCACGCTCACGCACGATCACGTGAGTAATTTTACCTTGACTCACGCTCACGAAATAATCACGAAATTTTCGTTTTATTTTTATGAAGAAAAAGCTATTAATTTATGCATATAATAAAAATTAAGTAACTTAAATTAAAATTGTTACACTCATTGTTCAATATTAGGTATTGTAAATTATTACGGATTACTGGTTAAACTACAAAATAAATTTGCTAAAAATTTGTTAATATTTTATAAAAAATATTATTCCAAATTTTTATGAAGAAACAAAATCTTGTCAACATTCTCTCCAAGAAGTCTGCTTCTTTTTTCCTCAAGAATTCTTCCTGATGAAGAAAACACACGTACGCTAGTTGCTGAACTGACTGGAATACACATTATTTGTGTAATCTTACCTTCAGCAACAGACAGTGGCCGAATATCCTTAGTTACAAAGTTTAACTGCTTAAGAACGATTTCATTTTTGTGTTTTCATTAACTTTTTTACATGCAAAACGCTGCCAACGAAGATCGAAATTTGTTCACACAGTTGTGAAAAAATAATGCTACATTTATAAAAACTAAAAAATTATAGAAAAATAAAAAATACAAAGAACGAGGAATGAATTTAGTTTTTTAGTTTGTGCAAAATAAATGTGAATTTAAAAATTCAAAAATATGTAATCAAAAAGAGTGTTTTAAAGATATTGAAACATAAAATACAAATCAAAAAGTATCGAGTAGTATCGAAAACTCAATTCAAAAGTTATTTTCAATTTATAACGAGCTTTCAACCTCCGTATATTTACAAAAATAAAGCAAATCAAACATATTAGCTAGGTTGATACTAGTATTTCGATCTGGCTAAAGATCTCATCAGAACCCGAAGTTTTAGAAAAGCTAGAGCCTATATAATAGGCAGAACTTTAACAAAAAACCTATTAATAATCAATGTTGCTCCATTCTTGTCTTCTTAGTAATCAACCACGTGGTTAGGTCTTTTCCTAACAAGCATCATGACGTTACTAAATTTTGAAGACCAAAAATGTTCTATTTATATAACAAATTTTTAGTGTGTACTCTGGCTCAAGTAATATTTTTTACAGTTATATTAGTTTTTTGTTTTTATATACATCGAGATTATTTTTATGTTATTTTCAATTTATAACGAGCTTTCAACCTCCGTATATTTACAAAAATAAAGCAAATCAAACATATTAGCTAGGTTGATACTAGTATTTCGATCTGGCTAAAGATCTCATCAGAACCCGAAGTTTTAGAAAAGCTAGAGCCTATATAATAGGCAGAACTTTAACAAAAAACCTATTAATAATCAATGTTGCTCCATTCTTGTCTTCTTAGTAATCATCCACGTGGTTAGGTCTTTTCCTAACAAGCATCATGACGTTACTAAATTTTGAAGACCAAAAATGTTCTATTTATATAACAAATTTTTAGTGTGTACTCAAAAGTATTGAGTAGTATCGGGTAGTCAAAAGTAGCAGGATTTCACAACACTATTAACTACATATAAGGCAACAAGCAACAACTGCAACTTAGCGCTTTTCACTCTTAAATTTGAGTTTTTTGTATAAGAAAGATGTGGTTAGCTGCTGAAGCTTAGAATGTATCACTGTGGTATCAGTCACTGGTAAAAAAATATAAATAAGTTAGTATGGTGTTGCCATTTGTATGGAATTGCCATTAAAAACAAAAGAATCAATGAAAGGAATAGAAAAAAACACAAAACAAGAATAAAAAAAAAAACATTAAAAAAAATCGCAAAAATACTTGAAAAAAATTGAAATCACGCAAACTCACGCAGTAAATTTGACTCACTCACGCACGAACTTATTTTTTCTACTCACGCTCACGCACGACTCACGTGAGTAAAATTGTTTTCACTTACGATTCACGTGGCTCACGCAAATTTCGTGTCACGTGCCCATCTCTAGTTTCAATTGAATATGTAGTTAAACTACCAAATAAATATATTCTTAACTTTTCTGTCTGTTATTCAATAAACAAAAAGAAAAAAACGGACTTTTAGTATTAGTTAAAATATTCAGTTAAAATTTTCTATTTAAAACAAAAAGTTGTTGTATTATATTGAGCATTGAAATAAATGAAAAAAACTATTGTTTTTACAGATTTTGTCGATTCATTTGTCTACAGTTGAAAATAAACTAAAAAATAAAAATGTTTTAAACGTAAAGTAAGTAGTCCTTTTTTTTAAACTAATTTTCAAAATTCGACAATCTTAGCAGTTTTATTTTAATTTTTTACATATATTTAGTAGCCTTTTATGCTGTTTTTACATATTTATTTCTACGAGTGTACCGTACAAAAATAATATATATTTAGACCCGCTTCCTTTTTAAAAGACTATTAACAACCTTTATGAAAATTTCACCAATATCGGTTTAGGGTACACTCAGGTAACTTCTGTTTCATAAATATGTAGTTGTTTTGGGTTATAATACAGTTTTTTTATTTTTAATGCAAATGTCAGTCATTTGTGGAACAAATTTAATTTTTTATTAACCTTGTAGTTTATTTAAGAAAACAAACCACCACATCAAATGACTTTTTTTCCATTTTAAAAAAATAAAAAAGTAAATGTTTGTTTATTTTTAACTAATATATGTGGTTAATTTTTACTACAATTGTTAGTAATTGTTTGAACAGTAAAAACAAATAACAAATGTTAGTTGAATTAAATGAAATGTTAGTCGTCATTTCTTCAAGTGAAATTTCATTTGTTTTTAACTACAATTGCTGTCGTCTACATAATATCCTTAGTGCAAATATTTTTGTAGCGAAAAGTGGCATCACTTACAACATATGGGAAAACAGTGGACATTAGAGTGAGGTAAGTTTCTAAAAATAGAACTGTTGTGTTGTTGTAGTTGTACTTCTGAGATTATGTATGCAAGAACCAAAAACACCGTGTATTGAATAAAACTAGTTTTAATTACAACAAAACTCGACCTGACGATAGATCAGTGGGCTAAAGCGCTCTGTCTAACGTGTAGTGCGAGTGCATGTGGCATTATAAATCAGTTTATCTATACCACGGTCAGTGATTGCACAGAACATTTCATATAGACGCAATCGAACAAATAAAAACATAACAAATATTACATTATTCAAAAAAACAGGGTCACTGACGAAGGTTCAATACCAGAAACTGCGCAGTCTGATTCAGAAAAATTAAAAATTTACAATGTAGTTATGATTTAAAAAAAAAATCCACTCATTCTTCTCTACCACGCCTTTCACAATTAAAATTAAATAAAATTGCATATTAATTATAGTATTAATTGCAATTGTCTGAAAAAGACTTTAAAATTCAAACTAAAAAAAAAAAAAAAATAATATTAACTTGCTTACGCCTCCAACAGAGGCGCCAAAGATCTCGCTTTAACTTGTAAAAACGCGTTAAAATTTCGTTTAATGGATGAACTTAATTTTTGAGTGATTTTTTTAAATTAACCTAAATGTCTTTATATTTATTACGCATGAACAAAAAAGATAAGTTTAAAATTCCCAGCTATACAAAACCATAGAACCTTGGATATAATACCCACATTTGTACTTTTTTTATATTATAATTTACATATAAAAAGCATTTTGTTAAAAAAAAGTCGTTACTGACTTTTTTTTGAGTGGCTTTACTTACTAAATAATTAAATTTGTTTCCAGATTATGTGTGCGTCTTGATTATGAAACTTCAAATAGAGCTAGTGGTCTGCAATGGTTAAATCCTGAACAAACTTTGGGGAAACAAAATCCCTACTTATTCAGTCAATGTCAACCTATTCATGCTAGATCTATTTTGCCCTGTCAAGATACACCAGCTGTTAAATTCACTTATGAAGCAACCGTTGACCATCCTAAAGAATTCACAGCTCTCATGAGCGCTTTGATGACGAAACAAGATGATGGCATTACAACATTTAAACAAGAAGTACCAATACCAGCTTGTCTGTTGGCAATTGCCATAGGGAAATTAGTATATAAACAATTGGGACCCAATTCGAATATATGGGCTGAACAAGACATAATTGAAGCATGTGCTGAAGAATTCTCCGAAACATCGGAAATGCTAAATATTGCTTCTGATATTTGTGGTCCATATGTATGGAAACAATATGATCTGTTAGTAATGCCACCATCATTTCCACTAGGTGGTATGGAAAATCCCTGTTTAACTTTTGTTACACCCACAGTATTAGCTGGTGATAAGTCATTGGTAGATGTGGTGGCTCACGAAATTGCCCACAGTTGGACGGGTAATTTAGTGACGAACAAAAATTTCGAACACTTTTGGTTGAATGAAGGTTTTACCGTCTTCATAGAAACTAAAATCATAGGACGTATGCATGGGCTTAGGGAACGTGATTTTCATATGATACGTAACCTAACAGAATTGCAAGAATGTGTAAGTTTGATTCAAACATGTATTTAACTAATTTATAAATTTGTTTAAATGTTTATTACAGATTCGCAATCAGTTGTCTAAAAATCCTGAATTGACAAAACTTGTAGTGGATTTATCCAACTGTGGTCCAGATGATGCCTTTTCCTGTGTACCTTATAATAAGGGTTCCACCTTTTTGCGTTATATTGAGGATTTATTGGGAGAATCCGAAGTGTTTGAACCGTTTTTGCGTTTTTATTTAAAGAAATATGCTTACAAATCTATAGTTACAGACGATTTTAAATCAGCATTGTACGAATATTTTACTTCTGAAACTGATAAACAAGAAACATTGAAGGAAATTGATTGGGATCTCTGGTTAACTAGTGAGGGTATGCCGCCAATTATACCCAAGTATGTTTATTAACTCCACTTCTTAACAAAAAATTTTACTCCATTCATATCTTTCAAGATTTGATGAAACTTTAGCTAATGTTTCCAAACAATTGACATTATTATGGAGTACTAAAACTACCGCAAAATTAGCAAATAATGCGGAAGTAAAGCAAAAAATATCTACTCATCAATTAATTGATTTTTTGGGTAAATTAATTGAATGTAAGGAAATCACTGATTTAACTGAACAGAAGATTGAATTATTGGAATCCATTTATAATTTGAAAAATACTCAAAATTCGGAAGTACTATTCCGTTTAATGCGCTTGTGTATTATTTCCAAATTATTAAATCGTTTGGATGATATAATTGCTTTTGCCAACTCGAATTTTCGTATGAGATTTTGTCGTCCCGTTTACTATGACTTGGCTAAATGGCCGGAAGCCAGATGTAAAACTATTGCCAACTTTGAATATGTTAAAGGGCAAATGATGGCACTTTGCTCATATACCATTGCAAAGGATTTGGGTTTAAAATAATTTATTTACAAATTTTGTTTTTATAATTACATATATATATAAATAGTTCAGGTTGTTTAATTTATTTATAAGTACTTATTTTTTTTAAAAAAAAATATTTTTTTTGTATACAAATTCCATTCAAACAAGAAGTTTAATAAGTTATATAAAGATGTATAAAACTCATTTCATTCTGAATAATTTTTACAACTGATCTGATAAAAATTCAAGAAAAGTAAACAAAATAAAATTACCTAAGATGTGTGCCTGAACTTATATATGTTTGCAATTTGATCACACTATATTAATAATCACTTTTAAGATTTAGTTTACAAATACTCAGTCAATGTTTATTAAATTTCTTTAATTTAATTAATAGACAATTACTTTGACAAGCTGGTGGAAACACAAAATTCTAGTTTTTTTTAATCCACTTACCTACATTGTCAGCGTTCTTTTGTATGATAAAAAATATACAAAAATCTTCCATGGTTGATTTTTTGTATGTCTTAAAAGAGTTGTACTTTTTAGTATAATTTTCCTCGTCTCTACTACATCTTTACAAGCCGCGACATCTACTTGATTCTGCGTATATCTTTCAATATTGTTGTCGTCCAAACTACTAATGTGCTTACATTTTTTTTTTTTTTGCAAAATAAATAAGTAAAACAGTAAAATATTAGTTCAAACCAGTTAACTGCTTAATAAGTTTAATTAAATTTTTAGCTGAAAACACAATTTCATCAAAAAATTTGCTCAGAAATAGTATGCATGATTTACAAGACGTTTTATAAACCTTTCTACTAACTTATTTTTTTTGAATGTACAAGTGTGGGTACTCAAATGAAAGAAAATTTCCTTAAGATTTCCAGATCGATTAATCGTTGCCTGAAGTAGAGCCATTTTAGTATTTGTTAAACCCTTTAGGGGGCCGAAAAACTGTAAACTTTTTTTATATGTAAAAAAGTTGGTCAAATGAAGGGAAATTACAAAAGTAGTATAAAATAAAGTACTAGAGCTATTTAATTGAATTTTCGATCCTTATGGGTGACCCGAAAAAAACGCTTCATCATAAATAAATTTTCTAAAATAACTCAATAAAAAACCTAACCTAATAAAAAAAAAAATTTTACTCCGCCGCTTTTTATGTTTTTTCAAATAATACAATACACACATATTAAACCAAGTTAATATTATTTTTTTTTTTTTTTTAGTTTGAATTTTAAAGTCTTTTTCAGACAATTGCAATTAATACTATAATTAATATGCAATTTTATTTAATTTTAATTGTGAAAGGCGTGGTAGAGAAGAATGAGTGGATTTTTTTTTTAAATCATAACTACATTGTAAATTTTTAATTTTTCTGAATCAGACTGCGCAGTTTCTGGTATTGAACCTTCGTCAGTGACCCTGTTTTTTTGAATAATGTAATATTTGTTATGTTTTTATTTGTTCGATTGCGTCTATATGAAATGTTCTGTGCAATCACTGACCGTGGTATAGATAAACTGATTTATAATGCCACATGCACTCGCACTACACGTTAGACAGAGCGCTTTAGCCCACTGATCTATCGTCAGGTCGAGTTTTGTTGTAATTAAAACTAGTTTTATTCAATACACGGTGTTTTTGGTTCTTGCATACATAATCTCAGAAGTACAACTACAACAACACAACAGTTCTATTTTTAGAAACTTACCTCACTCTAATGTCCACTGTTTTCCCATATGTTGTAAGTGATGCCACTTTTCGCTACAAAAATATTTGCACTAAGGATATTATGTAGACGACAGCAATTGTAGTTAAAAACAAATGAAATTTCACTTGAAGAAATGACGACTAACATTTCATTTAATTCAACTAACATTTGTTATTTGTTTTTACTGTTCAAACAATTACTAACAATTGTAGTAAAAATTAACCACATATATTAGTTAAAAATAAACAAACATTTACTTTTTTATTTTTTTAAAATGGAAAAAAAGTCATTTGATGTGGTGGTTTGTTTTCTTAAATAAACTACAAGGTTAATAAAAAATTAAATTTGTTCCACAAATGACTGACATTTGCATTAAAAATAAAAAAACTGTATTATAACCCAAAACAACTACATATTTATGAAACAGAAGTTACCTGAGTGTACCCTAAACCGATATTGGTGAAATTTTCATAAAGGTTGTTAATAGTCTTTTAAAAAGGAAGCGGGTCTAAATATATATTATTTTTGTACGGTACACTCGTAGAAATAAATATGTAAAAACAGCATAAAAGGCTACTAAATATATGTAAAAAATTAAAATAAAACTGCTAAGATTGTCGAATTTTGAAAATTAGTTTAAAAAAAAGGACTACTTACTTTACGTTTAAAACATTTTTATTTTTTAGTTTATTTTCAACTGTAGACAAATGAATCGACAAAATCTGTAAAAACAATAGTTTTTTTCATTTATTTCAATGCTCAATATAATACAACAACTTTTTGTTTTAAATAGAAAATTTTAACTGAATATTTTAACTAATACTAAAAGTCCGTTTTTTTCTTTTTGTTTATTGAATAACAGACAGAAAAGTTAAGAATATATTTATTTGGTAGTTTAACTACATATTCAATTGAAACTAGAGATGGGCACGTGACACGAAATTTGCGTGAGCCACGTGAATCGTAAGTGAAAACAATTTTACTCACGTGAGTCGTGCGTGAGCGTGAGTAGAAAAAATAAGTTCGTGCGTGAGTGAGTCAAATTTACTGCGTGAGTTTGCGTGATTTCAATTTTTTTCAAGTATTTTTGCGATTTTTTTTAATGTTTTTTTTTTTATTCTTGTTTTGTGTTTTTTTCTATTCCTTTCATTGATTCTTTTGTTTTTAATGGCAATTCCATACAAATGGCAACACCATACTAACTTATTTATATTTTTTACCAGTGACTGATACCACAGTGATACATTCTAAGCTTCAGCAGCTAACCACATCTTTCTTATACAAAAAACTCAAATTTAAGAGTGAAAAGCGCTAAGTTGCAGTTGTTGCTTGTTGCCTTATATGTAGTTAATAGTGTTGTGAAATCCTGCTACTTTTGACTACCCGATACTACTCAATACTTTTGAGTACACACTAAAAATTTGTTATATAAATAGAACATTTTTGGTCTTCAAAATTTAGTAACGTCATGATGCTTGTTAGGAAAAGACCTAACCACGTGGATGATTACTAAGAAGACAAGAATGGAGCAACATTGATTATTAATAGGTTTTTTGTTAAAGTTCTGCCTATTATATAGGCTCTAGCTTTTCTAAAACTTCGGGTTCTGATGAGATCTTTAGCCAGATCGAAATACTAGTATCAACCTAGCTAATATGTTTGATTTGCTTTATTTTTGTAAATATACGGAGGTTGAAAGCTCGTTATAAATTGAAAATAACATAAAAATAATCTCGATGTATATAAAAACAAAAAACTAATATAACTGTAAAAAATATTACTTGAGCCAGAGTACACACTAAAAATTTGTTATATAAATAGAACATTTTTGGTCTTCAAAATTTAGTAACGTCATGATGCTTGTTAGGAAAAGACCTAACCACGTGGTTGATTACTAAGAAGACAAGAATGGAGCAACATTGATTATTAATAGGTTTTTTGTTAAAGTTCTGCCTATTATATAGGCTCTAGCTTTTCTAAAACTTCGGGTTCTGATGAGATCTTTAGCCAGATCGAAATACTAGTATCAACCTAGCTAATATGTTTGATTTGCTTTATTTTTGTAAATATACGGAGGTTGAAAGCTCGTTATAAATTGAAAATAACTTTTGAATTGAGTTTTCGATACTACTCGATACTTTTTGATTTGTATTTTATGTTTCAATATCTTTAAACACTCTTTTTGATTACATATTTTTGAATTTTTAAATTCACATTTATTTTGCACAAACTAAAAAACTAAATTCATTCCTCGTTCTTTGTATTTTTTATTTTTCTATAATTTTTTAGTTTTTATAAATGTAGCATTATTTTTTCACAACTGTGTGAACAAATTTCGATCTTCGTTGGCAGCGTTTTGCATGTAAAAAAGTTAATGAAAACACAAAAATGAAATCGTTCTTAAGCAGTTAAACTTTGTAACTAAGGATATTCGGCCACTGTCTGTTGCTGAAGGTAAGATTACACAAATAATGTGTATTCCAGTCAGTTCAGCAACTAGCGTACGTGTGTTTTCTTCATCAGGAAGAATTCTTGAGGAAAAAAGAAGCAGACTTCTTGGAGAGAATGTTGACAAGATTTTGTTTCTTCATAAAAATTTGGAATAATATTTTTTATAAAATATTAACAAATTTTTAGCAAATTTATTTTGTAGTTTAACCAGTAATCCGTAATAATTTACAATACCTAATATTGAACAATGAGTGTAACAATTTTAATTTAAGTTACTTAATTTTTATTATATGCATAAATTAATAGCTTTTTCTTCATAAAAATAAAACGAAAATTTCGTGATTATTTCGTGAGCGTGAGTCAAGGTAAAATTACTCACGTGATCGTGCGTGAGCGTGAGTGAGCAAAAATTGTTCGTGCGTGAGTCGTGCGTGATTATAATTTTTTCTTCGCTTTCTTCTCTTCACTCACGTGCCCATCTATAATTGAAACTACTTTACGGATTAACTTTTTAAATAACTGTTAAACTTTTATGGAAAAGTTCTTGTGAGTGTATTTTTATATACATACCTAATATTTCTAATTTGTTTATTTTTAACAAAATAATTTCAATCAGAAGAAATCGGCATAAAAATATCTGATATATTGCGAACCGAACTTGTTAAGCTTAAAAATTCAATTTTTCAGTCTATTTTAGATTCCTAATGATAACTTTTTAACGGCTCATCAGCTGAACATACTTTTTTTTGTAGTTTGTGTTAGGAAAACATATTTACAAAAATATTGTTCAAATTAATATCTTAATAAATCTTTAGCTACCCAATAAACCAAAGAACGATATGATAGCGAAATCGCTATCACCTTAACTATCCGGAAACGATATATTCCAGGAAGATTATGATTTCATTTTCGATACGATTGTGGCGATAAATATACTTCAAAATATTTAGTTTTGAAAAAACTACAATAAATTTTCACAAACCAATAAAAGTTGTAAGAAATTGGAAGTTTTTGATCATTTGGACTCCTTTTTATCATTTAAGCCATTGAACGAATATTTCTCCTTAATAACACGAAATATATATTTGGTATCATATTAGGTTATTTTGAAATGATTCACAGTCTCATTTCTTGGGATATTTTTAAAATTGTATCCAAATTTTTGAATAAAAATTAATGTGTATAGAAATTAATATCGTTTACGATGCCGATTATTATGTCATCCCAGGGGGGTTACCGCGTAACTCGATTCGAAAAGAAAAATGTACGAATACGAACAAATTGTACCGTGTAATACGATTTTCGTACTTTTTTCTCTAAAGTACGGACATTTTTTTTCTCCCTTTTCGAACAAAAAAATCCCTTTCGAAAATCAAACTCTGTATTACGAAGATGAACTGTATAAAAACATTTTATATTAAATCTAATAATATTTGTGTTTTCAATTTATAAAGGCAAGCTCCAAACAAAAATTTATACACAAATAAAAAAAAATATGAGGTAATGGTCGACTTCATGGTCAAGCATTCAGACTTGGCAAAAGGGCATCTAAAAGTCCCAGATGCTAAGAATAAGTCAAATAATTTGTGGCAAAAGTTGTGTTCGGATTTGAATGCTTTCGGACCACCCGGATGTGATGTCATTGGCTGGAAAAAAGTAAGTTTGTGTAATGAGCGTTTTTAATAATATATTTTAAAACATATTTTTCCAATAGGTTTGGGCCGATTACAAGACTCATGTAAAATCTAAATGCCGCCGTAACCGAAGCAGAATTTCTGGAACCGGAGGTGGCCCAAGCAGATACTGTTCTCTTACTCCATTGGAACAGCAAACGTCCAATTTGCTATCAATTGAAGAGGAATTATCGTCATCTTCATCAAACTACAAATAAACGCAATCCATTTTTATGTTGTAAAACGAAAAAACAATTTCTTTTTGTTTTAAAAAAATGTTCGCTTATACCCGTATTTGAGCGAGGCATTTGATAGCTTGCTATCATTTTTTTGCATGTGAACACGCGGGTGTTATACTACAAAGTTTTCAAAACAACTGTGTGCTAAAATAATATCATAACGACTCTTGTATGTCGCTTTTAAATTTATATAAATAAAGATTTTTCTAAACTCTAGCCATCTCCGCTTTTTAGTTAAAATTTTGAGTGACAAAATGTATAAAATATGATTAAAAAAATCACATTTTATTAATATATCCAAAACAATTTTTTTTTGTATTTGGATTTAGATTCTCATATAAAAAACATAAAAGTTTTCTTTAAAATTCATCTTACTGATAGTTAACTAAAAATTAATTTTAATTTGCTCTTTTTACATTGTGGGACTAAATATATGTAAAATTTTTTGTTATTTAGCTTTATTTAGTTATACTAACTAACTTTTACGTAAAAAAAAAATACAAATATCCCAATAATTCCTATGATTCTCCAGTTTTAGTATTTTTTCTATTTTTATTTTTTTTTTAACTTTTCTATCTAAAACAAATTTAGCTATTTTTGTGTCAGATTTAGCTACTCTTCTTAAACAAAATTTTTCAGCAGTATTTGCAACCCAGAAATAAATTTTGCTTGGTTTTTTTTCTTTGCAAGATTTTTGCCTTGAACAAATTTTGATTTTTCACCTGTTTTAACACACAAAGTTCTTTTAAAATTTAACCTTATCATCCGCCGCCGCCAACTTTTTCCTTTGAAGCCGCTGCTTACCGTTCTTTGGCGGCTACAGGCGATTTAGCCGCCGTCGACTGTTGCTAATTAAAAAAGAAAAGTAATGCTTTTGTAGCAAATTTCATATACCTCGCCTGGATGTGGTCTTGATGGTAAATGGATTAAACTAGTAATATGTATTACAAGATCACGCACTGCGACTTAAGGGATAATGCGAAAAGGGGACAGATATATAGGTTAGTAAGAGTAACGCTATACACTCACTGATTGACTCAACATCACTCAACCCGATCCGCTGGAGCTAGGAACTTGCTTCTTCGACGTACTTTGAATTTCGGAAGGCAAACAAATAGCAATATCTTCCACTTCGTTACATCCATGTTGGTTATAACTAGGGCAACCAAAAAAAAACTCTAAAAACAATGTTTTAAACGCTTAAAAAAAGCTCTAAAAACAGTAAAATAAGCTGTTTAAATATAAAACTGAGCCGTTAAATTTCATAACTTTTTAGTAAAAGATAAATTGTTTTCCCCAAGATTCAAAGTTTAAAAAAATACTTTTTGGTAGACCAACAACCAGAGACCACAATAGTTATGAATTTAATTTTAAAAATCACGAAGTGGATTTGTTATTGTTTTTTAAACAAAACACTTAATAAAAAATTTATTTTGGATTTTTTAGAAGTACTGTTAAAAAATAAGTTTTTTTGATTTTTTTAAATTCATGTATGAAAAATCTATGTGCTAATAATTTAAAATTGTAAATTTATGGTGATATTCTTAGTCAATTAACCTTCCATCCTCACACCAATTTTGATGACACACACTTCACACTGTTTTTGGGGTGTGAGGACTGAAGGTTAAATAGGATTTATAAAATAACAATTATTTGATAGTAACACTTAAACAATTTCTGTTATTTTTATTTTTAAATTTAAATGTTTTAGATAAAATTAAAATAATAAATTTTGATAAGGAATCTTTAAGAGAACATCTTTAAGAGTATATATCGCACTTGATCAACAAAAGGGTATTAACTCAAAATTTTTAAAATATCACTTTTTTTAAGAAATCAACTAACAACATCAATAGCTATCTATTGTAAAAATTTCAACGTATTTCGATTACTCTTTCATCTCGAAAACCACTTTTGAGACCATTTTCATGATAATGTAGTGATTACCTTTATTTCAACAAAAAGGTATTATTTCGAGTTAATACAAAAGTTCAAATAGAAATGAATCGTATATTTTCATAAAAAATTTATTATTTTGATTTGAGCCTTTATTTATGTTAAAAATAATCAAACTGTTTTATTTATATTTGGTTGTATTTTGAGTTGATACTGTTTTGTTGATAAAATATACAAAATAATACCAAAAAAATCGATAAAATTTCAAAAAAATGGTATTAACTCAAAAAATATATTTTTTTTGCAATGAGTGGTAAAATTTAAAACAAAAACAATGTATATATATTTTCAAATAGAATTTGCTTATTATGATATGTTTGAATTTTTAAATTCTGTTAAAATGTGGCCATAAACAGTTTTTTGACTCTACTGAAAATTTTAAAATTTTGAGTTAATACCCTCTTGTTGATCAAGTGCGATATGTGTTTGTAACATCGTAATAAGACAGCATTATTTAAGTGGTTTTTTCGAAACTAAAATTAATATTAATAGTTCAACTTTCAAATAAAAAATAAATAAAAAAAAAACTTCAAAATACCGATCGCTAAAAAGTAGCAAAAACTCAAGCTAAAGAAAGCTTAATTTTTAAAGAAAAAAGTAGCATATATTTACAAAATAAACTAAAAAAAGCTCTAACAAATATAGCTTAAAATTTTAACAATTTCATGATCAGAACTTGTTTTTAATCTAAATAGTTCTATCTTTTCAAATAAAAAACAAGTTCTAGCTTATTTTTGGTTGCCTTAGTTATAACCTATGTATTTTCTATGAAAAACTGTTAAATTGTAAGCAAAGTTAGTAATATAGAAAATATAATCTCCAATTCAATCATTTTAATAAGTAAAATTTTATTTAAACTTAATTTAAAAAAAAAAAAAAATCATTTTTTACTGAACAATAATGATAAAAAAATTGCATTTAAAAATTATAGCTTTTAAGGACTTATTTCAAACCCAAATCCTTTTCAATGGTATGCGAACAGACAGCCATCATTTGATCCTTTACACGCTTAAAATTTTCAACAGCTTTCGGTTTAGCTTCTGGCCACTGAGCTAAATCGCGATAAATGGGACGACAGAATTTCATACGGAAGTTAGAGTTGGCAAATGCAATAATTTCATCCAAACGATTCATGAGTTTAGCCATAATACACAAACGCATAACACGGAAACGTACTTCAGCATTTGAGTCTTTTTCAAATTATAAATCGATTCCAACAATTCAATCTTTTGTTCAGTCAAATCAGTGATTGCTTTGCATTCAATTAATTTACCCAAGAAATCAGTTAATTGGTGAGAAGATATGGTTTGTTTTACTTCAGCGTTATTAGTTAATTCAGCAGTAGTTTTTGTACTCCACAATGAAGCCAATTCTTTAGAAACATTAGCTAACGTTTCATCAAATCTTGAAAGAGAATTTAACAAATATTATCTTTATTATTTAGATACGAATAAATTAACTTACTTGGGTATAATTGGTGGCATACCCTCACATGTTAGCCAGAGATCCCAATCAATTTCATTTAGTTTAACATTGTTTTCGGTCTCAACAAAATAGTCATACAAAGCTGATTTAAAGTCGCCAGTTACTACCGATTTATAAGCATATTTTTTCAAATAAGAACGTAAAAAGGGTTCAAATACTTCTGGTCCTCCAAATAGATCTTCAATGTAACGCAAAAATGTAGAGCCTTTAATATAAGGCACACTGGAAAAGGCATCGTCTGGGCCACAGTTGGATAAATCTACTACGAGTTTAGTCAATTCAGGGCTATTAGCCAATTGAGTTCGAAGCTTTAATTAAAATAAAATAAATTGATAACAAATGAGATTCATGTTGGAAAAAAACACACTTACACATTCCTGTAAATCTGTCAAGTTACGAATCATATGAAAATCTCGTTCTTTTGCACCTTGCATACGTCCAACAATTTTCGTTTCTACAAATACGGTAAAACCTTCGTTCAACCAAAAGTGTTCAAAATTTTTATTGGTCACTAAATTGCCAGTCCAGCTGTGAGCAATTTCATGAGCCACCACATCAGCCAATGACTTATCACCAGCCAATAATGTGGGTGTAACGAATGTTAAACATGGATTTTCCATACCACCATATGGGAACGATGGTGGCATTACCAACAAATCATATTGTTTCCAAACATATGGACCACAAATATCCGAAGCCGTTTTTAACATTTCCGAAGTTTGCGAAAATTCTTCAGCACATGCGTCAATAATGCCTTCTTCAGCCCATACATTCGAATTGGGTCCCAATGGTTTGGACACCAATTTGCCGATGGCAATGGCTAACAGATATGCAGGAATTGGTACATCTTGTTTGAATGTGGTAACGCCATCTTCTTTCTTTGCTACCAACGCACTCATGAGAGCTGTCAATTCTTTTGGATGTTCAACGGTTGCTTCATAAGTAAATTTAACAGCTGGTGTATCTTGACAGGGTAAAATAGAACGAGCATGAATAGCTTGGCATTGACTGAACATGTAAGGATGTTGTTTGCCTAATGTCTGTTCAGGATTCAACCATTGCAGACCACTTGCACTGCTGGAGGATTCGTAATCAATACGAACAAGTAATCTAAATAAACAAAAATTTAATTTTAATTTTTGTTTGTCTCTGACAGAAGGCCATAACGTGGTCATAACTATGAGCAGATGATCACACAAACATACAGTACCGAAAAAAGTTTTCTTCAATTGATCATTCTTTTAACGAAACAAATCAAATTTTTTTTATTATTTTATTATGCAGTGCCTCAAACGGAAAATCGGACAAAGTTGATTGTATTTTTCAATAAAAGAAATTGCTTTGAAAGCTTTATTTTATTGCATTTTTTTTGCTGGCACATATTGTTTATACCATATATTTATAATTGTGTCGAAAATCTGCCACGATTTCGCTGCGTATAATAATAAAAATGAAAAAGGCAAATTTCCAACTTAAACGGAAAATCGGACAAATAAATTTTTTTTGGATAGTTCGGTGTAAAGTTGAAATCAACAGTTGAAGTTTAATGCTTAGTGGGAAAAAACGTATAAAATGGAACAAGGAATTCATTTTAATTACAATTTCAAGAGGAACATGATATGCGAAGTATAGCCTGCAAATATAGATATGTGTTATTTTGAATTTGTTTATTGTACCATTTAGCGCACCGCTCTGTAACAGAGATTAAATCCGGATTTCTTTTTATGCAGTATTTTAGTTAATAAGCTAGTGAATCATTAAGGCGTGTGATGTCAATTTTTGCTCCCCTGAAAAACTCATATAAAAAACACATAGCACTTCTTGCAGGCAAGACGACGAAATGCCATATTAAATACCCTGCAAAAACTATCAAAATAAAATACTGATTTATGTGGTTATTTGGTTGATTTATAATTGTGGCAATATCTACATATATATTTAAAAAAAAAATAGACAAAATTTATTTAACATTGAAATGTGGGACGAGGGTGATATTTAAAATATAATACGACACCAAATAACTTTAAAATAACACGGTTTCTAATTTTAAAACATGGTTACATTAAAAAGTTTCGCGCAATCAAATTTTTGTTGGTTGGCTAAACCAGGACATATTCTTAAATACTTTCGAATATCGAAATTTGAATAGAAAAATTTTGTTAAAAAGATTATCAGATGTTTAAATATTTATGAATGCTTTTAAAATAAGTCCTTTATAAAAAAAAATTTACATAATTGTTGTAAATTTTCTTTCGAAATGGTAAAGAAAAAGTTTTAAATATATATTTTTTTTTAATAATTTTGGTAGAAAAATTTAAAAATTCGGTTTACTAGAAAATATGACAAGAAAAAATAAAACTTTTTATGTTTCATATTTTAATTTTTAGAATAAAAATCCATCTCAGAGTTCCCATACATCTTCAAAAATCCGAAAAATTTCTTTAAAATTTACAAAAATGTTCAGGAATGATTACCCCCAAAAATCGTGGGCTGGATCCGCCACTGAAGTAGTGTATGCATATAATATTCCTTGGGAGTTGTTTTGCAGCATTATATGAACAGCCTTTTTCATATGGCAAGCGATAAAAATGCTCAATTAGAATCATTTTTTGGCAGAACCATTTTTGCTGAGTATATTTCACGCAAAGCAATATCTAAAAATTTATACAACCAAATACCCACTTGTATTAATCAATAAAAGTTTGATGAAATTTAATAATTTTGATTTAAATTATTTTTTTATTTAAATTTAATTTTTAAATGAATAAAAAAATTGTGATTTTC
Source organism: Delia radicum (assembly GCA_021234595.1). Classification (NCBI taxonomy): domain Eukaryota; kingdom Metazoa; phylum Arthropoda; class Insecta; order Diptera; family Anthomyiidae; genus Delia; species Delia radicum. Next base: position 154,731,823 of record CM037854.1, read on the forward strand.
ATTGCTTTTAAGGCTTTAGGTCTTTTTACTAGTTGCTGTAGTGAGCAATATATTGGCTTGTATCAACAGAATATGAGACTGAAATATTTTTGTTGTATAACGTTTTTTTATTTCGGTTTTATATCGATATCGTACCGGTATCCCTGTTTCAAATTAAAAAAACCCATAATCGTATCCGTAACCTTAACTGAAATAAAGATCAAAATTATACCGGTATGAAAACCGTAACGTTATTCGTTTCGGTTGCCATCCTTTAAAAATAGTTATATGTAGTATTCAGTAGCAGTTTTTAATTAATATTGCAGAAGGTCGATTCGCAAATATATTTAGCTACAATTTTAGTTATACTTATTCAGCACTTAACTGTTTTGAACTAACGTTTTTCTAATATTTTACTAATGGCCTGGATTCTATATTCCACTACGCAGTGAAAGTGGAATCGTTTTTAATTCCACATTTTCAATTCCGCTGTGTTCTGAAAAACGAGTGAATCGTTTTTTTCACGACGATTTCATTTTCATTTTGTTCTTAGCAACAACATAAAAAAAGTGAATGAAATTGCAATAAAGAAGAGTGCATTTTTTAACAAAAATAAAAATTAAACAAAAAAATACTTATTTTTAAAATAATATAAAATGAGTTTCGCAATTGTGATTTCCTGGTATTTAATTAAAAAAGAAAAACAAAGAACGGAAAATCTAAGTAGTAAAAGGCTTCGTGACTGTTCAAATCCTTTGGAACTACCAGAAAAATCGTAAGACAATAATTAAAACTGAGTCGCAAGTGTTTAAAATTAATAAAAAAAATAGTTTTATTGCGTATTTTAGATTAAATAACTATGCATTTATGATGGTTTTAGAAGAATTATCACCAATGGCTAAAAGACAAGCATTCCAATTATTTTGCAATTGGGCACATCACTACGCTACTTCGGACAAGGAATTTACCAACAAATGATCGCAAAAGACTTCAATCTAGCAGTGAAAAATTTTAACAAATATGTGTAATGTTTTGAAAACTGTCATATGCCTAAAATGAATTAGATTTCAAAGAAGTCGCGAAGAAATTGAGAAATCAAAAAGAGAAGTCAAAAAGGGTAATCATCGGTTGCGGTTCCTCATTTTCTATATTTTCAGTACCTTCGTCATTTTTATTTAATTTTTGTAAAATCACGTTTACTACATTGTCGGAACTGGTGCCATCTAAGTTTGACAATTCAGTAGATGAATTTGTGGTTGTTTACCCTTTGCTAGTCGTCCCGAATGATTTAGCAGCTGGAACTCCTTCGACTGCTGTATAAAGGCCAGAAAGTTTGGCAACTGAATCTTCTTTGGACGATATGTGTTGGATATTATTGGGTCCTCCAACTGTTGCCGTTACCTCTGCTCTATTTTCGGCCAATTTTTTACGAATGGTAGCCTTCCAATCAGCCCAAGCCTTTTTCCAACCAGTTGCATCGTTTCCTGGAGGTCCTAAGCTGTTTAATGTACTTGCTAAGTACCAACTGGTCTTCAAATGTTTTGTCGCCCCTCTAAAAACCTTTGGCCAAACCAGATTTTTTTTCCATGAATGTTAAAAATGGGGCCTCTTGTTCCGGATTCATGTGTTTTCCCGTAAAAAAAAACATTTTTTCAGTTAAATAAACGTATATTAACAACATATCACATTTACTTACATTGTTTGATTTTTTTTACGTTTAATATTCAAAATAATTTTATTTTCTAAAAAGTTTGGTTTTTCACTCAGTTAACGAATACCTTTTTACAATTACTTTTTTTGTAGTGAAATTGTTTTATAGAACACATCAAATCACTTTAATTCAACTAGAAACAAAATGAAAATGAAATTTTTCTTTTCAAATCACTTATGTGGAATTGGGAACACAAATTGAGCGGAAGTTTCACTTTCACTTCATTTTCGGAATGTAGAACCCATGCGAATGTTTTACTAATTTATTATGCTAAAAAAAATTGTACTGATAAGCACATTAAAAGTATGTACGACAACCAGATTGAAAGATATACGCAGAATGAAGTAGATATCGAGAAAAATTATACTAAAAAGATTTTTGAATCTGTTTTTCATACATAATAAAACAAAAAGACGCCAACAATGTGTAGGCCATAGGTCCATTCGTTTACACCAAAATTTGCACAAATTTGTACAAATTTCTACTGGATTTTACTGAAATGCGTTCGCGTACACATAAATTTGCAAAAGAGAGCATCTACTAAGAGAGTAAAGTGACAGTTGTCAGCAAAAAACCTGCAAATTTTTACTGGACAAATTTTTGCCAGTAAAATCCAGTAAAATCCAGTAGAAAACAAAAACATATGATTAAATTAAGTAAACAAACAAAAATAAGCATACATTTAGTAATAAAAACATTTAAAAGATTAAAAGCTGAATTAAAAGGGCGGCAAAAACTAAAAATAATTATTTTCAACCTGAAACAAATTAAAGTAGTCAGTTGCAATTATTTTTTTTTTTTTTTTTGAGTTATTAAATGTTAATGGCGGTATAATCAATACACAAATTGCCAAGTTATTGTAAGCGTTTAACCCGAAACGCATGATATATATAAGATGATTAAAATCAGACGAACAGGAACATCAGCAACACATACACAACCATTGCCTTCGCAATGGAGGCTCAGCGAGATGAGGCCCCAATTCGCCATAAAAAGAACGAATTCCATCAGACCAACACGTGCACAAAACAACCATTGCCTTTGAAATGGAGGAGTAAACTGACAGATTATTAGTTTTTCGTTATTATAAGTATACTTTAAGCTAAAAGTGACCGATAAGCTAAAGGGAAGACATTGTTGCCTTTAACTTTAAACGTAAGGTTTATGTGTTTTAAAGCAGCCACATTTTCTGCTCTATAAAGAAGAAGAAGAAAATACCGAATTTCACAACCGAATTTCACAAATTATTGTTTGTTTGTAAACAAATAAATAAAAGTACGTTGCCAATACGTATTTTTATAAACCAATTCATAAACCAATAATCGGTTTTTAGTTTGGTGCTGCCACATTATCAAAAATATTAATTTTATTTTATTGGGAAGTTGTAATAACGAAAAACATTATAGCTCACTTTATTCCTCACTTTAGCTAAAGTTACTTTTTACTAACATTTACTTTAAAGGCAAGTTGTAATAATGGCCCTAAGCTTTTTAGCGCTCATATGTTTGAATTAACCTGCAAGTTTTTGCAACTTTTCCGTTCGTTTACTTTTTTTGTGCAAGAGAGTAAAATTTTCATTTTGCCCAAAATTTACTCATCTACTGGATTTTACTGGAAAAGTAAACGAATGGACCTCATAATCGGTTACAAATTTCTACTTAATTATACAAAGTAAACAAAAAAATTTATATAAGAAAATATTAAAAAATGAGATAATAATTAAAATACAATAATACAAGAAATAAACCAAAAAAAATATATAAATCAAAAGGAGTGATAAATATTTTTAAAAGAATAACAAAAAGATTTAAGATTTAAAGTATAATTTTTCTACACATTGTTTGACTTTTTTTAAGTCTACTAATATTAATTTTGAATCAACTAAGTGTTAGCAAAACTTTTGCTGAATCTACTAATTGTGTTGCTAAAAATCAGCTCGATATTTTTCAAAAAAAACAGTTTTGCTGACATTAGCTAACTAAGTGAACAAATGAATTAGTCAAACTTGTTACACTATTTTCTCTAAAATAAAATAAATAAAAAAAACCAAAAATGGCTAAAAATTTTTAAAAATTGGCTGAAAAAATGGCTATGGCTAAATGTCATTTTTATGGCTAAATGTGTTTCAAAAATGGCTAAGTCTAGCCAGAAATGGCTGAGTTGGCAACAATGCTAAGAAAGATCTCATACAAAATTACATTTGACTCCTCTAGGATAGTTAGAGTGGGAGCCTGAAGGTACGTTCTGAGAAAATATTGGGGTTGAAAAAATTTTGGGAGTCGGTCATACATTCGACTCCTCTAGGGGCAAGCTTGGGACAGTTAGAGCAGTGGGAGCAAATTTTTAAAATATAATTTTGTATGGGAGCGTGTGTTCGAGAAAATGTTGGGGTTGAAAAATATTGGGGGTCAGTCACTCATCTAGGGGCAACCCTGGGGCAGTTAGAGCATTGGGAGCAAATTTTATAAAATGTAATTTTGTATGAGAGCCCCTTAGGGAGTGGAGATAGGAGGTAGGTATGTTCTGAGAAAATTTTGGGGTCGGTCATACATTTGACACCGCTAGGGGCACTCTTGGGACAGTTAGAGCGGTGGGAGACAATTTTATAAAAATTTGATTTTTGTATGGGAGCCCCCTTAGTGAATGAACATAGGGGGTAGGTATATTCGGAAAAAAATTTTGTGCAGGAAAATTAATGATAGTCGTTATAACAGTTTACCCCTTTAGGGACGACTCCGGGCAGTTGTAAGGATTTTTGTTGATTTGTTCAACTAATGTTCACACGATCAGCTGACGTATAAAGCAGCAGTACCCAGCCAGCTGACTATCATTTTTGAAATCCTTATAACGGTATTTGTTACTGTACAAAAATTCAGCCATCATAAAATTAAAAATGTTATCTAATTTTTTACATGTTGGGCCGCCCTAGCTCCTAAACGCAACGAAACTGGACCAGTTGACCGCCGTTTTACTAATGTGCGCCTTCAAATCTGTTATATAAATGAAATTCAGCCATCATAAAATGACAGGAACCAAAACATCGCCAGCTCCCGGACTATAAGCATTAACTAAATGTGTTAAATTAGTGCCAACCCCTATATTAGTTTTTGACTTTTTATAAACCAAAAAATCACCAAATATTACATATTTAAACCACCAACTTCGTTTAAATTGCATTTCAAATATAAGCTATCTTTAAAATAGTACGAACTTTTAATTGTTATTTCTCCATTTCATATAAAAAATGTAATTAAAATTTTTTGTAGATGGCATTTGGTAAATGTATCATTTCGCAATTTTAACAATTTGTTTTAGAACATTTCATTGCGGCATCTTCAAGAGTAAAGTGTATTCTAATTTCGTATCTTTATTTTGAATCCTTCGAAAGCGCCAATTGTATGCTAAAAGGCTTCAAAAAGAGCCAAAATGACATTTTTGGCAATTTTAACCACGGTTATCTCAAAATTCTGATGTAATGGACAATTTTGGATGCCGCATTTGAAATCAGGGCATCAAAGAGTAGGTACACCACATATCGGCATTCAAACCAAGGAAGCTTGTCTAGGTATGTTATTAATATTTTTTTATTAAAGTACAGTGCAAGCTCGGTATTCGCGACTACCCATTATCGCGACGGCTTAATTTTTAACATTGCAGGTTCTATAATCTCGACAGTTTAACGAAAAACGGGTTCCATTTCGCGACTTTTATCTGTTTTTTTTAAATTTGATTACAATGTCTATAACCAAGAAAGGGAAATCCCCGTCTTTTGGTATATTTACCTTTTTGGATGATTTTGATAAGTTTATTTTTTCAAGGTCTACTCGCTCACCCCAAATCATTATACCTAGAATTATTCTTTCGATATTTGAACGTTCTTTTGTGGTTAGAATTTCAAGAGTGTGGAACTTTCTTCCTAATAATTTAAAAACTTTTTCTTTTACGTTTCCTAGAGCTAAGTTATTCTTTCTGGAATACTTTGCAAATCAATAAGTTTAATAGTATTCCTTGTTATATTAAATTTTAATAATATCATTAAAGTAAGTGAATTTGTTTAATATCATTATTTTTAGATTGAAGTGTTTTTTACATTGTTATTGCACATTATATTATACTATTAGCCGTATATGGCTCGGTTAATTTAAATAAATGATTAAAAAAAATAAAAAAAAAATTTGAAATTGCATAAGTCTTCGGTTTACCTCATTATAAAGCAAGAAAACTCATTAAAAAAGTTCGTGCGTACAACCGACAGTGGCCCTGGAAAACGTTGCACCTTAAAGAAAGCTGAGTACAAAAGAATGGAAAAAATGCTTTATAAGTGCTTTGTAAAACAAAGGGGAAAAAATATTCCAATATCAGCAAAGATCAAAAGCCAGTCTTTTTTTTTTTTTTTTTAATTATTAGCATGTGTAAAACATGAACAGTTCGCTTTAAAATTATCTAATAAACGATCTTAAAAATTGTCATATGAACGAAATTGCGAAAAGACCGATTAAACTAGATAATCGGCCTAGTTCATTATTTTTTCTATTTTATTTTTTATTTTTATTTATTTGAAAATTAGTTATAAACTAGCACAACAAGATTGATATCTTATAAATGGCAGTGCTAGTAGTGTAAATATAAACAATTTGAATGGATAATTAAATATAACAATTTTAAGAAAAACAAAAAGTAAATAGGAAAACAAAATTATAATTTTAAGAATGAATTATTAAATGAAATATAAAATTAGTGTAATTAAAGTTAAGAAAACCAATTTGATAATGACAAAGTTTACAAGTTTATGACAAGGTAAAAAGATTTTGTAACTCCTTTTTAAACTGCAATGCATTGCTTATGGTTTGAATTCTGTAGGGAAGTTTGTTCCAAAGACTATCTGTTGAAATGAAGAATTGTCTCTTTGATATTAAAGTTTTATGTTTTTTCTGGATATTCCAAAATTTTGTATTCCAAAATTTATCAAACCAATTCAGGTTTCAATGCCAGTGAAGGATGGTTGAAGAAATTTAAGCGTCGACATGGAATAAGATTTTTAAAAATTACGGGCAAGAAATTGTCTTCGAAACCTCATCATATTGATCCTCATCCATATTGATCCATAGAATGCTTCCAAATCACATTCTTGTCACATGTAATGAGAAAACGGCTCCCGGAAGAAAAATATGTAAAGAGCGAATAACCTTTTTGCCCTGTTCAAGAGCGAATGGCACAGACAAACTGAAATTGTTGGTTGTTGGAAAATCGAAAAACCAACGTGCTTTTAAATGCTTTTTCAATAATCCTGTAATGTACAAGTTCAGTAATAACGCCTGGATGACATCATTTCTATTCAAGGACTGATTCCATTACGAATTTGTTCCCCACGTAAGTTAATTTTCACCAATTAGTAAAAGTAAGTTGTTCATAAGTAAAAATTTTTTTAGGTCCTACAATTTTTGGCTTCAAAAGGTCTACGTGATTCAGCAGTTATTTTAAAAAATAATTTGCCAAAAAAGCAACTCAAAATCTCCAATTTCTTTAAAAATGTTTAAAATGTAAATAAATCAATAAAAACAATTCTAATTTTAAAAATTACATACAATTTTTCAATAAAATTTTGGGTTCTGTTATAGCGAAAATTCAGTTTTCGCGACAGGTCTGGTTTCTAATTACTCGCGAAAATCGAACTTGCACTGTACTATAATTATTAGGGTTTAAACCAACGAACATATATAATAAAGAAGAATCAGGGTACTCAACATCTGTTAAATTTTATACTGGTTTTAAGACAAACAGTTTTTAGAGGTATTTTAATGCATATTTTTTAGTATGTATATATAAACAGAATTTTGTTTTGTTAAGCTTATGCAGATAATACATCAAACAACACAAATTAACTTTAAAATTTAATTTCATGCTTAAAAGAATGAAAATTAATCAATTAACAGTACCAATGTTAGCACATTTTTTCGAAACTCTCTTAAACCCACTCCAGGTTTAGAAGAGAGCGTTGGAAATGACTTGTTCAAACAAATGAAACACACAACACTTAAAACATTCTTATTTTTAATTTAAAAAATTAAATAGTTGTTTAATTCCACTACAGTTAATATACTTTCTACCACTGATCCTGTTTTGTGGTTAACAAAATAGTTAATCTGAACAATCTGAAATTGCTGAAGTACTAAACAGGGAGATTTATCCTTCATAAACAAAATATCGTATTGATCCATAATACCGACCGCATAGCTATTATTTTTAATTATTTTTTATAACAAGGACGTGTAAAGCTTTCTGTTTATTTCTGCTGTTGAAAAATTCTGTAAGTCTTGCACTTGAAAATTTTGCGAACAAAAATTTGATGTTCCTCTGATTTAAATTGAAAGATGTAGTGGACCAAGCTACTCTATGGAAATCATATAAATATATTTCCAAAAATATGCTCAGCATTAAAAAACTTGATCCAAATTTTGTACGAACTATCATCGATTTTTTTTTACATAATCAACTAGATAATGTTCATCGTTTGAGACCTATTACGCAAAATTGTACACTTCCGGGGCACCCTAATGTGCACTAAGTCTTAAAATGTTATTTTGAAACACGCAACAAAGTAATATGTTTCTTAATACATTTTTTTGTAGACTTAACAGAAATGATAGGATGATCATATATTTGTATGAAATTGTTTATATGTATTTTCATACAATCATCATATACAAAAATTTATCATTTAGTGCAATATTACTAGACTAAAACTCTGATCTAATTATATTTAGATGTATTAGTATATATAAAATCATATACAATTATACCAGGTCAAAATCCGGATACATTAATATCTGGGTTTATATAATTATATCTATTTGTATTAGTTTAGATATAAACTGATACAATTAGATACAAAACTGATACAATCTAATACAATTCAATCGGGCCATAATTCGGATAAAATTGTACTGGGCATTTATCTAATTGCATCAGATAAGATCTAAAGCCATACAAACAGATACAATTATATGGGAAATTGATATGACTACATAAAGATCCATATACATTTTTTTAAATCGGGTAATCACATTAAATGATGACTAAATCCGATGTCGTTTATATGCAACAAAATGGTATATATAAAATTAGACATATAGTCACATATCCCACAATTTGTGTGCAACTAAGAGATGTGTCTATAACCGAAAAGTGCTGTAATACTTCTAGTTCCATTAAACCATTAAGCGTCGAATTATATTAGTCCATTTTTTAACTGAACTTTGTAGAAAAAATATTTTACTAATGTAAAAGTACGAAATAAGTGTTATTTAATTGTAGCTAATACCGTGTTCATATTGAACGCCAAAATACGTATTTTCGTTTTTTTCAAGTTTTCGATTTGAAATTTGTATCGAATTTGACAGTTGTAAACTTAAAAAAAAACCGAAAATACGTATTTTGGGGCTCAGTGTAAGGTATAATTTAAATCTTTCACATTTATAACACCGCAGATATTGATAGTTAAATTCGATATTTTACCATAAAATTGCCAATAATGTTCTTCTGGGTAAAGTTTATTTTCGTTATTTTTGACCTAGTTACTAAAGTTATTTTTTTTTTCTTAAATAAATATAAATTTTGATCATACATTTCATTTTTTCCCACTTCATAGCAGAAAAACGTTATTTTGAATGCCTCTTTGCTTTCAAGTAAAATTTCGTAAGATTGTGTTCGATTGATCGATCATTCGTTATCGAACCCCATCATTTTAAATTGCGATACAATGTATTCGTTATCGAATTAGAGAATCTTAAAATTAAACAAACTTCCACGTTTGAATAAGATTTCGTTTGCTTACGAATGCGAGAATTAGGGCCTTGGTCTTTAGATGAAGCTTCAAATTGCATTCAAAGTATTAGCAGCAGATTCCTAATCCAATATTTTCGGGAAAATGTCGTCACTTACGCCACTAATTATCATGAATTTTGCATAGCCGTTAGCTATTCTCTACGAATCCGAATTTGCATTATACATATGTTTTTGCTCGGCAGTGTCATTGATTGCTAACACGGAGTCCACATTAGATATTAAGTTGGATATAATATGTACGAGAACGTCAATAGAATAACGGAATTAAATTATCTATGTTCATATTAATGTTTAGGGTGGAGAGCACGTATTCATAATTATATCAAGTCTTCTCATAATTTTTTGTTTTTAGTTGAGTAAAGACGTCCGTTTATTTATTAAATTTTCAACTATGTGATTAAAAAATAACTTTAAATTGATTTATAACATTTAAACAATCTTTAATACACTTTTTCTTCATGTTTTTTTTAATTTAAGGTTTTTGACTTTTATTTCTTTTTTACAATCTTTTATGTATTGTGTGTGTGTATTTTGACAGCTCATATCATGACATTGTTGTTTAGAGATTTATCATAACAGCACTATTTTGATTTCAGATATAATACTAACAGTAACAGTAATGTGTATTCCACACGTAATATAATTCTCTCTGCGATTGAATTTGAAGTTTGCTGACAGAAAACTATTAAAATTAATATCTAGTGTGGACACTATGTAATGGAGCTGGCGTCAACAACTTTTTGTCGATAACATCTAGAGCACCTTCAAGGCAATCTAGCATAAAATCCATCTTGATTTTAAGATTCTTGAAATTGTTCTTCTATTCTTGTGTGGCGACCAGCCACTCAACAAAAGTCAAATATTTATAAATTCAAATTATCAAATATACTTTGAATTTTTGTATTAATTTTAAGTTTCAGAATTTTAATAAAATTAGTATACGTTTCAATTTTTTTAGATATAGAAGACTTTATTTCGTAGGCTTTACTTGAATTCGTTTCTTCTGTGACAAATTGAAAAAATGTTCTTGACAACATTTTCATTATTTTTAATTTGTAGAAGCAATTGCTGGAAACATATCCTCTTATATTAAAATAAATTTAATAACTGACAATTATTGTACAAATTTGAAAATACAAAAATCACATAATCCAGATATTTAAAAAGGCTACTTAAATAAAAAGAATAATTCAAAAAAATATTACAATATAAACACAACATAACACTATTTCAACAAAAATCCATATAAAAAAAATGTAACCGGTTTATCTACCTATTTTAACCGATTATTCGGGTCAAATAATTATTTGTTTCAAATAATTTTTTTCGACATTAACCGAAATAGAGGCGATTAATCGAGGAATCATTTAATCGATTAACCGATTTGGAAACAATACTTTTGACGTAATGAAGCATTTCCTGTAATATGTACAAATAATTGTGCCAAAACAAATTTCGGACACTGTATGAGAATGTGATTGTAAATAAAACATTCAATGATAAGAATGCATTTTTTCAAGATAACAAATTTGAATGATCATAAAGATAAGTTAAAAATAAAAACTTACTCTCCCGTGGCAGTACCCTGGGGCAATTCTAAAGTAAGTTTAGCGCCAATATCATCCACAGAATCACTAATGAAATGGTTTAAGGGTATGGAATTGTTTTTCGAAACAATTTCAGCATTTATAATGTTGACATCACGTACATCCAAAAGCTAATAAATGAACATACAACATAAATTAGTTACAATTTTACCATAAATAAAACACACACAACACTTACAATAGCTGGTAAATTATGTTCCAAGACATTAAAACGATGAGTAACGGAGCCTTTCAATTTGGTATTTTCAAAATCTACCTTCCAACGAAGGACACTATGTTGGGTGGTAATCAATTCGGGTTGTGAAAACGAATTAGGATCAATTTTACCCAGGCGACCCATTTTGCGTTGATTCTGTACAGAATATAATGGAACTGTTTGTTCTGAATTTGTTGCTGAGGATTGTTTCCGTGTACTTAATGAACGCTTAGAAACTGAAAGAAAATGAAAAATACAAAAATATCAAATATTACAGTTAAGCGGACTCATGTGTTTTATTTTACTGATATCAGATTATCTGATCGGTTAGTGGCTGATTAAAAAGATTTGTGGTAGAAGTTTTTATTTTTTTTTTATTAAATTCAGTTATAGCATATTATACAAATACAAATACAAAAAAATTATTCATAACTTCTCAAAAATAAAAAAAAGTAATTTTAACAAAATAAGTCAATAGTGCAGTGTTCAAAACATTTGCAACTCTTAAAGTAATTAACAGGAAATACAAACAATGGTTTTAACACTCAGTATTTTGTAGCGTAGCTATTATTTTTTATAACTTCTGAAACACCTCTTAGGCATTGAGGTAATTAGCTTTTTAATATAATCGTCAGAAATTTCATTCCACTGCTTCTCTAACTCGACGAAAAGTTCATCACCATTTCGGAATACTTTATTGCCGATATTCCGTTTTACAATCATCCACATGTTCTCAATCGCGTTGAGATCGGGAGATTGAGCCGTCCATGACATGATATTAATTTCAATTTCCTGCAGCCAAACTTTTACAACCCCCGCCGTTTGTTTTGGGTCGTTGTCGTGCTGGAAGGTCTATAAGAGTGGCATACGGCATAGCATACGGAAGCATAACTGAATTTAAAAGATCTCTATAGATTGTGGCCGTCATTGTGCTAGTAATGCGGTGAATTGGGCCAATCCCTTTTCCTGAAAAACACCCCCACACCATAATGTTTCCACCACCGTGCTTCACTGTGGCGGTTGTGTATCTGGGATTAAACTTTTCGCCTCGTGGTCTTCGAACATTGGCTCTTCCATCTGATCCCCGGAGGTTGAATTTAGACTCATCTGACCACAGTAAATTTTTCCATTGCTGTTGAGTCCAGTTTAAATGGGTGCGTGCAAAGTCAAGCCGAGCTTTTCGGTTTTTTTACGACACAAACTGTTTTTTTTTGTACATCTATAACTTCTAAGACCATATTCTCGGGCTCTTATTTTAATTTTGGGAAGAATGGCATCTATTAAAAGTTCAGTTTTAGCTTCTCTGGCAACTGCTTTGGGATATTTCGTAAATAAAATTCTTGATTTTCCGATCTCTTCTTACAGTTGTAATACGAGGTCTTCCACCTTTATGAGTTGTGTGGATGTTACCACTATTAACAATGCGGCAAATCGTTGATTTTGGAACGAAGTACTTTATAGAAATTTCTTTTTGGGAAAGTCCATTTTGAAAATCATTTAAAAGTTTTGATTTAAAATCAGTATTGTATTTATTTCTTGCCATTTTTTACAAAAATTATTCTTACGATGTTTATGCTTCCAACATCTTATTACAAATATTAGAGAACAATAATTATAATAAATTTGTTTAAAAAATGTAACGGCCTGAATCTCACATTAAAAAGGAATGCGATTACCGTTATATCCTAGCATTTGTTAGTACAAATTGTTTCGTTAAGAGTAAGAATAATGAGAGTTGCAAATGTTTTGAACACCTGCATTTTGAATACATCTATTATTATTAATTTTTTTTGTTGTTTTAATTTAACGGAATTAAGTTTTTTTATTTGTTTAACATAAAACAATGTATGAAGAATAGGTAAAAAATTAATTTTAGTAACTAAGTGTGATTTGAAGAAAATAAATTAATGAAAACAACAAATGCGATCTCAGTCCAAATGTTTTGACCGCTACTGTATATGTTTGCAATTTGATCACACTATATTAATAATCACTTTAAAGATTTGGTTTACAAATACTCAGTTAATGTTTATTAAATTTCTTTAATTTAATTAATAGACAATTACTTTGACAAGCTGGTGAAAACACAAAATTCAAGTTTTTTTTTAATCCACTTACGTACATTGTCAGCGTTCTTTTGTATGAAAAAAAAAAATCTTCCATGGTTGATTTTTTATATGTCTTTTAAAGAGTTGTACTTTGTAGTATAATTTTCCTCGTCTCTACTACATCTTTACAAGCCGCGACATCTACTTGATTCTGCGTATATCTTCCAATATTGTTGTCGTTCACACTACTAATGTGATTACAATTTTTTTTTTGCAAAATAAATAAGTAAAACAGTAAAATATTAGTTCAAACAGTTAACTACTTAATAAGTATAATTAAATTTTTAGCTGAAAACACAATTTCAGCAAAAAATTTGCTCAGAAATAGTATGCATGATTTACAAGACGTTTTATAAGCCTTTCTACTTACTTATTTTTTTGAGTGTACAAGTATGGGTACTCAAATGAAAGAAAATTTCCTTAAGATTTCCAGATCGATTAATCGTTGCCTGAACTAGAGCCATTTTAGTACTTGTAAGACCCTTTAGGGGTTTTATACTACAAAAGTAGTATAAAATAAAGTACTAGAGCCATTTAAGTGAGTTTTCGATCCTTAAAATAGCTTCATCACTCGAATTCTCATTAATAAATTTTCTAAAATAACTCAATAAAAACCTAACCTAATAAAAAAAAAAAATTTTACTCCGGCGCTTTTTATATTTTTTCAAATAATACAACACACACATATTAAACCACAACTTTTGAAAATTACAATATGTCTAATGCCCAGTTTTTCACTTCGTATTTAAATGCCATTTGGACTTTAAGTTCTATTTAAATACAAATGTCAGTTTTTAACTTAAAATTTAAATCACATTTAAGTTACCAATCTTGGGCATTTAAAGTCTATTTAAATTTTACAAATATAACATATGATTTTGACAGTTTGTTTTTTTCCGCGTGGTAAAACAAACAATAAAAAATAAATTTAATTACAGCAGCCAATAAAAATTCAACTTCGGATGAAATTTTCACTTCTCTTCATTTATTTATATTTATATATATATTTTATTTATATTTATATATATATTTATATATATGTATATATTTTATTTTTTTTTTATTTCTATATTTTATATTTTCTGCTTTTTTCTATTCTTTAAACAGCTGTTTTATGAATAATGATCATTAATTTTTTGACATTTCATGATGCTACCATACTTTTGTCGCAAATAAACAACAATTGTCATTTAAGACTGAAAAACTGAAACTGTATTTAAATACAACTTAAATTTAAATGGCAATTAACTAATTGCATATTTAAATACGAAGTTAAAAACTGGGCATAAATGCACTTTATTTTAAACTATTTTCGTAATTTCCTTTCATTTGAGTACCATTTTTGTTAATAACAAATTTTACAATTCTTCGCTCCTCGCTAAAGGGTTAACAATTTTCTAAAATAACTCATGTACTATATTGTATTTATTTTTTTTTTTGGTAATTTCCTTTCGTTGGAGCACTAAAGCCTCTAAAATTTACTAAAAAGGCTCAAGATCGTGGCATATTTAATTGATCCGAAAAACTGGATCATTTTTGAAATCGTTTGGAAATTTTCTTTATTTAAGAACTCACACAAAAACAGAAATAAGTTTAATTAATTTTCGTCCAATGTAACAATTTCATAAACAACATGAATTAATATCATGCTCTCTATGAACTTTTTCTACACAAAAATAATGAAATCTTTACTAATACAAAATATCCTTCATATATATACTGAAACTTTTCATAAATATGTTGAAATGGATATTGCTAAATACTATGAAACGATACATTGGACGAAAATTGATGTAACACTTCATAGATATGATGAAGCTTTTACTTTGAAAGTACGTGTACCGGCTTTCGATTTTTGGACCCGTGGGGCCTATTTACTAGTTTGAATTTCGTTTTTTTTTTATTCCAGATGGGGTCATATTTATATTTTTTTTGATGCGTGTCCGCTAAAGTGCACTTTTGCCAAAATTCAACTATAGGGACATTCAAAAATTGATTTTAGTGAAAAACCTTTAAAACACGATTGACAACGAATTTTTTCATCATTGCATCATAAGTAATTTGCAATTCGTAATGAAATATTATATAGGTTTCACTTGACCCAAGGTTGGGCGCCATGTTTTTATTTTGTCTAATGTAATGTCAGGGCAGCAACTTTCATGCACTAAAAATAGGCGCTTACAATATGCAGTAAAACCCAAAATGTGCGCTTAAAATATGTGCTTAAATCAAAATATGCACTAAAAACCAAAAAATATGCACTAAAAATCCAAAATAAAAATTCGACATTTTTAAAAACCAATTTATTACTCGAAAGCGTTGGCATTAACAAATCACACTTCGATGCTTTCCCAGTCAAAAACTGGCAGTTGTACAAAAAATAAAGCACTGGCTACCAGAGGAATTTTAAATAACTTACTCGCAGAACACTTGTTTAAGGGGCTTTACCAGCGTTTCCAAGTACCGTTTTGCCAGTATTTTTTTTTATAACAATTTCAGTGGTCTGTAAAAAAAACATTGGTAAATAATCGGCTGAGACCAACGTTGGTAAAAAGTGTTTTTCCAGTGCTATCCAGTCAGAAATTGCAAACGGCTCATAACTCTGACAATTGGTAAAGCATTTATTTTATAAAAAATTAAATTGCGAGTTCGATCCCGGTTTCAAGCATAATTTTTTTTTATGTGATTTTTTATACTTTTTGGTACTTTTTTATATTAAATTCTCTAAATCGAGGAACTTGAACGGTTGGCCAGACCGACCTTCTCGTGATAAGTTACGAGAAGGTCGGTCTGGCCAACCGTTGATGCTAGGAACTTGAAATTTTCTACATAATTTTCTAATCAGAAGTAAAAATCGGTAAAAAACATGTATTGGCGGGATTTTTATAAATTCCCACGAGAAGGGGTAAAAAGGGGAAATTCTCACATTAGACATCACAGTAGACATCTGTGGATAGCGGATTTTTGGAAATTCGATATGTGTGTACTTATCACGCTATATACAGATGTCTAGTAAAGAGCGTATTTTTGGAAATTTTTGAGGGGAAGAGCCAAAATGGTAAAAGTCACAGAAATTTGGAATTTAAAGTTTATGTATAAAAATAGGGGTTAATGTACGTAAATCTATCGGGTCTTTATCGGATCTTGAAAAATGGGTTTTGGGTGTAGTCTGCCCCTTGACGGCCTGGCAAAACCGCTTAAGCGACATACTTTAAATTTAAAAATTTTAAATTTAAATCATATGTTTCTTGGAATATGTCCTAAATTTCTGTTAAGGTTCTTTTAGAATTTTCATGAGGAACGTTAAAAAATTGGTACAAAGACGAAAAAAAAAGTTTGATAAGTTTGTTCTTACAGGATTTTCCTTAGACAGGAAAATGCCCACTGAGGGCATATCCCCTTTTAGTTTGAAATCTAAATTTGAAATATTTGTTCACTGATAAGTTATATTCTAGAACTTCTGAAAATAACGGCGTAAAATGCATTTTTATTTGTGAAAATGTTTGCTGCTAAAAGCCGCTAAAGTCATGATTTTAAAATTTGGTTTGTCAATGCACACAGCATGAAGCGTTGAATCTAGGCACTTATAATTTGGTGCAGGCATCCGCTAAAACTGGGTATTTAACACTGGATATTTTAACGCCCTGCGCAAAACAATTTACACAAAAAGTTTGAAACTTAAAATATTTTTTCTTTAAGATATGTGTTAATGTAATGAATATATCTCTTGGGTTTTAATAAAATCTTGGTACAAATAGGGTTTAAAAGAAAGAATTTCCACCTTTAATGACCTATGGAATTCCATTAAGGTAGAAATCCGAAACTTGAAATCAAAAAAACATAAACTTAAAAATTATAAACTAATTAATTGAATAAAATGTTTTAATTTTTGTATTAAAAATATAAAAAATAGTTTTTTGGACTTTCTATATTTTCATATATTTAGTTAGAATATTGTTCTACCTCGAGTCCAAAAATCTAATATGATATTGTCATATTATATTTTATTTTTTGCTTTTCAAAAAGTTTCATATATGATAGACAATACAATTGTTTCATTGGCATCACCTAAATCTCCAGATGTCTGCAATAGAAAAAGATAATTGGCTTAACTCAAACCGAGACATTACATACAACAGACAAAATATGACAATCTTTTTGTCTACCTTATTACCGATTACTGAATGTCCAGTTAAAATTTAACAAACAGTTAAATTGGAAATTTATATGGAAAACAATAACAAATGTGTCAGTTAAAGTTCTAGTTAGTAGCTAAAGGGACATTGTGAAAATAAGGCTTAGTGTATAAACTGCCTGATCTGGTAACTCTAATTATAAAATCAAACTATTTGCAAAACAACAATTTTACATGTCGATATATTTTGTATGTCAGTACATGTATGTGTGTTTGTTGTATTACACTTTGTAAAAGCAACATATATCCCAAACTGTGTATTTGTAGAAGAGCCGTGTTATGCTAATTGTTCAACGTTTTTTTTAATTTTTGTATTAAAAATACAAAAATTGTTTTTTTGGACTTTCTATATTCTCATGTATTTTGTTAGAATATTGTTCTACCTCAAGTCCAAAAATCTAATATGTTATTGTCATATTATATTTTATTTGTTGCTTTTCAAAAAGTTTGATAATTTTCATGATAGACAATACAATTGTTTCATTAGCATCACCCAAATCTTCAGTTGTCTGCAATAGAAAAAGATAATTGGTTCAACTAAAACCGAGACATTACATACAACAGACAAAATAAACCGTATGAGAATCTTTTTGTCTGCCTTAGTTTATAAACTGCCTGATCTGCTAACTCTAATTGTAAAATCAAAACTATTTGAAAAACAACAATTTGACATGTCGATATACTTTGTATGTCGGTACATGTGTCGAACACACATTTTACAATAACAATAAATTTAATTCCACTGAACGTGTTTTTGAAGTGATTTGAAACAAAACATGTCTCAAACATGCTTTCCCATACATTTTTTTCACCAAAACACATGTTTTGCTTAAAACACGTAAGTGGAAACGCAGTATTAAACTAGATTTCGAAATTTAGTTCGTGCATTATTTTATACACTACAAGTCACGGTATAGTAAGTTGGCAACTCTATTACCGTATTATACCTGTTGATTATTTGTGCTTAAACGTTTTTGTAAAAATAGTATATATTTGTACGGTAATTTATTATTCGAAAAGTTTCGGTTGATTAGTAAATTCTTCTACATTAAATTATAGTTAGGTCTTTCTAATTCTGCTATAATCGCTTAAAATTGTGCTTATTTTAATCAAATATTTTGTTTTGATCTGCTGTGTCTCTAAGAGCCGTTTACACTATATGATTGAGTATTAAGATCTGTCTAAAAGAATCCTGGACTTGAAATGTTTCAACAGTAAATCTGATTGCTTATTTATTTAATTAAGCAATAAAATGTCTTTAATATAGCAATAAGAATTTTATTGACAAAAAAATTTAACTTACTAAAAATCTTAATGTAAACGGCTCTTAATACATATGCTTACCAACTACAATCATGTGTTTTGTGTTTATACATTCGCAATTAGTGTTGCCAAACAAGGGGCAAAAGTTTTTACTAAAACGTTCATAAGTTTTAGTGGGCATTAATCTGGGAACTTCAAGAAAATTTTTAAATTTTTTAATACACACATGGGCTTGCCAGACTTACTTTTTTCAGCAGTACGCGTACTTTTTTCCTTCAGTTTTACTTTTTTCTGCATAACATCTAAAGAAGTTCGCAAAAGTAATTTTTATTTTTGGTTAAACGCATTAAATTAGAAAATGTTTTCTTATTTCATATCAAAAAAATTGTTCAGAGTATAAAAAAGCACATGCAGGTTATTTGAAACGTCATGTAACAATGTCTGCTCCTCGCTGCCAACTTTGACTTTTGTCTCCATTTTGACTGTTTTTGAAGTGAAATATGTATGATAAATTGACGATTTTACAAAATTCATGGAAAATGACCATTTTTTTAAATTTACAATTATAATCCAATTTTAAAATTTTGTTAATTCATTTTTTTTTATTCCTTTAATGATAAACATTTTGAAAGATATTTTTTAATAAAGGTTATTGGTGAGCAAATTTCCGTTTTTGAGTACACTGAGAGAATTCTCTGCATGATATCAATGCATTTTTGCATTAGATCTATGAAATCTCACTGGAATTCGTCCATTGAAACTTTTAATTAAACTAATGCAGTTTTTCATAAAACTTTGTAAAAAATGTCATTTTATTTATTAAAAATTTCATACTACTAATGATAAAGTCTCATTAAAACAGTTTCATTAAAACTATGAAGCTTTTTCATTAAGTTTAAGAAACTTTTCATTCACATTGTGAAGAAAACTTTATCAGTTTAGTGAATAAAATTCATTACAACTCGTCCAAAAAATTATATCTGTGTAGGTTAATTAGCTATTATAGACTCCAAGGGGGTCGAATATAGATCTGGAGGAAGCCACATTTTATGGATTTTAAAATAAAATGCATTTTGGAAATCGTGATAACCTACACTTGGGATGCTACCAGGGGCCTCTGTCCCCTAATCTATTTTTTTTTAATTCTAGAGGGGTCACATACTTTTTGTTTTGAAGGAAAAAAGTAAACTTCAGGCGAATTTTTTAGTTCTTACCCAGCAAAAAAAATAGTGCTTACCCAGAAGCGCTTCCGGAAGGCATTATTTGATACGAAGCGCTTCCAAAGCAAGCTTCTTTCATGTGCTCTTAGAAGCAACTAACTAACTTTTGTATGTTGACAACATTAGTGCTTCATGGTATGCATACTTTATTGCTTCTTTTTAACGACACACGACAATGAAATGACACCTAGATCATTATCGTTTCGGGGACGGAACTAATTTTGTTTATTCATCGCATGGCTTATAAATGTCATATGAAACCGATGCAACAAAAATTTTACATTTACACTGCTAAAACGAGAATGATTAAGGTGTCATTTGATTGTCGTGTGTCGTAAAAAAGATACATAATTTGTACCCTGGCGTTTCGGATTGTATATAAATGAATTGTATCCTCCTAAAAATGGACGGATATCATTGTTAGACTTAAATTTAGACAAACAAACAAACAACAAATTAAGTAATTAAAAAAAGATTTTGATTAAGTGAAAGTTATAATGCACTCGAAAAATCACTTGGGTCAATGCAAACTTAAAATTGAAGTGTCTTTTTATATTGATCTAACCTATTAAAACGGAGTATACCACTAGATGGTATGCTCTAAAATGAAGTTTACGTGTAACGGGGTTTTGGTGTCAAATTTTCAGAAACTTACTGTGTAATCTTTTATTTGAATAACTATGAACATTTCACAAAATTCTTTCATAATAAAGTAAACGAAACATCGAAATTCTTTCAAATACTATAAAAAAATGTTCTTAAAATATATACAAAATTTTGTAATTTAGAAAAAAACGGAAGTTTTTCATAAATTATAAGAAATACTTCGTAAAATGCACACAAAAATTTCGTAATTTCGTATATTTTACGAAAGCCTTTGAGGGTGCGAAAAAACAAAATTCTTTCGCAAAACACAAAATAAATTAGTAAAATGCACACAAAATTTTCGTAGATTTCGTATATTTTACGAATTATTTGCGAAATAACGAAATATTTCATACAATTTTCGAAAGTTTTCGTATATATTACGTATGGATTTGTTGAGTGTATGTGTACTTAATAGAAGTAAAAAAAAATGAGTCCAAAAATGGATTTAAAATTTTTTTCTTAGATCATTTCTTTATATTTAAAATAATGATAAAAATAATTACTTATGGGTAGCGCATTATATTTTTTTGGCAAATTAACTAGTTATTAGTTAGTAATTATTACTTGTATTAAAGTAATGCAGATACTAAGCTGGTGTCATTACTGGTAGTGAGAAAAGTAAAAACATGTCATTACCGTTTCCACACTGGGTATATTTGTTCACAATGATTCAAATTTTTAAAACCTAAACAACCCAAGAAACATTTTTACGGGCTCTCCAACACGAACGAAATCATGAATCCGTATTTAACGGAACATTAACGGTCCATAAAACATGTATCCGTCAAAGATTATAAGTAAACGGCGCGTTAACAGACCGTATAATCGTATTTCGTAAATAATCCCTTTTGGTGTATCCGTTTCTGTGCGGTTCAATACGGACTACACCGATTTTCGTCCGTTTTAACTTAAAAATGAGGCACATCTTTATGAACTTCAGATATGTTGTAGAGAATAAAAATTTAAGGGACCCGTGTGTTTTTAGCTGCCCAGTCTCATGTTTAGGCGTTGCTAAGTGGGGTCAATAATTACCCTATTTTACGTTTTATTAGGTTTATTTCGTTCCATTAAAAGTAACTAGACACATTTGGTATCAAATGAAAGGCTTTTTTGAAGATACATTCATTGGTGTAAAAATTATGAACAAAAACATTCAAATATTTTTGTTATTCAAAAAAATGTGTTTTGAGTAATATTAAATCTGACGTTTTATTAAGGAATTTTAGTTGTATTAAGCTAAAAATAATGCATAGAAATGCCTATATAATTTAATGGAGGATGTGTCAGAGTTTTTTTGGTATTCGAAACCATTCGGTTTTTATGCGATTTTTCCCGAGGAGCCTTTTTCCCCTATATTTCAAATAAATAATTCAAAAATGTGGCAACTCTGGGTCTACTATATAGGCAATATGGGTATCAAAATTTTTGTTTTCTGGAGTACTGCAGCCCTGCGTACAAATAAATCTTTTCTTTTCGTAAATTAAAGACAATTTTTCATTCAAAAACAAATGTATTTCTAACCCTACTTCTTAATCCTTAACCGTGATATTGGGCAGCTAAAAAATCCAAAGTTCACTTAAATCTGTGAGTTCTGGTCGGGATACCTCCCGTGTCAGTCACAAATTTATTTTGTTTATTGTTTTGTCAAAAAAAAAATCATCCATAATTTCTGTCGGTTCGTACAGTAAAATAAAAATTAAAACAATAAATTAAACTTTAATATTTTTTTAGTACAGATACGGATTATTATTATTCATGAGAGTGTGTATTTTTCGTATACAAACATTATGTGCAATGCGGAAATGAACTCGAGCCTAACATTTTAGATGATAAATATTTAAGAAATTTCATGGATTTTTCACGATATATTCAATTGTGCGAATAGAAATATTTGCTAACATAATCAAAATTGTATCGATTACAAAACCCTTAGTAACTACAACGAATTAAGCACATAAATTTACGATTTTTTTTTATATAGATTCAAAACATTAGTATGGACTACAATCAATTTTATCAATTTTATTAAATTTTATTATACATTTATAAAAGCTAAATTAAAACTATTAAAAATAAAAAAGGAAACTAAAGTTAGAGATTTTAACATGGGTGTTTTTTTGTTGAATATAACGGTATGGATACGGATTGAATACGGATCTGTTTAGACGGTCCGTTAATTCCACATTAACGTTCCGTTCCATATGGACATTTAGTTTGTGAAATCCGTTTTATGTATTGAATTACGATACGCAAACGAGCCGTCATTGATGTACTTTCAACGGATTCGAATCAGATTACGTACTGTTTTGTGGATTCGTATACGGACCAGAAAACGGTACGTAAACGTAGTCGGATTCTGTTTAAACCGTACCATAAACAGTACGTTAGCGGAACACTATGTTTGTTGGGGAAGATATATTTTTGCAATTTTTAATTTATCTTTATTATGTTTGGCTCATGCAAACATAATAAACATATATATATTTGCAGGCAACATATACATAAAGGGTGTTTTTTATAGAGTTATAGGAATAAAACAAAGATACATTTTTTAAATTGACATGAAATTTACATTATTCGGAAGATAATCTTCTGACATTATAATTTAAATATGACTTCTGGCAAATGACCGCCACGGCTGGCTCGGACTTAGTCTAATCTGGATGTTCAATTTTCGATGACTTTTTCCAACATTTTTTCCAACATTTGTGGAGGACAACATTCGCCGCGTTATTGCCAATATAATAACGCGGCGAATGTTGTCCTCCAAGTGGTCAATCGTTGCGGACTTATCGGCGTAGACTAGCGACTTCACATATCGCAACAGAAAATAGTCCAGTGGCGTTAAATCGCACGATCTTGTAGACCGCGATACTTATTTCGAACACAACCATAATTTTCAAAATAAATTTGCACAATTTGGAAGCGTTGTTCAGGCATCAGTCTATTCATGTTGATATGCCAAATCAAACTGACACCTGACCAAAATGGACGCCAGTTAAAAAAGTGTTGCCAACTTAAAGTTCTATACCTGTATAAAAAACACCCTTTACTAGATCCAAACATATATATTTTTACAGGTAAACATAATTATATATGCATGCAAGCAAACATATATTATTATTATATTAGATATATTTATATTTTCCAAACAAAAGTATGGGAAAATGCTTACTCAAAGTGAAATATGTCTACACAGAAAAAACTAAAATTGAGTTTCAATTAAAATATTTGTTGATTCAGTTAAATTTTAATTGAGTTTGGTCCTATTGAGATAATTGTAGTAACAATTAAAATAATTTGTAACTATTTAATTGATATTATTTTCAATTATAGTTTTATTCAAATCTATTAAAAATTTAGTTGCATATTGTTTTAATTTCAAACAAAATTTTAGTAGATAAAACATTAATTAAAATAAAAAAAAAAAATCGGCAAAAATTACGGAAAAAATTGCTTAAATTAAAAACAAATTGCCAATGTTACAAAATTTTAAAAAAATCACCAAAACTGTAAAATAATTGTCAAAATTTAAAAAATCGAAAACATTTGAAAAAACCGCCAAATTAAAAAAAAAAATATCCAAAACTTAAATATCCAAAACCTCAAAATTGCAGAAATTTAAAAAAAAATTAAAATAAAAAAATCGCTAAAATTCGAAAAAATCTCTAAAATTAAAACAAAATTGTGAAAATAATTGCCAAATTGAAAAAAACACGATTTTTTTACTTTTGACATTTTTTAAAATTTTTGCATTATTTACTATGTTGTTTATTATACGTTATAAAAACTAAAAATTTTGTTTATACCAAATTCAATTTCATTTCTATTATTAATACATTATTGCCCATAAATTTAGAAAATAAAGTTGTAACCCTAGTGTACACATATTTTGATAAGTTTTCCCGGGTTCCAAAAAAAAAAATACATAATCAAAATAAAAATCGAAAACTTTTTTTCTGAGTGTAGCTTCACTTAAATTTTGTTTTAAAAATTATGCAAAATATGTAAATATTTACCATGTTTTTAGCTGAATTTCTCAAGTTTTTACATAACTTAAACAAAAAACTATTGGATAGAGCTAAACATTTTCTGTGAGTTGTATTCTGTTTGGGTTTCACGACATAATATGCACTTTGTTTCCACTTACATGTTTTGAGCAAAACATGGGTTTGTATTTATGGGAAAACATGTACAAAACATTGAACATGGATAACACGTTCAAAACAGCCCTAGTGGAAACGTAGCATAAAACTTTTGTGGTATGTGTATTGTAAAATAAATATTTTATATTGCCGTCAATTTCAGATTCACAAATAAATTTGATTAATTTATGGCAAACACATATTCCATGGAGCCCATAACACATCCTAATATACAGTTTTTCAAAAACTCGCTATTTTTTACTGTTTTTATTTTCAAAAAATTTAACAAAATCGCAGAAGTATGTAATTTTGAAGAGCTCTATATTTTAAAGCTGTTCTCGAATTTCTCTGATTCTGAAAGCATTCGATTTATATGGTTTTTAAATGTATTTCGAAATCGTTCTCAATCTTCAAATTCATAAATTTAACATTTTATGTATAAAATAAATTTTTATATGCAGCAAATATCATCTAATTTTCAAAAAATTTTGAAAAAAGTTTGTCCATTATGTCCTTACAAAGTATACATTTTTTGTATAGTATTCAATGTTAAGGGTTTTAAACAGTTTATAACATTACTTTAGCTTTATCTGTCCAAAAAATGCATTTGTGACGCAAATGCATCTGCATCAAAAATTATTTCTTCTATAAAAAAGAACTTAAATTAATCACTTTTTTGTATTGTTAATAGTGTGTTCTGAATTTTTAACTGTTATAAAACCTGTTCAAAATATAAAACTTACAAATTATACAAAAAAATCAAAATTTTTAAAAAAAATCGAATGCTTTTCGAATCAGCGAAATCCGATAACAACTTTCGAATATAGAGCTCTTCAAAGTTACATATTAGCGTGGTCACAAGAAATCAAGTGTAGGCTTTTTCATCGGGCGACTACCCTAAAATGTGCCAATGAGCTAAAAAATGGGTTTCAGATCAATCCGATATTATTAACACGTGCTTCATTGAGGTTAAAGTTAGGAGAATAGCGATTTTTTTTTGTCGTAATAACTCGGCTTTATTCTAAATGATAAATTAATCGATATATTGATAAAATTATGTTTTCAGAAAGGTATTAAAATCCAAAATCGGTGGAGACGTATCCCAGTAATAAAAAATGCCCCATACCACCAGTGCACCAAATACCACTTGACCGCGAAATTCGAGGATACATCGTAAACGTTTTTGAAATTGATTACTGTAACATACTTTGTTTTATATAATAGACCCATAAATTGTATTTTTTTTTAATGTCGTTAACCTACCCTAAGGGGATGTTAAAAACGGACAATATTTTTGCGATAAACATAAATTCTCCATCTTCAAATTTTAAAAAATTTTCTGCAACAAAATCGAAAAAATTGAGAATTGTTAAATTGTTAAATATATCTAAGAGAATGAATATGAAAATAAAAATATAAGATATCCCCCCGGTAACTTGGGTAGGGCAGCGATTTAATTTTTGCCGATGTCGAGGAAACTGTGTTTTTTGGTAAAAACAAGGATAACTAGTTGTCATAAAATATTTAAAATCTAAAATTATCTACTCTTGTATCTTTTGTTGCTTTATTTTATCATCCTTACTCAAGGTTGATAAAAAAATGTTTTGGACGTCATTAATCCAGGTTTACCTGTGGTCCAAAATGACCCCACAACTATTTATTTCATTTTTCAAAAAACGACGAAGCTTTGCTTACTACTATTGAATTTGAAGAACCTTGACGTGAAAATTTTTTAGCCAAATTGAACAACGTTAACCCGAACAATGAACAAAATATATTTAAATACTTCTTTTTTTTACAAACCTGCCTAAGCCATTCCTTTAATCCATAAAAAGATATTCTGAACTAAATTAACCCTTAGATGCTCTTGGTGTCAAAATGAATCTTAGTTTGAACGTACGATATGAGTTAACCCTTAACCAGTTTTGTATTTTTATACCATTTTGAAGACATAATTTTATTATTTAGAATAATAATTTAATTTTATTATATTCTAGAATAGACTAATTTATTATTTGGAATATAAACTATTACAACATTAAATTTTTTTAGCAAAAACTGAAAAAAGCTAATATTTTTCTTTAAAGTGGTCTCCACGACCTGGCATGATAAATGCTAAGTACTATTAACCCTATAAGTTTTAGCAAAATAATATTAAGATCAAAATTTATAAGAATACAATTTCATATCTAACAGCACTCAAATATGATTCCTATGAAAATGGTTTCTATATTGAGGACGAAAAAGTAGGTGTTTTCATGAAAAATCGCTTTATTTTTACTAATTTAATATTATATTTGACCAAAAACAAATTTCACATATAACCTTGTAACAACCCTACTGAATATGGGGATGTGTATATATATTTTTATATATTTTTAATATAATAAAAATCGGAAGACATGAGGTCATTATCTATCAAAAAATGAATGTTCATATTGATTTTGGTATTGAACTACACATTATTAAGAGACATTCATCATGTAAAAAAACCGAGATACACTTTTTGAATTATAGGCGCTCAAAGTTGAAAATTTTCGTTCAATGGGATCGTTAACTGTTTTTTGAAAGCACATTTGTTTTATAATAAATTCTTATTCAATTTTCATAAAATTTATACTACAAAACAGAAATCCAAGATAACAAATTTGTTTTGTCGACCGGTGTAATTTATGGTTTTTGTTAATACCAACTGACTTCGGGAATTGTTATGATAAGACATATTGAACGCGAATCACTAACTAAGATAATCTGATAACAGTAAAAACAAACATGTGCGAATTTTGTGCTCTTTATTATTTAATTTAGTTTTGAAACGTTCATTGAAGGCAAAGCAAATTGTTCGTGAATAGCTCCATTATCTATACAACACAATCTATGTAAAATGGGTCGTTTAGGTAAAATTGATCCTAGTTCATATGCACAACCCGAATTGGTAACCACACAACATAGTGTCTTCTGTTGGAATGTGGATTTTGCGAATACCAAATTAAAGGGTTCTGTTACGCATCGGTTTAATGTCCTGGAAAAAAATTTATCAGAAATTGTAAGTGTAATAGTTTATTTTAAAAATGGCGTAAGTCACATCCAGTTTTCCATCCTCATTTCTGTCATTTCTTAAAAAATGTTACGCCATATTTGAATTTAATAACTTAATGTATTTTAATCTGGTTACATACAAGATAAATATTCCTTTAGCTATTAGATGTACGTGATATTAAAATTTTAAATGCTGAAATTGTATCGAAGAAATCGTCCATACCTCTCAACTATTTCACTAGTGATTCTGTTGACGATATTGGTGCTAAACTAACATTGGAATTACCTCCGGGTACTGCAGTTGGAGAGTAAGTTAAATTTTCTGTTTTATTATCTTTACACACAAATAAAAATAGTTTGTAAAAGTTACAGAAAAATTTGTAATTGTTACAGAAAAGTTAACTAATTAATAGTGTCCGACCGAACAGTTCGGCCAAAAACCTATATTTTGTCGGTTTTTTGATATCTAGAGGCAATGATGACAAATTTTGGTATTGGAAACATGTTTGCTGAGCCGATTTAATTCGATTTTGTGTACAAAATTTAAGAGAAAAGCCGAAGTTTAGCTATAAAGTTAAAAGTTCGGCCGCCGAACTATTTTCAATTTGGCCGAACTTTCTGAGGCCGAACAGTGAATTTATTGCTTAACTACAGACTTTTCTTCAAAATAGCATCTAATCAGCCCAATAATCATTTTTCCATCCGCCAAATTTGTCCATAATGCTTTAAAATACCGAATAGAGACCAAATGCATTTTCTGGCCGAACTGTTCGGTCGGACACTACTAATTAACACAGAAAAAAAAAACACAAATCGAGTTTCAATTAAAATATTTGTAAATAAAATAAAAAG
Organism: Delia radicum; assembly: GCA_021234595.1. Classification (NCBI taxonomy): domain Eukaryota; kingdom Metazoa; phylum Arthropoda; class Insecta; order Diptera; family Anthomyiidae; genus Delia; species Delia radicum. The sequence continues at coordinate 154,760,631 of CM037854.1, forward strand.
TTTAATTGAATTCGGTCCTATTAAGGTAATTGTAGTATCAATTAAAATAATTTGTAACTATTTTAATGATTTAGTTTCAATTTTAATTTTAATAATATCTATTAAAAATATAATTGAATATTGCTTTTAATTTCAAGCAAATTTTTAGTAGATACTATGGTGATCGAGTCGGGTTTTTAAAACCGGTTTTTTGTGCTTTGCACTTTGTCGGTTTCGTCGTCTTTTTTTAAGTTCAATATTCGGATATCGAATAAACCCGTTTTTTTGTTGTCGAATAACCGGGTTTTTTAACTATTCTTTTATATCTTCAAAATATTAGAAACGCTAAATTTACAAAATTCATTGTTAAAAACAGAACGTTTTAAAAACTTTACTTAAAAATATTTTTTTTTTTTATACATAAAAGTCGTTGATTCAAGAGAGCTCCTTTTTACTAAAAACTTACTCATATAAAGGACTTTAAAGAACTAAAATTATTCATATGCATAAAAAATATATTTCTGAGTAAAATTGTATAACATTTAAAAGTTGGTTAACCGGGATCTTTTCAAATCCTATAAACCAAAACCGGTTTTTAAAATTGCAACTATTCGGCAAAACAGAAAACCGGGTTCGAGAAATATCGAATAATCGATCACCCTAGTAGATACTATTAAAACTATAATTACATTTGGAAAAACACGAAAAAATTGAGAAAAAAACTTAAAACAAAAAAATCGCTAATATCGGAAAAATTGACAAAATTAAAAAAAAATTAGAAAATTCAAAAAAGTAACCTTAATTTAATAAAAACGTCAAAATTGAAAAAAAAAAACAAAATGGAAAAAGGTTAAATTTAAAAAAAAAATCGTCTAAAACAAAAATTTTAAAATTTAAGAAAAATTGTCAAAATTAAAAAAAAAAATATAAAATGAAAAAAGTTGACAAAATAAAAAAAACCTACCTTAATAAAATTTAAAATGGACATATCACGAAAACTAAAGAGGATTTAGAAATAGATTTCTGCACTATTGGCTCTAAATTTCGATCCAAATTTTGACTTGATTTGCGCTTTTCTCTAAAACTAAGCGTTACAGATGGATAAGAGCATTTATTTGGAACATCGGCTGTATCTTAAGAAGATAAATGATTCCCCAAGAAAGCAATTTTGTAATTTTGACGATTTTTTTTCAATTTTATCGCTTTTTTCAATTTTTCCTTGTAAAGTGATTTTAAAAATGTTGGTCTTTTTTTGCGATTTTAAACGTGATCAATTTTTTTTTTTAAATTTTGACGATTTGTTTAAATTTTGACAATTTTTTTAACATATTGTTTATTTTTTAAGTTTTGCGCCTTTTTCCAATTTACTGTCATTATAGATTGCGTAAAGCCCGATACTTCGTTAACGGTAGTTTTATATATTGGAATATAATAGGATGAAAAATTAATTATGTTTTAAGGAATTTGTTTCAAAAAATTAGTTTATCGTTTTTAAGTGGATGTTTTTGTGATTTCAAGTTTCAGATTTCTACCTTAATGTAATTCTATTGGTCATTAAAGGTAGAATTTCTTTCTTTTAAACCCCATTTATACCAAGATTTTATAAAAACCCAAAAGATATATTCAATAAATTAACAATTACAGGACGTTAAGAGGAAGGCTTCCTCTTGTTGTCTCTCCTTGCAAACACGTTTTATTACCCAGTTTCAGCGGATTTTAAGTTCTTAGATTCAACGGTTTGTGCTGTGTGCCGAATTTTAAGTGGGGATACTTTACACCCCTCAAAGGAGGAATTTCCAAAAATCCTGTCAAAGACAAATCCTTACTTATCTAAACTTATCAAATTTTATTTCTTCGCCTGGTACCAACATTTTTATTACGTTCGTGAAAATCGTGAAAATTTCAAAAAAACCAAGCCAGTAATTTAGTCCATATTACAAGGAATATATAACTTAAATTTAAAACTTTTAGCCCTTAAAGACCCACACATCAAATTTCAAGTACGTCACTTAAGCGGGGCAGACTTTGACACATTTTGGCACTCCCTGTAGAATAAACGAAAATCTTTTATTTTTACGGATTTTAAGTTAATTTTTTAACAGTCAAAGAAAATAAAAAATATATTTCGTGCGCACCGGTAGGCTAGTTGGTTGCGTGCTGGCTTATCAATGCGGGGGTCGTGGGTTCGATTCCCACCAGAGGCACTGGTCTGTTTTCGCTACAACGCGCCGAAGGTCATAGTAGCTAGTGCTCGGTTAGGGTAATAGTATAAAATTTGCAATTATATGATTATTAATTAATAAAAAAAAAAAAAAAATATATTTCATTTAAAAGAAAAGTGAGTAGACAAGTTTTTAACTATATGTTTAGTAGTTTTAAAGTTCATATTCTTTTGTTTTTACGACAAAATATTGTAAATGTGAACACATACCGAATTTCCAAAAACCGCTCTACACAGATATCTACATCTGATTAAGCAAAACGGTGAGACTTTCTACTTTTTGCCCCTAAACTTGGGAATTTCCAAAAATCCCATCAATACAGATGTACGTTTTCCCCTAGGTTAACCCCTGTTTTTACCACGTTCCTGGCTAGAAATCCAAAAAGTATCATATACGTGATCTAGTTAATATTCGAAGAAACATATATTTTAATTTTCAAAAATCTGACCAAAGGTACCTTTATTTACTCTTTATGCCACTCTCCGATGGAAAATCCGAAATCCGCTCTATACAGATATCTACTTTTAATTAGAAACTCAAGTAAAAAATTTCAAGTTCCTAGCATCAACGGTTTTTCCAGACCGCCAAGGGTATATTTTACCCCTTTTTGCCACTGCCCTTGTGAATTGCCAGAGATCCGTCAATGCAGATGTCTTCCATTGTTAAGGTACCCACATACCAAACTTCAAGCTCCTCGCTTTAGTGGTGTGGCTAGGCCGACAAGGGATAAAGTTTTCCCCTTTAGAAATTTCACCTCCCCGTAAAAATTTCCAAAAATCCACTCTATACAAATGTTTAGGAAATCAGCTACCAAATTTCAAGTTCCTAGCGTCAGAGGTTTGGCCAAGCCGCCAAGAAGAAGATTTCCCCCTCCCCGTGTGAGCTTCCAAAAGTCTCGGCAATACAAATACCTACTCGGGAAAAGCAACCCACATACAAAAATTGAAGTTCCTCCCCGTGATAATTTCCAAAAATCCTATCTATAAAAATGTCTTCTCCTGATTAGAAACACGTATACAAAATTTCAAGTTCCTAGCTTCAGTGGTTTAAACATGTTGCCAAGAGTAGATTTTTCTCCTTTTTTCGCCTCCTCGTATGAATTTCCAAAAATCCTGTTAATACAGATACATATCTACTCGTGATAAGGTACCCACATACAAAATTTCAAATTCCTCGCTTTAGGGTTTGGCCAGGCCACCAAGGGGGAGACTTTTCCCCTTACTGCCCCTCCCCGTAGGTATTTACAAAACTTCGCTTTATACATATGTCTACTCCTGATTAGTAACCCACATACCAAATTTCAAGTTCCTAGCTTCATTGGTTTGTCCAGGCCATCGAGGGGAAAACTTTTCTAGGGAAAATCCGAAAGAACACATATTGAAAATTTCAGCTTACTATCTCAAGGGATTTTATCAAGTAGCCAAGGTGGAGTCTTTTCCCCTTATTGCCTCTCCCCGTAGGAATCTCCAAAAATCCTGTCTTAGCGGACGTCTACTATGGATAATGGAGCTCACTGCCAAATCTCAAGTTTCTAGCTCCAGCGGTATAGGCTGGTCGATGTTGAATCACTCAGTGAGTCAGTCAATCAGACAGTAAATTTTGTGTGCTCCAATTTCATTGCCAGTTAAACATTTAATAGATATTATTAAACTTTTAATTAAAAATGAGTTTAAAATCAAACAAAAGTGTAATTGACATTTTAATTGCAATAATTTTTCTGAGTAAGAACAGCAGACCGTTTAGCTAGTTTAAATAAAACGTATCTGTAATTGTTAGTTAATTAAGAGTAGTAAGAAATTGGTAATTTAGTCAAATTTTAGAAAACTCTCAATCGAAATAGATTTGCTTTAATTAGCCATTTTTTATATAATAATTAGCAGGGCAGCGACTTTCATGTAAATGCATGATTGTAGTCAGTAGCCCAAAATTAATTTTGACCAAAAACTTTTTCGAATCAAAGAATTTGTAACTAAATGGCATCGATTTGGTTTTGCATATTTTGTTATAAATGCATATTTTGCATATATTGCTATAAATGCATATTCCACTGCATATTTTGACATTTTTTATTGCATGTTTTCAATTTAATTGCATCTTTTTGCATATTTTGTAACATTTTAAATTAAGATTTAATTAAAAATAAACAAAATAATGCCTTTTTAGCCATATCAGCTAGTTACCATTTGTTAGACTTTTATATTTGATTTCAATTTTAAATCAACGTTCTACAGTAATAGGTCGATCTTTAAAAATCCGTAAAATTTAAGTGCATTTTTTTTGGATTTTTAGTGCATATTTTTTGGATTTTAGTCCATATTTCAGATTAAGTGCATATTTTGGATTTAAGCGCATATTTTGGATTTTTTACTGTATATTTTTGATCTTTTAGCGCAAGGAAGTTGCTGCCCTGATAATTAGTATTTTAATTTTTTCAATTCAGATTTTCTTTGACTTTTAATATCTTCTTGTTAGTAAAAAAAATCACTTTTGTGCTAAGTTTAAGAACTCGGTTCTAAAAACTTAGTAAACTATTGTGTTAAAATCAGCAACGAAAATTAGTAAAAAATTTGTAATTTGCAAATAGAGAGTAGATAGAATTTTTATTAAATTGCTCACATCATAATATAAAAAATGAGTACAAAATCTGTAAAGCGGGTTATTAAGCGTTTTACAAATTTTTCTACTAACCTTTTTATTTGAGTGTATTTCGTACCAAACTTAAAATCTAAGATCGATTCTTTAGAGATAGATATTAAATAAAAAGTGGTTTCTATATTTTTTTACAGTTTACTTGTACGCATTGATTATGAAACCTCCAGTAGTGCCAGTGGCCTTCAATGGTTAAATCCAGAACAAACTTTAGGCAAACAACATCCCTACATGTTCAGTCAATGCCATGCTATTCACGCTCGTTCGATTTTACCCTGTCAAGATACGCCAGCTGTAAAATTTACTTATGAAGCGACCGTTGAACATCCGAAAGAATTGACTGCTCTCATGAGTGCTTTGATGGTACAGAAGGAAAATGGTGTTACAAGATTTAAACAAGACGTGCCAATACCATCAATGCTTTTAGCTATTGCCATAGGCAAGTTGGTGGCAAAACCATTGGGACCCAATTCGAATGTATGGTCTGAGCAAGACATTATCGATGCATGTGCTGAAGAATTTTCCCAAACATCGGATATGTTAAAAACGGCTTCTGATATTTGTGGTCCATATGTATGGAAACAATATGATCTGCTGATAATGCCACCTTCATTTCCGCATGGAGGTATGGAAAATCCTTGTTTAACCTTTATAACGCCCACATTATTAGCTGGCGATAAGTCATTGGCTTCCGTAGTGGCTCATGAAATTTCTCACAGCTGGACCGGGAATTTGGTGACTAACAAAAATTTCGAACACTTTTGGTTGAATGAAGGTTTTACGGTATTTATAGAAACGAAAATTATTGGGCGTATGGAAGGTGTAAAGGAACGCGATTTTCACATGATTCGAAATTTAACAGAATTACAAGAATGTGTAAGTAATCCTATAAACAAATACGCTGCAATTCAAGTTCGAGTTCAATTCCAACATAATTTTCAAGTAGGATACTCCAGCAAGAGGAGTACAAAAATTCAAGTTTAAAAAATGTTTGTTATTATGGGATGGCGTTCACATCTAATTAATAAGCACAGGTTTTAACATAACTAACGTGACCAACTGTTTTTAATTAAAAAGCGGGAATACACTGGAAGAATTATACTTCAGGATACTAATGAAACAATTCAATGAAGAATTTCATTATATCCAAGAAATTTTATTAATATTAAGACATTTTTCATAAAACTTCAAAGTTTCATAAAAAAAATTCATTCGATTTCATAAATTATCTTATCATAAATTTAATGAAAATTTTCTTTAGAGCTATGAAAATATTTCAAAGACTTTCATTCATGAAGAGTTTTATTAATTCAAGGAAACTTATTAAAATTAAAAAGTTTTATGAAAAAGTTTCATAAATTCTATAAACTCTTCATTGTCGGAATGATTCATTAGTTTTATGAAGATTTTAATTAATTCTACAACAATTTCATAAACCTGTTTCATAGAGTCTATGAAAAATTTCAATGGACGAGTTTTAGTGACAATTTTTATTAAAGCTTTGAAGTAATTCATTACTGAAGTGAATTTAGTTCTCTCAGTGTAGGCGGACGAAAAAGCGAGATTTTGGTGCAAAAACCGGGATATTTAAATTGTTTGGTCCAAAAATGCAATTTGAACAAATTTGCTTTCTTATAGTTAAAATCGCTTGAATATTTATTTCCGAATAATAAAACCTGAATATTATTTGAAAAATTGAGTGAAGTTATAGCCATTTTAAAAATTTCGTATTGTAATAGAAAAGATTTCCATTTTTTTAGATATTATTTTTATAAAATTATTTTTTGAGTTAAATATGAATAAATAAATAAATGGCTTTTGGAAAATTCTCACAATCAAAACAGTTGTATATAAAATTCTGGAATATACAAATTTTTTAACATTTTTGTAACAAAAAACTTTTAGATCTTCTTTCTATTAAAAGTCAAGAATTAAATTGTTATTTTCTTTGAATGGTTAGAATCGGTTTCGACACAACGAATGGCGTATTCGAGTCTTCGATTTGCCACTAATCAAAAATTTCGAAATCCTTTCACTGGTTCTGATAACTAGGGCCAGAAATTTCAAGCAAATACATGTTTGTAGTCAGTAGCCCAAAATTGATTTTGACCTAATACACTCATAAAAAGAAATTGTTTAAAATTCTGTTAAACGGGTTCAAACTCAGTTTAGGTAATTTTGTTCTGCTGTTATACAAGGTGGCGCAAAAGTAATCCTCCTATAAGAAAATGCTATAAATTTTTCGATTGGCCCCGAATGTCAGTTCATGACATCATATTCTCAACTTGATGTAAAAAAAATAAAATACCAAATAAAAATAATCCACAAGAAGAATCAAAATTTTTAATTTTTTTTTTTAAATTACAGCCAAAAAACATCGGAAGGTTATTTTTGCGCCACCTTGTAGTTGAAATCAGTTATTTAGCTAAAGTTATTACGTATCTCATTTTACCTCAAGAACAAATTACATCCGTATTTAAACTAAATTTTCGACCTAAAATTTAGTAATTCAAGATTCTCAAATTTTGCAAATGCTGACACTTAATTCAAACCACAATTGTTTTGAATTTGAATTTTTATAGGGAGATAGAGCAAAATGGACAAAAAATCATTACTTTCTACCTATTAAGCACTTTTAATTAATTATTTCCGGAAATAATGCCTCTGGCCAGATCGCAAAGACATTTTTATCAGAAATTTTCTATTGATTCATATGATAAATTCTTAGTTAATTTAACTACGACTGTCAACTCAAATTTAGTTCTTCTTCAGACTGTCATTCTCAATTTTATTGACGCTAATTTAGGTACTATTTTCTGTCGTCGTAGCTGAGATTTCAACTATTTGTATAGGCTTTTTTATGAGTGTACTTTTCCGAACTAATGAATTTGTAACAACGTGGTACCGATTTGTTATTGCATATTTTGAATTAAATGCATTTTGCTATAAATGCAAAATTATATGGAATATTTTAGCATTTTTGGTAGCATTTTGTGCATATTTTCATTTAATTGCATATTTTGTAAGAATTAAAAATAAGTTTTAATTAAAAATAAACAAAAGAAAACATTTGTAACCCTGAACATAGCGTCTAGTTGCCATTTGTTAGACAAATGGCTAAGTCTCGGAAACGAAGCGAGTTGGAGCAAAATGGACTTAATGGAAAGACCTTTTTTTACAGAAATTTTCTGTTGATTCAGCTTAAAAATTCTGTTGATTTAGCAAAATTCTTAGTTAATTTAACTAAAACTGTCAACTCTAATTTAGTTCTTCTTCAGACTGTGATTCTCAACTTCATTGAAAATTCTGTTAGCGTAAATTTAGGAACAAGTAAAATTTTTATTTATTCTTATACTATTTTTCCATTTACGTGTTTTAAGTAGAATACATGTTTTGGTGAAAAAACATGTGTTCAGTGGAAACATAGTATGTATTGTTAAGCATTGTGAAAAAGGTGATTCAAATACAAAATAATCAACACTTCGCTAAATAAATTGGCAAATAATCCAGTATTTGACCTGTTAATGATAAATTATCCTCCTTAGCAATATTCTTGGTCAATTTGGACCTACACAGAGAGAATTTCTTAAACGAGTTTTAACGCTCTAACCAGTGAGAGTGCCTCAATATACTCATCGTGAAACAGTCCAGAAATTCGTCAAATGAGTAATTTTTATTTTAGAAATTGATGTACATATTCCGAAAAAAACAAAATTTACTAAACGTTTTGTGAAACAAATTTAAGCGCGAAGTACACAGTTTGGAGGAGAGAAAGTGTCAAAGTTAAAATTTTAAAAAATAATTATTTTGAAACGAATACAATTTTTAAAAACCTTAAAAACGTATTTTAAATTACTAAAAACAGTTGATAATAAACACAAAGTAAGATTGAAGTTCAATATTCTACAATACATCATTAGTTATATTTTAGGACGCACGATATTCGATCAACATTGCTAACTTAAGAACAAATAGACAGATTATTATGAAATTTGAATGAAATAATGTATTTACTATATTATTATGAAGTTATGTTACGTTTTCGTTGAATTTCGCTCTATCAGAAAATCGTACATTGACATATCTTCTTAAGAAAAAGCACGAAAAATTTAATTTTTAAACTAAAATTATATCTTAGAAAGATACATTATTTTTGCCTAGACTTACTACTATCCGTTCGTTAGTTTTCGAGATAACCTCTAAACCTTTTTTGGCAAAAATGGTGTAAAGTTGGCCACGAAAAAAAAATTGTAGAAGAACTATTATTTTAATTTTAATGCTAAACGTGTGATACCAAATTTATTGCAAAAGGCGTAGGATCGATTAGAGGGTTAATGCAATTTTTTCACTATACTAATGGAGTTTTCTTCACAATAAGAATTAAAAACTTTATGAAAGTTTAGTTTTAATGAAACCAGTTTTAATGAAATTTTTTCCTTAGTCACATGAAATTTTTAATAAATAAAATGAAAAGTTTCAATGGACGAATTCCAATGACACTTCATAGATCTAATGCAAAAATTAATTGAAATCATGAAGATAATTCTCTGTGTATTTCATTACTTTTTTAAAACAATATAATGAATTGTGTAGAATAAACTCCAAATCATCCAAAACTTTAGCTAATGAACAAATTTTGAAATCAATAGGGATAATTTCTGAGAAAATGTCCAAAAAGTACACAAATATGACAAAACAGTAAAAATTTTGGAACAAAATTTGAAAAAGCTGGTGTTTATATAAAATTTTTGAATTTCCATTTCATTCTACTTTGCAGCAAATTTCTAATATCTATATAATTTTCGAAATTTCGGGCTCATTAATTACACCATTAGAAAAATTTAAACTTTTTGCAGAACCTGTCTTTGAAATACACATTTTTTATAGGCCTAATTTTAGTGCAAACATATGCAATTAATCCGCTATTTACTAGATTAACTCTTCAGTATTTGAAATATTGTGGTTTTTGTATTTACAAATCAAATCTTTATATACGCAAAATCATAGATTTTGATTTAAGAATATAAATCTATAGGAAATTATATTCCCTGGGCATGTTTGTTCTAGGATATCTTGCCGGTATTACAAGGAAATTGGGAATTGTGCATATCCGATGAAAAAAGTTCCGATATAGGTATATGTAGTCATATATATAATTCCATATCATATCATATATCAGGTGATTCAAAAAATGGCATACATAACCTTATCTCATGAGATCCCATGGGATCTTATTTTATATAATTTGATCCGAAAAATGGGTCTATCTAATTTGATCAAGTTATATATAATTTGATGCAATTTTATATTCATAAAATTCTTTGAAAATACGCGCTTTAATTTTGTTTTACATTCCAAATAATAAGAAAAAAATATAAATCAATGAATTGGAAAATTAACACATGATTTCATTTTGACTTATACACTGAGCTTAATAGCTATAACGTCATTTTGTTTTTCAATTATATCTTAAACATCTAAACCGATCGCTTAAGTGTCTTCAAAAGCTGAACTCATCTCTGTCTTAGTTTTCTATTGATGTAACATACGATGTATGCTGTAGTTTTTGGTTTGATTATTAATTAAGTCATTTAGTGTTTTCAATTATAACGTTATTTTAAGAAACTTTTTAAAATGTATAGAACATTTTTCACAAGTTCAATCAAATTTAAATCGAGACTTGATTTTTCAAACAATCCTACTTATTCGATTGAAGACAAATGATTTTGATAGAAAAGAATGTAATTTCTCGAGATAAATATCGCATATTGTTGTTTTTTCGGCCAAATCCGATTTGGTTCTTTTTGTTACAAAGCTTTTTACTTTTGGGCTTTTAATTCATTATTTTAAGATTTTCTGACTTTAAATGTTTTTTTTACTTATAAAATGTTATTTATTTTGCTAACTTTGAACTTTTTTTTTAAAGTGTAGCTATACTTAGTTTTTACGTTTTATAGACTGAATTTTGTTTTTTTTTGTGTTCTCTGATAATTATATTTAAAAGTGATAGATTTTTTTTGTAAATTTCTTCCATATGGGTAATTCAATGCCAAATCAACCAAAGGGTGTACGCTACTTCCTTCGAATTTTATGATTTTCGCAGTAATACAGTATATCAAAGAACTAAGACAAAATAAAGTTTGGTGGCATTGACAAATCTGCATCCGGAATTATAAGGTCTTGAAAATCGGAAAAAACTATAAAAATCTACAAAGTTGTACTTACTCAATTGTCATTTTCTTAATCCAAAAATACTTCCACTTTGAAATTTGTCACAACTGTAGAGAAGGCAACCATCTTTAACGTATATTTTTTGTAAAATTTTTAAAAAGGTAGTTTTCAAAGATATAGTCCCGACATATAGGTAAAGAAAAGTGACCTTTGACCTTTCCAAATAAAAAATCATGGTGTATATCAAATCAAACGTAATTCAATAACCTTTCAAATGCGACCTTGATATGTTGCGTACCTATAACACTTTTAAAGAAAATGAGAATTAAGTACAACTTTGTACATTTTTATAGTTTTTTTCCGATTTTCAGACCACATATTTCCGGATCTAGAATCGTCAGTGCCCTCAAACTTTGTGTTTAGCTTAATTCTCTGATATACTTTACACCTACCAAAATTCAGCAATTTTAAAAACAGTGATGTGAAAAGCAGTAATATTTTAAGTTGAATTGAGATTTTTCAACCCATATACAAAAGTGATCGAATTTTTCTTTTTAATTTTAACACATATATTGATATATAAGTATATGTGATACCATATATAATTATAATATAAAAATTATAGAATTTGTTTGGTTTTACTGTTTTATATGTACTTATATATAATTATTAATGGATGATGATATGATATATAGCTATATCAATTATAAGAGATAAAAAAGATCAACTTATGATATATGATTATATATAGCGCCATATTAGAAATTTTCGTAAAAATAAGTATGAGATGTGTGTATATATTGTTACATATGGCCACATATATAATAAGATACCACTATGTCAAACTATATACGACTATATATAAACTTTTTTCGTCTGGTGTTTAATTTTATTCTAATTCAAAAGAGTACAAATGAGAAAAAATATGTTACCAGATTTAGACTCAGCGTACCCTTATCTAATAGAGACTATGTACTACAAAGACAGGTTCTGCAGAAAGTTTAAAATTTTTCAGTAGTAATGTCAAATAATACACAAAAAGTTCCATATGTGTCACTAACCTGATTAACTTTTTTTTTTTAAAAAACATGATTCTTATAGAATTTTCAGAGACATAAAGCATACTTCCCAAGAAACGGTACGGAAATGGACCCAAATCGTATTGTTTCCGAAAATCTTACTATGTGGTCCGTTATTGTTCCGTTTAATTACAGGCTTTGGCGGATACGTGTTTACGGACCGTTAAGAGGCCGTAAAAACGGAGTTAGACTCCTTACGTGTAGGAGAGTTCGTAAAAATGTTTCTTGAGTCTATTTTTCCCATAGATTTTTGTTTGTTTTACTTTTTAAAACGACAATATAGAATTTAAAAAATTTTTCAACTTTTAAGGCAAGGAGACAAATAAAGTACTATATGAATCAATTAAAGCATACCGACATTTAAAGCAAGTGACAACTACACTGTAAGTAACATTTTAACTTTTGAAATGACACACCAAAACCCCGGGACACGTGAACTTAATTTTAAGTCGTAGTATCCAGTGGTATAGGTTAGTTTTGATAGGTTAAGTCAACATAAAATGATATTTCAATTTTAAGTTTGCATTGAATTGAGCGATTTTTTGAGTGTATTTTAAATAAAAGACATCTAAGTCTTTTTTGAAATTACTTTATTTATTGTTTATTTGTAAGTAAATAACATTAAAAAAATAATTTTGAAATATTTTTATAATATCGCTGATATTTCTACCAGCTGATTAAAACAAGATACAGTTAAAACAGTTACTGTAGTCATTGTTCTATGAGAAAAAGAAACACGACTCTTTTCGACAGTCATTACAAAAGAGAACTAACCAAAAATTCTGTACTCCTGTCAAAATTATTTTAAGTAGTTATTTTAGTATTTTAATAAACAACTACCAAAACATTAGTTTTGCAGTAAACAGTTAATTTTTGTTATAACCCATAATGACAACAAAGAACACAATTTAAAAATCACCAAAATTGAAAAAATTCGATTAAAGTAAAAATTCGCTATAAACTTTTTTTGAAAGCGTTAACGAGTTTTTAAATTTTTGGTGTTTTTTTTTTCAATTTGAGTGTTTTTTTAAATCTTAGCGATTTTTTTTTTTAATTTGATAATTGTTTTACAATTTTTGATTTTTTGTTTTCAATTTTAGAGCTTTTTTATTTGACATTTTTTTCCATTTCGATGATTTTTTTTTTATTTTTAATTTGGAGATTTTTTTTTAAATTTGGCGATTTTTTTTCTTCAAAATTTGTCGATAATTTCAAATATTAGCTATTATTTATTTTTGGTGAGTTTTTTTAAATTTTAAAAACACATTTTTTTCCCTAATTTTCCAAGCCTTTCTTTTTCAATTTTGATGACTTTTTAATTTTGGATCTTTTTAAAATTTTGGCAGTTTTTTACAATTTTAGTGATTTTTAAATTTTGTAATTTTTTTGTTACATTGTTGGCGCTTTTTTGCAAATTTTAATAGTATCTGCAAAAAATTTGTTTGAAATTGAAATCAATATTCAATTAAATTTTTAATAGATATAATTAAAACCTTAATTGAAAATAAAATCAATTAAATAGTTAGATATTATTTTAATTGATACTGCAATTTCTTTAATAGGCCTGAATTCAATTAAACTTTTTATTGAATCAATAAATATTTTATTGAAAGTTGACCAACGTAAGAATTTTTCTTACGTTGGTGTTTGAAGCATTTGGAAAATTAGTTAAAGTTTGAAGTTATTTTCTAAATATATTAGAACATTTTCAACGAATTTGCAATTTTAATACAAAAATTTGCTTATTGGAATGTCTAGTTTATGCACAGTAATAATTTTTTAAAATTTTTTTAGCATATCGTCGTATGAATATTGGTGAGACCTATAGACCATTCCTGTAAAATTGAGTTAGGAATTGATTATATATGATAAATGTGTCCTCTTTCTAAATCTTTAATCCGTTTTTATATACCTCGTATCAATTAGGAGATATTCAGCCCCATATGTGCTGCGTATCCCTATTTTTACAAATTTCTTAACATTGGTATGGTGTATTGACCACTTTTTGGCCAATGATTAAAAACATTATTCGTCAATCTTGGTTTGACACATTTGAAATAAGCAACGCATATAAAACAAAAAACAATAAAAAAGTTTAGGCATTGGTTTGCATTATGACAACCGAGTTTTATAATGGTTAAAAGAAAAAAAACTTTTGACCTACTTGAAAGAAAAACAATAAAATTGTGATAAAAACGGCTTATAGGCCATAAAATAAAAAAAAAATCTTTTTTTAAAAAAATTGTTATTAACTCTGGATACTCAGTGCAAAAAGGCGTAAAAATTAACAATATTGTTTATAATAAATGCAGCAAACAAAACAGAAAACCTATCTTGTAGAAATTTAATAATTTTGTTGTAAACTTTCTTTATCGTTTTTCTCGCAAAAATGTTTTTGGTTGGTGCGGTTCTCCAATAATCAATCGACGATATGTAAAATTTTAAAGATGATACCAGTAATTTTCTTGCAATACCAGTAAGATATCCTTATACAAATACCGACATGATTACACTTAAATTAAAGAAAATTTTGTGTAGATTTATATTCCTTAAAAAAAATTATTTTGCGATAAAATTTCGAAAAAAGCTAAATTTTTGTCAGATTTGGATTCAGCGTACATAGGTCTATTAAAAAAGATGCATTTCATTGATATAAATGGTTATGAAATTACATAATGAAATCATCATATCATTAGTCCACTTAATTTATAAGTCCCATGTATGGTTCAAATTAACATATAATAACGATTATTTAATTTTGTCGAGGGGGTGCACTATGCTTTGTCCCATAGACAAAAATCAAAAAAAAATTTTTGTCTCAAATTGATTTTAAATACAGATTTTTTAAAAGATAATAAGGCATCTCAAATATATGTTAACAAAAAAAATTTTTCTGATTGCTTTTGCCACCACGAGAGGGCGTTAAAAGCAGATAATTTCTTCCAAAAATTACTTAACAGAAAAATGAGTTTTAGTTGTTTCACAAAAATAATTCTGAAAAATTCATTTTTTTAAAAAGTCGCTCGAAATTTGGTTTTCAAGTACTTTGATATATTTGCAGTTAAATTAAAATTTATAATTTAGTATTTTTTTACAAAATAACTTTTTTTATTGCTCTGAAAAACACATTTTTTTTGTTGAAAATCCAAAAATTACTTAAGTTTGATGGAGTATAAAAAAAAATTATATAAAATTAGATATTTTTTTTTTTCTGTTTTTGTAAGTTTATACTCTTAGCTAAGAGGGTATTCAAAAATTAGTGCCTATTTTTTACCACAACTTAAAAAAAAATGCGTTTTTTGAAATGCCTAATTTTATGATTTGTACTCAAATATCAGGCATTTAAGAGTGTTTAATATCATTGCGCAACACAATTTTATATTTTACATGTTAAAAAATAAAAAAATTTAATTATATCATTAGTAGACCAAAACCACTGAAGTATTTTCAAAATTTAGCTCGAGTTTTTTTTTATGGCCCACTGAAGTTTTTAAATTTTTTTTAAAGGCGTTTTGAGTAAGTCAAAAAAAATGTATTAAATCTAATACAAGGCTAATAGATGATTTTAATAAAATTTGATGACGGTTCTTTTCATAGAACTAATTAACCCTCTATCTGCCATTTTTAGGGGTCATTTCAGCCCCTCCTCATGGAACACCACTAACACGTTTAACATTTAAGATAAACTCGGACACCCAAAATTTGTTGCACAGTGTATGCAACTGTAGCTTCATGTTATGTAAAATATCTCATTAATAATTAGTTAGATCCAATTAAACAATAAATTAGATTCTGTTTCATATTTAAATTACTATTTTAAAGTGTAAGTTGCGATTGACTTCGATTTTAAAGTTTTTTTTGTTTCATATTTTTGTTTTGCTTTATCATATTATTTGCCGTTATTTATATTTTTCAAATTAGAGATGATAGCGTGACACATTTGTTTTGAAGTTACAATACACGCGTGTGATAGTAACTATATTCCAGCAGCGCTAATACGACCATATATTAAATTTTCGGAAATGCGAGAGAAATTTTTATTTTCTATAAAAGTTTCAATTGTATAAAAACCGTAAGTGTTACAAATTTAATTGCCTTTAACATAAGTGATCGTGAGTGCTAGTGGATGAAAATACTAACGGGTCCATCTCTATTTGTAATGTAAACAAGGTTTAAAAAATAAATTTATAAATTAATGTAACTAATCTGTGGTGATGGCAAATATTTAAAAAAATTCCGATATAATTGATTGTTGGATAGCAGCATCCTCAAACAATAAAATATCAGAGGTGTATAAATATGTAAAACATAAGATAGGCGATTCATATTTTAACAAAAAAAAACTTAATACAAAGTATTCAGTTTTTTAATAGTAAAGTGAATAAGTTATGGAGAGAAAGCAGATATAATTTTAATTTTTTTATCAAAATATATCGCACTTAATCAACAGGAGGGTATTAACTCAAAATGTTCAGTAGAAGCAAAACAATTTTAAATTTAATATTAAAGGCACATGAAAAAGAATTTTTAAACCAACCATTTCATTATCAAAAAGTAGGCAAAATAGCACGATATTTTTACAGCGGATATGAATACTACTCGTCAATTTTTTTCGAAAAGTGGAAAAATAAAAATTTTGATGGAAGTGCGATATGATTTTTTCATAATTTTTTAATGACGTTTACATTGCTAGTTTTCCTCTTTAATTTTTTCATTTATGTTATCTTTCAAATATCCTTATAGTTTTATTTTTGCAAGAGCATTTTAACCGGTTTATCCTATTTTTCAATAAATGATGTTTTTGTATTTTCCACATTGATAATCCGATTCTACCCAAATTTGGCACAAATATATATCTTGCAAATATCAATTTACATACCAAAATTTATTACGATCAGACAATTGTTTTAGGAATGGTAGCGTTTTTAAGAAAAAGGATATATAGCAGGACCTTTAGTCCTTAGTCCGATTTAAATAAAAATTTACACACACGTTGCTTGTTGCATGTGTATCAGCATGACCACTCTTTGTAATTTTGTGGGCATTATTGAAGCTAAAATTATATTTTTCAATTTCAGGACACATGGGAGGTAGGCGTGTCCTAGGGCCGATTTTTCCAAAAATTCTTATTTTTCTTAACTAAGCTATTTTATGCTAGTGTACCAAATTTCAAAAATATCTGACTACTCCTTCTATTTTTGTCCCTTCGTTATATGGGAACGAAGCACAGTGGGGTGTCTGGGCTTTTTTTAATTTTAGTAATCGTTCGGCTTTAACATGAATCCATATTTTAAATATTTCATGTAAGTGGCAACCCTGGGCCAACAACATAGGCAATATGGGTATTGAAATTGTTGTTTTTTAACTCCAAAACGTGAGATTGCGCACCTAAAAATATTTGTGTCCTAATATTTATTTGTCCTCAACAACATGTACAAGTTTTAATAAAATCTTCGGATTCGCCACTGTGTAGTTTCCTTGTAAGTCTAAGGCTATGTAACTTGTAGTACGTTTACATTGACTAAGTTTACGAGTTTTCATAATTTGAAAATACTTTTAAAACTTACCAGTTCACATTGTTATTATTTTGACATCTAAAGTATTTTCGTAAAATGTTTTCGCAAAATTATCCTTATTTAACACTTTATCCGCGTATAACACAATTTTTCTTTCTTTTTATTTACAGTTTTGTAACGTAGTTTCTTTGCAAATACGAATTTTAAATAATCAATTTTGTGTTCAAAATACCCAGCAAACAATTGAATAATGTTTTACCAAGAATAAAAAATGTATTTCATTAGGAAAATGAGTATTTATAGAATACAAAAATGCACAAATTGATGTTGGTATATAAAAATTCTTATCATTATAACGGGTTTCGTCCATGTAATGCGGAGTATATAAAGCAGGGGTGCCCACGGCCTATGCGCTTGGTACTCATTTGTTTTTGTAAAAACACTTAGCTATAGGCTGTGTGTTTTAATACACATATAGAGCGCTCAGCACTAGCAATACGAAATACACAAAGAACTTTGTGTATTAGTTTTTTTGTCGTTCTTCACTTTATACACGCAAGCGCAAAGCAACAACACTTTCGTATGCTTTGCTGGTAAACATTGAAATATTTTTTTCTTTTTTCTTTTTATGCATTGGTTTTTACAACAAAAAATGTTGAATAAAAATTAGCTTTTCTTTAAATGTATTGGTGTTTGCTCTTCCATAAGGAACTTTTGGGCACTCCTGATATAAAGTATATATATATTGTCATGTTTGCTGGGTATTTGTTATTTCGATAGTGTTTTGGAACGAAAACTCAATAGACGTAATTTCGAGCTCAATGTGAATGTACTATTCCAAAACTCTAAATAATAAAGGAAATTGGGTAAACGTGAAAACGTCAAAGGAAATTGGGTAAACGTCAAAAATCCCAAATTATTTTATTTTTAATTTCAAATGAATTTGAAAAATACATTATTTAATTTCGATGTTAAAAAAAATAAAAAGAAAGACAAATTGTGTTATACGCGGATAAAGTGTTAAATAAAGATGTTTTTACAAAAATACTTTAGATTTGAAAATAATAAAAGTGTGATCTGGTAAGTTTTCAACGTATTTTCAAACTATGAAATCTCGTAAAATTAGTCACTAGTACTATTAACAGTAAATTAACTAGCAAGGGAGGTATGCTGACGCGGTACCTCAGATTGCAGTAAAACTTGTACTCCAAAAATAAACTAGTGTAAGAATATCGAAGTCAACCTTGTAATTTGTTTATATTAAGTTGATACAACTTATATAAGTGAAGTATAAACAACCGCGGTTTAAGTATAACTTACACATATAATTTCTTTTGTAAAATTACAAAGTTCCCTTTGTTGATGATGCACTTTAAAATATTTTACATTGTTCGTTTTTCCAATTTGTACAATCTTGAAGCTTACCTAAGCTTATTTTGTAACTTTCTAAAGTAAAACTTAAAAACTATCAAAGTATAATTTAAACAAGATAGCTAATAGGTTACTTGACTGACATATAAAAGAAAAAGGTAAGACGGAAAGCAAAAAAGGAGTTTTTTCACACGTCATAAAGTTTATATTTTGGAAAATCGAAAAATAAAATTATGAATTAATTGTTTTGTTAACTTTCGCTTTAAAAAACGTGCGGCAATTGCTTGAAATAGCTATGTATTTGTGTTAAAAAAAGTGTATTTTAATGCATTTTTATTTCATTGGATTTCTCCTTTTTGCTTTTTATGGAAGACGTCGTTTGGAACTAAAGGGTGATTTTTTTAAGAGCTTTCGGGTTTGATTAAAACAAAATCACATAAAATTTAGAGAAACGTATGAAATCTTTATTTGAGTAGATAGAACGATCTTATAATTCAATCTTTAAAGATGATTTCATGTAAATGTTGACCGCGGCTTCGCCTCAAATGGTTCATACGCTGGGTCCAATTTTGGCATACTCTCAAACATATCGGCCGATCGCTCTCTGAACTCGCCTCTCAATTGGGCCAATGTTTCGCGTGCTGTGTGGCATGTGGCACCATCTTGTTGAAACCACATGTCCCCTAAGTCCAGCTCTTCCATTTTGGGCAAAAAAAAATTGTAATCATCGTACGGTAGCGCTCGCCATTCAAAGTAACCTTCCTGCCTTCGTCGTCTTTGAACAAGTACGGTCAAATGATGCCACCGGCCCATAATCCACACCAAACAGTGCTTTTTTGGGATACATTGGCAGTTCTTACAATGCTTCTGGCTGCTCTTCACACCAAATACGTCGATTTTGCTTGTTCACGTATCCATTCTTCCAGAAATGAGCTCCGTCGCTGAACACAATTTTCCGATAAATAGTTGATCTTCATCCAACTTTGCCAGCACCCATTCATAAAAAGTTTGCCGTTGTGGTAGGTATTGTCTCTTCAATTCTTGCACCAGCTGTATTTTCCACGTAGTGGAGTAACAGAGTGCCAATTGCTGCGAATGGCTACGAATCGATAATTCACTGTCATCAACAACACTGGCGGATACAGCTACGACATTTTCCTCTGTCCGCACTCTACGCATGCTCGTTGGTGGTTTAATGTCCAATAATGTAAATTTGGTGCGAAATTTATTCACAAGATTCCGAATAGCCGTCCCAGAAGATCGCAAAAACTGACTATAAATATAAGGAAGTGCACAATGCACTTTCTTAACCGATCATGAATTTTGATAAGAAAATTCAATAATCTTGCAAATTATTTATTTTTAAGTCAATAATTCATAATTTAATTATAGACTAAACTGAACATGTTTAACAGTAACATGGTAGACGAAAACAGCAGAGCTGCCAAAAATAGTGTTGCCGAAAAGAAAGTTTGCTAAAAATCACCCTTTATAACGTCTGCTCCATTCCTTTGGTGGGGTTCTGTGAAATGTGTTGTAAGTTAATTAATTACTAAAACAATTCTTTAGAATTTAATTTTTTAATACAAATAATAGCATTAATAAACAAATATTATTAAAAAAAAGGGATCAAACTAAAAAAATAGAAAAGTATAAAATGAACAAAACCAAATTGCAAGAGTATATATAATGTAATTTCACTAAAAGCAATACATAGAAAGTTTACGAAGTTTCTAAAGTATAAACGTCAGTAGTTTTGTTTTACAACTTTTAACCGCAGTTATTTGTATAACTTGTCCAAAAACAGTTCGAATTGTATTTTATAAAATAAACTTAGGTAACTTATACGCTTTTTTTAGTAGTCTGTTTCCGTACTCTTTAGCAACAAAAAAACCGGATCTAATATTTTTACAGTGAGTAGAGTAATTCCGTTAATTAACTTGTTTATTTTCATTGTAGATTAACAATCAGTTGGCCAATAATCCGGAATTAACTAAACTTGTAGTCGATTTATCAAATTGTGGACCAGATGAAGCTTTTTCGAGTGTACCTTATATAAAAGGTTCCATATTTTTGCGTTATATTGAAGATGTATTGGGAGGACCGGATGTTTTTGAACCTTTTTTACGTTCCTACTTTAAGAAATATTCCTACAAATCGGTGATTACAGACGATTTTAAATCTACCCTGTATGATTATTTTGTTGAAACTGATAAAAAGGATAAATTGAATGAAATTGATTGGGATCTGTGGTTGACTGGTGTGGGAATGCCACCCATTATACCCAAGTAAGTTAATTAAAAAAAATATACTTTACAACAATTAATAACATCTTTGTTCCTCTTGCTAGATTTGATGAAACTTTATCGAATGCTTCTAAGCAATTGGCACTATTGTGGAGTTCTAAAACCACTGCTGAATTGGCTAACAACACTGAAATAATCCAATCCATATCCACTCATCAGTTAATCGATTTTTTGGGTAAATTAATTGAATGCAAAGAAATTTCAGATTTATCAGGAGAAAAGATTAAGTTGTTGGAATCAATTTATAATTTGAAAAACACCCAAAATGCCGAAGTACGTTTCCGTGTTATGCGTTTGTGTATTAAGGCCAAATTAATGAATCGCTTGGATGAAATTATTGCTTTTGCCAACTCCAGTTACCGTTTGAGATACTGTCGTCCTATTTATCGGGACTTGGCCAAATGGCCAGAAGCTAAATCTAAAGCTGTGGAAAACTTTGAACGCGTTAAAGATCAAATGATGGCTATCTGTTCTAATAATATTAAAAAGGATTTGGGTTTGAAATAAATATAACTAAGATTTGAATGCATTATTATATTCAAAATAGTTTTATATGAGACAAGGCTTGCGATCGAAATAATGAGTGCTTGAATAAATCGTAATAACTTTTGAACTAAAGTCATATTTAAACGAAAAGTATATTTTATTAAAATGAAACTTGTTGTTTTGTATGAAAGTTTTATTTTTATCTGGAATTTAGGACTTTAATGGTATTTTCAGAGATATTCTTGCTTGACAAATATACATACCGAGAAAAATTTTTAACGTTGTCTGTGACACATTTTGCACGCTTTACCTCTCTTTTTGCCATTGTCCAATATCTCTACTCTTTTTATTTCAGTTTTCATTGAAAATGCTAATTTTAATTGAATATCAATTTTAAAGCAAAATAAATATTCATATATAAAGATTATTTAGCTACTTTTTTTTGGCATCACTGTTTTTGCCTGCTAAGCTGTTTTCGTGTAACATTTTACTATTAAACATATTCAGTTTGGTCTATAATTTAACCATGAATCGACTTAAAAACGATCAACGCTTGCAGAAGCCAACATTTAAGAAATTATTCGTGAGATACCGGCCGATATGTTGTACAGAGTATGCCAAAATTGGATCCAGCGTCTGAACCATTTGAGGCGTAGTCAACGCGGTCAACATTTACATGAAATCATCTTTAAAAATAAAATAAAGATTTCATACATTTCTCTAAATTTTATGTGTTTTTTTTTAATCAAATCCGAAAGCTCTTAAAAAATTATCCATTATATCAATGATTACAAAATATATACATATCGCACTTGATCAACAAGAGGGTATTAACTCAAAATTTTAAAATTTTCAGTAGAGTCAAAAAACTGTTTATATTTTAACAGAATTTAAAAATTCAAACATATCATAATAAGCAAATTCCATTTGAAATTATATATACATTGTTTTTGTTTAAAATTTTACCACTCATTGCAAAAAAAAAAACAATTTTTTGAGTTAATATAATTTTTTTGAAATTTTATCGATTTAAATTTATAGAATAAAACAATTTTTATCAACTAAACAGTATCAACTCAAAATACAACCAAATATAAATAATTACAGTATTGTCAAAAGGATTACTGATGAAGGTTGTGTTACCAGAAACTGCGCAGTCTAATTCAATAAAAATTTACAATGTAGTTATGATTTTTAGAATCTTCTTAATCTTCTTTTCTTAATCTTCTCTACCACGCCTATCTCAAACAATTGAAAATATGTGCATATTAATTATAGTATTAATTGCACACTGTCTAAGAAGACGATGAATAAAATTCAAAAATCCCCAATAAAAAATAAATAAAATAGTTTGATTATTTTTAACATAAATAAAGGCTCAAATCAAAATAATGGAATCAAAATATGGACTCCCCAAAATTCATAAACCTAATATGCCACTACGGCCAATATCATCATCTGTGGAAGTGCCTTGTTACAATTTGTCAAAATACATAGGAGACATTTTAAAGAATATAATATTAGATAAATATAATATTAAAAATTCGATAGAACTTAAGAAGAGATTAGAAGGAATAATTCTTGAGAAAGATGAAATTCTTATCTCATTAGACGTGGTATCGTTGTTCACTAACATACCCATTCACTTAGCGATCAACAATATTATGACACAATGGACAACCCTACAAAATTACACGAAAATACCCAAAAAAAACAATTTCTTAAAATACTACAATTCTGCCTCAATGAAAATAATTATTTTATTTATGGGGAAACTTTTTACAGCCAAACTTACGGCATGCCAATGGGCAACCCACTGTCTCCAACAATTGCAGACATTGTTCTGGACAGGCTTTTGGAACAGACAATGGAGGATCTACACAAGGAAAATATAAAGATAAAGTTAATCACAAAATACGTATGTAGATGATTTGTTCGCCATAATTGACAAAAAAGATGAAAATAAAATACTAAACACATTTAACAATTATCACAACAAGTTAAAGTTCACAATAGAAAGGGAAGTTAATGAAAGTTTACCATACTTGGACATGAGAATATACAGAGCCGGGAACAGAATAATTACAGACTGGTATACCAAATCAATTTCATCAGGGAGATTAATAAATTTTCACTCTACGCAGCCTTTGAAACAAAAGATTAATACTGCAACAAATTTAATAACCAAAGTTATACAGATTAGCGATGATAAGTTTAAAATCAAAAATATTAATAAAATCAAGGAAATATTATTAACCAACAGCTTTCCGAAACATATAATCAACAATATAACACAAAAAGTCACAATGGGGAAATCCGGGGAAAAAACACGTAGACAATTCATCTGGCAGCACCAAATTTTACAGCCTTGCATATATACCAAAACTAACGGTCTGTTTTTACAATACGTGTATAATTTCAGACGAACGTGTGGCACCCGAACGAATACGTAAGGAAATGAGTTTTTATAATTCGTTCGTGTGACTTACGTTTGAGTACGTTAAGCTTTATGTTATGTCAAACAGTAGAGATTGCCATGACATTGCTTTTCGGTTTTTGTTAGTTTATTTCATATACAAATAACTCATTTTTCGTTGCTAGATGGCAACCCAACACTATAATTGAAATATAAACAAAAACAGCTGATTTTTTTCTTAAAAAAAAAATTAATTTATTTTGTTGAGAAATTAATTTATTTTGTTTTAAAAGTGGAGATAAAAATATAATTTGTATAAAAAAACAAAAATATTTACAACTAAAAATGTAAATAAATATAAATATAAATGAAAATAAAAATAAAAATCATTATTCTTTTTTTTTATTACAATTTTTTGTTAAAAAGTATTACAGTAAAACCCGGTTAAGATGAACTCCGAGGGACCAAAAAAATTAGTTCGTCTTAAGCGAGGTTCGTATTAAGCGGGTATTTTTAACGACTAAAAATATGTATTTATTAAAACAAAAACAAGATTTTAACATAAATAAAAAGTAAAATTAGCATTTCATGCATTCACAATTAAAAATTCAATTAAAATTCTTCATTTAAAACAAAAAAAATATGTTATTTTTTTCTGAATGACTGAATTAACGATTTCATTCGTTTTTAAGTTTTTCTATTGCCAAAATATGATTGTCAGCTTCTTCGGCACACGATTTTGTTCGAATATATTACTTGAAAAATTTTCAACATCGGCAGGATTAACAATTTCCAATATTTCTTCACCTGATAAAGCATGTGACGTTAAAACATTAGCATCTATATCTAGAAAGTCATCCACGGATATGAAATTCATATTATTTCTATCCCATTAAACGGATAAAGAGTGTACTAAACATGGTAATTTGTATGAAAACGAGTTTTTGGGACTGCTTAAAACAGTTCGTAATAACAGAGGGTTCGTATTAACCGAGTTCGTATTATAAGATGTATTTTATATGAAAATGTTTGCCAAAACGTTGGGACTTTTAAATTAGTTCGTATTAACTGAGGGTTCGTCTTAACCGAGTTTTACTGTTTTTTTTTTTTTTTTAATATTAAATTGTGTTGCCTTTTTTCTTTGACGAATACTTTTTTGTGAACGTCTGTTTTTGACGTTTGTGACGTTTCAAATCGCATTGTGGAAACCAAAAAAAGAGACGAAAACGACAATTCTTACGTTTTCACTCAATTCAAAGTGACATTTGCATTACAAAACCCCAAAATGAATTTCTTCACTCATTTACACGAATTTTTTGAGTGACACGTCTTACAAAAACAGACCGTAACAGAAAATAAACAACTCAAGAACATTAGGTCCATTCGTTTACACCAAAATTTGCACAAATTTGTACAAATTTGTACTGGATTTTACTGAAATGCGTTCGCGTACACATAAATTTGCAAAAGAGAGCATCTACTAAGAGAGTAAACTGACAGTTGTCAGCAAAAAACCTGCAAATTTTTACTGGACAAATTTTTGCCAGTAAAATCCAGTAAAATCCAGTAGAAAACAAAAACATATGATTAAATTAAGTAAACAAACAAAAATAAGCATACATTTAGTAATAAAAACATTTAAAAGATTAAAAGCTGAATTAAAAGGGCGGCAAAAACTAAAAATAATTATTTTCAACCTGAAACAAATTAAAGTTGTCAGTTACAATTATTATATGAACAATTTATCAGTTTTCTAATATCTGTGATAATTGTATTTATTTACATTAATATATTAGAGATGTAAAGCTAATGAATATATGAATACCTCTTACTGCATATTATTCAGGGTACCGAATATCAAAAATAAAGTATTCATGTATTTTCGCATGTTATTTAACTAGAAACAAAATTAAAAGTCATGTAAAAACTAAACAGGTACAAAAGCTTCCAGAAAAGTTCATTTAATAAATACAATTGCTACGAATTTATGATTATTAAAATGCAATGCATCAAGTACCGAAAACAATATATACTGGGTAGTCTAAATAACACTTATTTCACAACTCTAAGCTTTTTAGCGCTCATATGTTTGAATTAACCTGCAAGTTTTTGCAATTTTTCCGTTCGTTTACTTTTTTGTGCAAGAGAGTAAAATTTTCATTTTGCCCAAAATTTACTCATCTACTGGATTTTACTGGAAAAGTAAACGAATGGACCTATTATAGAAGACGAAACAGTATTATTGGCGCACAAACCAAACAAAAGGATAACATCACTATTTACACAAACAAAAACTAAAATTGAAACAAAAGAACATAGTAACATAGTCTACGAAATCAAATGTGTGGGGAATGAGGACGAAGGTTGTGGTAAAGTTTACATTGGTACAACCAAACGAAGCTTAAACACAAGAATCACTGAACACGATGCAGACATAAAAAAGGGTAAACAAACTACAGCGCTAGCTCAGCATTGTTTTGAAAGTAAACATACAGCTGATCTTAATAATGTTAAAATACTTGACAAAGAGCGAAAAGAGAATAAAAGGTATACTCTTGAAAGTTTAAGAATCCAGCAAAAAAGAAAGTGTGCAATAAACAGAAAGGAAGATATAGACAACATTAATGCAAATTACACCATTGCTTTAGTTTAGTAACAATTCAACTGTGATACTTAGCGTTAGTTTTTTAATTATACTGTGATATTTTGTTATTTATTTTTTACATTTTTGCAATTTAAATTTAATTTGTGTTTTATGTCGTACGTTTTGTGTCGGTCTAAATACGGATTTAATATTAAAGTTTTAAAAATGTGGAAGTAAAAAGATTATTTGTAAGTGTAATTATTCTAATAATGTTAAGTTATTTTTGTGTTTGTTACTAATACTTGTTTCCTTAATATGTTTATGTCGTTGCCAGATTTTAATAAAATTATATCCCAGAAGAAGTTGGAAATAATCCCAACGAAACGTCGGATAAAATAATGAAATAAATAGTTTTTATTTGCATTAGGAAAATAAATGACCTTAGAAGCCTGCTTAGAATATATTTCTAAAGAATTAACAAGAAAATTAATTTAAAAAAGGTCGATTAATAAATCATAATATTTAAATAATAACTTTTTTATGAAAATATACGATTCATTTCTATTTGAACTTTTGTATTAACTTGAAATAATACCTTTTGTTGAAATAAAGGTAATCACTACATTATCATGAAAATGGCCTCAAAAGTGGTTTTCGAGATGAAAGAGTAATCGGAATACGTTGAAATTTATACAATAGATAGATATTAATGTTGTTAGTTGATTTCTTGAAAAAAGTGATATTTTAAAAATTTTGATTTAATACCCTCTTGTTGATCAAGTGCGATATATTTTTTTATTTTAACAATATTTTTCAAACTTTAAAGACATTTTTCTCGAAATCTGTACCATTGAAATCAGCATGTCCGAAATATAAATAATTGATGGTCAGATCTTTATTAATTTTTAACCCTTTCACGATTGAACTTAAACTGCTGGAAAATTTCCATTTTTTTTGCGGATTCGCATTTATCGATGCAACATTTCTAAACAAAAGTGCCGTCTATGAAAAAATTCATGGGAAATATATATCCCATGGGTCGTCAACAGTCAAAATTAGTGAACCTTACCCAAGTAATAGCGAAAAACGTGTCAAGTTTATTTGTATTATCTTGTTTGGTCATACGGCACATGTTTTTTTAAATTATTTTTCTATGCTAAACACGAATATATAAAAAAATTTAAAAGTGCTTGAGTCGTAAATCGAGTTTTGACTGTAGTCCTAAAATATATTTTTTATACGATATTTCAAAATTGTGAATTGATAGACAAATTTGGAGACCGGATTTGGAATCAGGAGATACAAATTTATAAACATCAAGTTTTACAAATCAAATCGAACAACAATTGCTTAAATTTATATACACGCAGAAAAAAATTGTTGAATATTATCGAATTGCTTAGTAATAAACCAACTACATTAATTTCAAGTTAGTTTTAAAAAATTGCAGTAAAGTATTTACAAATTTTTGTAAAATATATACCAGCCTAGTAAAAAATTTCTAAAAAAATCATATAGTTTACAAAAAGTTTGTAAACCTAACTTGAAACTTATGTAGTTGTATAATTATTAAGCACTTCGATAATATTCCTCCAGTTTTTTTTCTGCATGTAGGAACAAAAAATAAAAAAAACCGAATAAAAACGTCCCCGTTTTTTACCTATGACGACAAATGGAATATTATGTCCCATATTATGTCAGTGTCCTGTAGGAATTAGAGTGAACCAATTCCAAATATCTTAAGTATACTTGAAGGATTGCTACATTTCCTACTAATAGTTTGATCCCCTATGTCCAATAGCTTTCGAGAAAATAAGAAAAATAATATTAATTTTTTTTAACTTTGGGGTCACTCTACTTGGCTCTGAGACCATATTGGTCTAAGTGGTTGGTATGATCTGCAAATTACGCCTATCATTGGTCGTTACACATCTTATTCGAAAAAAAATTTTAAAGAAATAAAATCCATTTGGAACCATTTGCAATAAAACTGGGGGGTGTAATGATACATCGTCTATTAAGGGACACCCTACAATACTTTTTATAATTGTTAATAGAATTTTTAACTATTTTTACATGTTGTTTTGAGCGTACACTTAAAAAAAATAAGTTAGTAGAAAAGTTAGTAAAACATCTTGTAAATCAGGTATACTATTTTTCAGCTAATTTTTTGCTAAAATTATGTTTTAAACTAAAATTTTAGTTATACTTAGTCAGCACTTAACTGTTTTGAACTAATGTTTTACTAATATTTTACTAACTTTTACTAATTTATTTTGCTAAAAAAAATTGTGCTGATTAGCACATCAATAGTGTGAACGACAACCAGATTAAAAGTTATACGCAGAATGAATTAAATGTCAAGATGTAGTAGTGACGAGGAAAATTATACTCAAAAGTACAACTCTAGTAAGACACATAAAAAAATCAACCATATAAGATTTTTGTATCTGTTTTTCATACATAAAACAAAATTGTGGATTGAAACAACTTAAATTTTGCGTTTTCACCGGCTTGTGAAAGTAATTGTATATTAATTAAAAACAAAATAAAATATTTAAATTTAAAAAAGATTAAATGTGTATTTGTAGTCAAATTGAGTGGCCAAGTTGATAACAAATATACAGCAGGTAGACAGACTAAAGCGAAAGACAAAGACATACATACATCTTAGGTAAATTTTTATGTTTCCTTTTTCTTATTGCAAAAAAACGTGTTGTATATATTACATTTTGTTATTTTTTCGTTTCGTTTCTATAATTTTCTGCGGCATTAGCGTTCCTTTAAAAGATAGCATCATTGAGACAACCATTGATGTAAGTAGTTGAAAGATAATTTTTTATGTTATATATAATTATTTCTATTGTTTTTACATAATACATTAATTCATGTCGTCAATTTGGGAGAATGAACATTTTTAGATTTTGTAACGTATTGTAAATTATTTTAAAAAGAATCACAAAAATATATTTTATGATTTTCAGCAAAATAAATTAACTAAAGTAAAAATTTTCTACAAATTTTTTGAGTTTTTTTCAGTCTACTAATATTCAGCAAAAATTTTATTAAGGTTTTTTAATTTCTAATCCACTAAGTTTTAGCAAAACTTTTGCTTAATCTAATATTTTGCTAATATTAGCAATTTTTTTGCAAGCACCCTCCTGACTAAAATTTTGCTGACTCAGCAACATTTTTTGCTGACTTTACTAACTTTTTTATTTGAGTGTAGATAATATTTGATCCATACACTCAACAAATAAATAAATAAAATCAACTAAAAATTGCGTATAAGTAACCTAAGTTTATTGTATAGAATACAACTTTAAAAGTTTTTCGACAAGTTCTGCAAACAACTTAGTCAAAAAGTTGCAAAATAAAATTACTGACATTTATACTTTAAAAACTTTGCATGCATTGGTTCTATATAAAATTGCATTGTACTATTTTTATTAAATCAAACAATTTAATTTTGTTTTCCTTTGCATGAAAAAACTCATTTATTTTTTTTTTATAATATTTATAAATGCTTTTCGTTTAAAGTATTAAATATTTAAATATAATAAAATAAAGAAACTTACAACACATTTGCCAAAAACCAACTGTATGAATCGAGCAGGTGTAATAATGGTACTGGTGGCTGCCTATGCGGCTGCAGACGACTTCTTTAAAACATTATGCTTAAAAGAGAAATGGAACAAAATAAAAATTCATTAAAATCAACTAATATTTTGTTTAAACACATACCAATTTCAAATAATTCCAATACTTTTTATTAGTGGTATTTAATAACAAAAATTTAATTCTTAATTTTAAGAATTTTTTATCCAAAAAATATGTACGAGGGCGGATCAATAAGTCCGTGACTTTTTGAACTTCCCTCGTAGTTATATGAAATGCAACACTTCTCCCATCACCACCTGTTAATAGACTACTGTCAAATTTTTAGCAAGTTCCGTCATTTACTTTGCGTTTAACAGCTGTTCAAAACATACAACCTCATGGATTTTTTTTAAAATGGAAAAAAGTGAGTTTCGAGTGCTGATTAAACATTATTTTTTGCGAAAAAAACCGTCAATCAAACCAAGGAAAAGCTTGATAAATACTATGGGGACCATCGATTTCAATGGTAAAAAAGTGGTTTACTGACTCGTTGTGGTCGCACAAGTACAAATGAAGCTGAACGTTCTGGACGGCCAATTGAGGTCAATACAGCCGAAAATGTCGAAAAAATCCACGATATGGTGTTGGCCGATCAAAGAGTAAAAGTGCTTGAGCTTGTTGATGCCATAGGCATTTCATATGGCAGTGTGGTTTCGATTTTAAATGATCAGTTGGGTTTAAGAAAGCTGTCTGCAAGATGGGTGCCGCGTTTACTTTCAATTGACCATAAACTTAATCGGCGAATATTATGCCAACTTATTGGACCGATTTAACCCCCCCTATGGCCAAGAAAAAAGTTCTTTTTCATCAAGATAATGCACAGGTGCACACGTGTGCAGTCTCAATTTAAAAATTCCATGAATAGTAGAGTTGTATAGTTCATGAACTAACTAGTTCAATTGAACGACTCACTCAATTGAACGATATGATTCGTTCACCAATATTCGATCTTGTCGTTCATTTCGTTCAATCGTTCATTTCGTTCAATCGTTCATTTTTTATTCATAGAACAATTGCATCTCTATTCAATTAAATTGCATGCAAGAGCAATTATTATTGTTTAGAAAACAGTAATAATATTGTTTCAAATTAGGAAAAACAATTATAGTCATACAAATAATTTTTGTTGTGCCTTTTTGAAGGTTTTTTAACAGGTGGTATGACACGCTGTTTTGAATAAGTGCCGTGACTGGTTCAGGACGGGCTATTTTGCAACCCCTACATAATATGACACACGCTGAATAAAAAGTGACAGGTTACTTGCTAATTGCTTTTCGCATGCCCGGCGACATGTACCCCTTAGACCAGTGCAGTGGTACTTTACAAAACTATTCCACTCAAACTACCTATATAACAGAACACATTGCGCTTAATATGTGACCAGTTTTCCTTCAACAATTTTTCTCCAGTTCTACGACACGTACACCTACACCAGTCACGTGATAATTTTATCCCACTGGAGTCCAAAAATGGTCATACTTTGACACTACCTACTTCTAACTTGTCCAGCAGCATATTTTCATTTCAGTCGGTACGGTGATAGGTTACCTTGGTCAAGTTATTCGCCACGTTACACAGTGCTCCACAGGTAGCAATTGTCACCTCCTATGACAAGCCCATGTTAAAAGTACCAGTCACTTTCATATAACAAAACCGAAACTAGGACTGGTTCCTACACACAAAGTTCTAGTCACATGACCATACCAGTGACTGGTCCATTTCCCGCAGGGATTTTTTAATTTCCCGCAGGGGTTTTTTACTTTCCCGCAGGGTTTTTAATGCTAAAGTACAAAATAGAAAAAAAAATTCTCATAAATATTCACAGTTTTATCAAGGATGTTTAAATTTTTTTAAATAATTCGAAAAATTTTCGCTTTGAAAGTTACAAATAAAAATTATGGATTTTGTTGTACAAATGGCATTGGTTTAGAGCATTTTTGCCAAATTTAAGACAGTTAGGTAAAATAGATCAGCTGGAAAATACAAATTTTTTATACAGCTAAAAAATGGAACTGACAATCTCTCTCAAAACTGAAAAATATACTTTTACCAAAAAATCTTGAGCTTTTTAAATCGTGGTTCTGAAGTTTTTTTTGCCCTGTTATAAAATAGACAAGCAGTGGTTTTATTTAATAAGTTGAATTTAATGATGTCAACAATAAACGCAATTTTACAAACAATTTTTTTGTGTAACAAAATAGCTCTATTATTAATGTTACGCTAACTGATCAAAAATTAGTAATTTTTTTTTCTAAAACTACTAAAAATTAGTTCAAATGGCGTTGCTAATAATTAGTAAGAAAAAAATAGCAAGAATAAATCTGTTGAATATACAAAATTTAGTTATATCTGGGATAAATTCAGCACAATTGAATGTAACAAATTATTCTGCTGAAATCAGCAAACAAATTTGACAAGAAATGTTAACATTTTTAAAGTTTTTTTTTAGATTTTTTTATGCAAATAAAAATTGGCCGTTTCGAAATCAGCAGTCTACAGTTTTTTAGCAAACATTGTTGTTTATTTTAGCACAATATAATGTTATTTTCATTCAACAAAATTGAAGGAAAATATAACAAACATTTTGTTGATATTACAGTTTTTGTTTGCTTCAAACATTTAGTAAAAGTTTTTGCTGATTTTAGCAGAGTAAATTTCTATATTCAATTAACTAAACTAACATTTTGTATGATTGACAGTTTCATTTTTGATGTTTTGGCTAATTTGGACAGTTTTTATCTAAAACGTAATTTTTTCCTAATTTTTGGCAGCTTTTTTTGCCATTTTAACGCGTTTATTTTTATGAGTGTACTTCTCATTTCAAATAAAACACAAATAATTTTAAGAAAATTTGTGCTGCGTTAATCAAACGAGGTAACGCTATGTTGCATAATTACCACAAAAAACACACAGATTTACGCAATATTCTTTGCGAATTTGTATATAAAATTATTTGTAAAGTTTATTTAATAGAATTTATTTATAAATTACTAAAATCAAAATCTAATAAGAATTTGATCAAAAACGCCGCGAACTAAATCGAATTAGAATAAAAACCAGGGACCGGAATAATTATTCCTTTTTTCATAAAATTCAGATGATAACAGTTATTTTTTGATTTTTATTTTTTCGAGCAAAAATAAAAGTTATTTTTTGATTTTTATTTTTTCAAGCAAAAATAAAAGTTATTTTTTGATTTTTATTTTTTCGGGCAAAAATAAAAGTTATTTTTTGATTTTTATTTTTTCGAGAAAAAATAAAAGTTATGATTTTTAATTTTTCGAGCAAGTATAAAAGTCATTTTTTGGTTTTTATTTTTTTTTACCAAAAATTAAAGTTATTTTTTGATTTTTTCGAGCCAATATCAATGCCAATATCAAGTACATATATTTTAAACATCAGAATTTAATTTTACTAACATTAGTGCTTCCAAATTATCCACTGACAAATTGTACCTCAACTCTTCTAGAATCAGTTTGAGGGCTGATTACACTAACTTGTGTCGCAGGTACAGAATGTACAACGAATGCCAGTCTACGTAGCCAGGGAAGTACATATTTCTTACTGTTCCAGTATTCCATCAAATCCTCATCGACATCCATTCGTTTTTCTGTATAATTATCTTTTCATAAAAAGCTTTGCGAACATTGTCATTAATTATTAAGCCTTCGTCATCATCATCATCATCAGAGAAAGAGTTTTGGATTTCCATTCCCATTTCCCGCAAACCATTTTCAGTAAAGAATATGAGCTTTGAACACTACATTCATCAACTAAATTAAGTTTATCTTCATCGTGTGTTGGAAAGATACACTGATAGAATTTTGTTCATTGTATTAATAAAATCCTTCATTAATACAATGAATTTTTCATTAAAAAGTCCCCAAAGAAAGTTTCATTGGCTCAATGAAATATTTTTCATTAATCAAATAATAATTGAAAAAAATATTTTTTTTCTTGTTTCATATTTATTTTGTGTTAATTTTTTCTTTTTTATTATCTTATATTTATTTTTCCGTTTTTTTATCTACCTGAACACGACTTGAACCCGCAACCATCACCATACAAACAGCACCGCCTTACCAATTGACCCAAATTACAAAACCAAAAGGATGCGCTTATTTAGACTTTTGTAGGAAAATATTTTTTTTCAATAGTTGAAGCGCCTCCAGTGGAAATTTTATGGAACTTATTGTTTGCTGTACAAAAAATATTTATGTAAAAATGATTGCATATTTTAAGGATCAAACAAATACAGTTAATGAAAATTTCATTCAGTTAATGAATTTTTCATTAATTTAATGAAAATGTTTCATTCAACCAATGAATCCAAGTTAATGAAAGACATTCATTAATAGTATGAAGGAAAATCCTATCAGTGTAGGCTGATCGTTTTGCTTGATTTAATAAAAACATTTATTAATGTTTAATAAAACAAGCAGTGTCTGACGGACACTCCAAAGATAATTTACCATTTTCAAATTCTGGATTTGCTGAAAAAATTTTTTTAGATGCCACTTTGCTGCTTCTTTTTTTGTCGTGTTAGCAAACGTCTGAATCTAGGGTCCAAGAATAATGCAGCATACATTGTGTCATTTTCCAATAACATAATTTGTCTTGACTCTATGTTACCCAAAATCTTTTTACTTATGTCAGTGTTAAAATTTTTCAACTGAAAAGTTAGTTCTAGCCAAAACTTATAGAAGTCACCTAACAGCAACTGACTTTTTTGCAGTTTCAAAGTTAAGACATGTAACTGACACAATGTATCAATCGAAAACATTGTGTCAGTTACAATGTTTTCGATTGATACCCATTCATGAGTATTGAGTTGATCAGATGATGGTAAATTACTTATGCAAAACTCCTTTAACTCCAGAAGTCCCATCAACATATAGTATGTAGAGCTCCAACGTGTCACAACATCTAACTGTGGTTTCCGGATATTTAGTGTTTTCTTTCTATATCTAAAAATAAAATTAAATCAAACATACAGTGGCGAAAAAAATACTAGAAACCAGCCAAGTATTTTTTTTTTGCAACATTTCGATTGCAAATGGACAAACTTGTGGTGGAGGAGGGAAGATTTATGATTTAAATTTACTAACCGAAACAAGAATTCTTCAAAAAAATCGTCATATTAAAAATAAGTTTTACTGTTTATAAAACTCGAAAATATTACAAAAGGCAACCAAAAAATTTATATTTTTCGTTCATACAATTATAACTACGTTATTTGTTATTTATTAGTTACTAAAATAAAAATTTATAACTTATGGAATTTCAACTCAAGAAATTGAAATAAATATCAAAAATAAGTTTTATTTTTGCTCGAAAAAATAAAAATCAAAAAAAAAAAACTTTTATTTTGCCCAAAAAAATAAAAATCAAAAAATAATTTTTATTTTTGCTCAAAAAAATAAAAATCATAATTTTAAAAAGCAATGCATTTTATTACAGACTAGTTCATAAGGATCAAAATGGTATACTTGAAACAGTTTTCCGACATTTACTTCTAGTTGCTTTTTTGTTTAAAAATTTGAAAATAACTGATATTTTCGATCCCTGATAAAAACTCTCGTGTTTGCCGATTTAAGACAAATTTTTTTTTTTATTTGCTTCGGCATTTATTCCCTCCTTTTCCCAGTTTCTCCCTTCTTTTAATCTTTTTGTCTTTTAAATTTTTTCCTTTTTTTTCTCTTTTTTGATTTTGCTGAGGGGGGGCAGAAAAATTCCACTCACGCACAATCACTCATGATAATTACTCTACAGACCACCACTAACTCACGTGAGTAAATTTAGATTTTGCTCACACTCACGCGTGATGCACGTGAATTAAGCAAATTAACGAACTAAAACCTGATCGGAGAAAATGTAAAAATTCAGGTAAATTGTAAATGTTTAACTTAAATTTGCTCTGAATATGCAATTTTGCCATTTATTTAGTGTTTTTAAACCCCAAAAATACTTCATCGGCGACAAAGTTAAAGAAAACATTTACTAAAGCAAAAAACAACAGTAAATCAGTAAAACTCTACTCACGCACACTCACTCACTCAAAAATTGCACTCACGTATACTCACTCACGAATAATTTTTTCCTACTCACACTCACTTACGTTCAGCTGAGTACAATTATGCTATAAACACATAGACGACTGCAGCTACACGACTACAGCCTGTCAAAAATAAAATACACACGTTTATATGAAAACGATTATTTTGGCACCAACACAACTACACGGCTACCCGACTACTTTTGCCGCTGTAGTCAACTTAGGTTAATTTCTATTTTTGTTGGCTGCAAAACAAAAATAGTGTTGACAATAAAACAAAATATGTAACAAATTAGTGCTTAAAAATATTTTATTTTGTTAAACACAAAAAACGTCGCAACATCAAATGGTATAATTGCATTAATATTCAAGAGGGGTTATATAAATTTATTTTCACGTTATAATAATGTATTATAAATAAGTAATTGTATTTTTAAGTGAACTTTATATACGTGTCTACAACCAAGCATGTTGTTCTATTTTAATAAAGAAAAAAAAGATGTAATTGGCACTACTGAAACAAAAATGCATTTGTATCAGGGATGTTAAATGGAGTTTTCAATTTTGTACCAACATCCAAAAAAAATTGTACTTTTTGGACGTTGACGGTTCCATTTTTTTTAAATTTATTAAAACAACAAAAAAAAAAATACATAAAAATTCTCTTGTACAGGAAAAAAAAAAAACAAAACCTTCCAATAACATACATTATATGTATGAATAAAATAAGGCATAAAAAAGTCTTATGAATATATGAGACCAAATCATGGAATTATTTGTTTAGTTAATAAACTATTTGGAATTTCTACATCATAGCAGCATAAATTTGTCGCTCTTAACCAATCCTTAGTCTGTATGAGACTTGATAATGTTGGCTAATGTAGTCTGTTTCTTTCCTTAGTTTTTATTATATTTTGAAAAGAAAAAAACTCTTTCCACATTTGCAGACCAGTGTGGAATGGATAAAATTCCAGCAACGACTAGAAATGTCTGGAAACATATTGACATTCAGTTCATTTTGAAAATTAGCTACTACCGACCAAAAACTACAAACGTTTTAATTTTTTAACGACTTCAGTTAAAAAAATTTTAGTTTTTACTCTGGCTCAAGTAATATTTTTACTAAGAAGACAAGAATGGAGCAAAATTAATGATTAATCGGTTTTTTGTTAAAGTTCTGCCTATTATGGAGGCTATAACTTTTCTAAAACATTGGGTTCTGATGAGATCTTTAACCAGATCGAAATACTAGTATTAACCTAGCTAATATGTTTCATTTGCTTTATTTTTGTAAATATACGGAGGTTGAGAGCTCGTTCTAAATTAAACATATATAAGATTGTTTGGAATTTTCTTTCATTTCTTTAACAATAATTTAATTTTCGTTTGAGTTTGAATTTTAACGTCTTTTCAGACAATTGCAGTTAATACTATAATTAATATGCAATTTTATTTAATTTAATTGTGAAAGGCGTGGTAGAGAAGAATGAGTGTATTTTCTAAAAATCCTAACTACATTGCAAATTTTAAATTTTTTCTGAATCAGACTGCGCAGTTTCTGGTATTGAACGTTCGTCAGTGACACTGTTTTTTTGAATTTTTGAATAATGTAATATTTGTTATGTTTTTATTTGTTCGATTGCGTCTATATGAAATTTTTCTGTGCAATCACTGACCGTGGTATAGATAAACTGATTTCTAATGCTACACGTTAGACAGAGCGCTTTAGCCCTCGGAGCTATAGTTAGGTCGAGTTTTGTTGTGATTAAAACTAGTTTTATTCAATACACGGTGTTTTTGTTCTTGCATACATAATCTCAGAAGTACAACTCCAACAACACAACAGTTCTATTTTTAGAAACTCACCTCACTCTAATGTCCACTGTTTTCCCATATGTTATAAGTGATGCCATATCTATATATCAATTTTCACTTCTTCAGAATTTTAATAAATTCAAAATAAAAGTGAAGTTGGCTGCAACAAGTGTCAATATATGTAAGAGCTGCCAGATAAATTTTGTAAAAAATCGTAAATTTTTAATCGATATTAAAAAAAAAAAAATTGTCAACTTTATTCTTCAAAATCCTTAAAATGATGATAAATCGTAAAATCTGGCGGATATAGTCGCATATATTTTAAGAGCTCATTACATAAAACGAATAAATGCAATGAAAAAGGACACAATAACAATTTGTTTGCTATACTAAAAATTCAAAAAGGGGAAAAATTAAAAATTTTTAAATTGTACCAAATGAGTCGCGGTAGTACCACGGTACTCTAGAAGGTCAAAATGTACCAAAAAAAAGTACAATTGTACCAACTTTAACATCCCTGATTTGTATAAAAAAAAGCTGTTGATATTTTTAAATTGAATCGTGATCAGCTGTTTACTATGCTGCTGTCGTTTCCAAAATAATAAGTAGCTGACCACACGGCGACGATTGCAGTCAACGGCATTTGCAGTCGTGTAGCTCTGCAGTCTGCTGTGGTCTATGTGTTTATAGCATTAGGATTGACTCACACTCACGAGTGATCACAAAAAATTATGCTCACGTGTCCATCTCTAATTTTAACTTTAATTGTACTTTAATATATCGCATTTAAAAGGGTTTTGAAAAATATCCAGTAAATGCTGAATATTTTCAAAATCCTTAAACCTGTCATTAAAGTTATTAAAAAGCGTTTCTAATACTTCCAAAAGTTCAAACTTTTTCAAGATTTTCTGCTTGAGCTGAGTTTTAAAATCTGAAAAAATTTTAAACATATCCGAAATATTATTATCTTTTCCCTGCAGCTTCAAAATAAATTGATAATCTTTTAAATATTCTTTCTGCAAGTGTAGTTTGTCTCTCCCACTCAACATGCTGATTTCCTATTGGTTGATTGACGATCAAACAAAAGAGCGTAAGTATACGTGTGTGAGTTTAATTTGCTGATATCAGCCACTACTGGGCATCTCTGTTCTAGTAATACTGACAAAGAATTGTTTTCTAGAGTGCACAATTCAATGGAAGGTCTCCACTCAACGTTAAATAAAAACTCTTTTTGATATTATTGATACAATTTTTCATTTATATAATTTTTTTTTGTTATTTCTTTATTAAAAAATAAGCAAAACTACGTTTATAACAAGATGATTTTCATTTTCTTCTCATGCTTAATAAATTAGTTTCTGTTTATTTCTCTTTTTTTTTAAATCTCTTTTTTTCTCAAAAAAAAAAAAAACAAATATATTTTTTTTTTTAGTTTTTTCGATTACAAGTGTTACATTGTTTGTTTTTATCATAGATTACACAGATCTTAAACTTTTCTTCTTATTTTAACAACAAACATATTTTTTCATAGCCATTCAAATATTTATTGTATAAGGTATACGACGTGTGTCCAACACATTCTCATGAATTACTTGAACTAACAGCTAATGTCGAATAGTTTGAGATCTATGTAATCTATGGTTTTTATACTGTTGTTTTTTTGTTTTTAATATTTATAATTCATGTTTAATCATGCTTATATTTTGGGTTTTCTTTTTAGAGGGGACACAATTACATACATAACGTTTTTTCATCTTTATTCTCATTTATTTCATTGTTTTTTTTTCATGTTTTAAGGTTTATTTATTAATTGATTTCTTTCGATCTTTTTTTTTGACTAAATATCAAATTTTTTTTTTTGTTAAACTACTCTTACTATGGCTGGATAGGATGAATACACTTGGTATACAATATATTCCCAAAAATTTGTATTAGGGTGCCACTTATTTGTCAAAAGTTATTTTGTGTTTTGTTTTTTTTTTTATAAAAGAAGCAAAATGAGTCAAAATACGTTTAAATAAAATTAGCCGCTAGGTGCTTCTCAAAATTATGTTATAAAACTTTAAAAACAATAAGTCTCACCCTAATATTCATGTCAATATGTGTTTTTTGTGTTAAATTATTGTTAATTGATGAATGTACACACAATAGCTGTGCCTTTTCTCGCTCTCTGGCAATTGCATTTAAAGATTTTACTAGTTTAATGTTACAAAATTTGTCTGTAGGTTTTTCGTTCTCTGTCAATGGCATTACAAATATTTTTTTGTTGTTTGTTAATTTTTAGTAATTGAAGAAAATGAATTAATAAATTGTGTGAAATCGATGTTATAAAAATTTTTTTACAAGTATTATTTTATTTTTTTTTTAGTTAATTTCTAATAATGATTTAAAAAATAATAAAATAAAATTAAAAAAAAAATAA
The DNA here is from genome assembly GCA_021234595.1 of Delia radicum. Classification (NCBI taxonomy): domain Eukaryota; kingdom Metazoa; phylum Arthropoda; class Insecta; order Diptera; family Anthomyiidae; genus Delia; species Delia radicum. The sequence goes on from CM037854.1 coordinate 154,801,362, forward strand.
ATTGAAAATGTGTGTGTGGTGTATTTTTAAATATTTTCTTTATTTTTTTTTTATTCATTCAAAATTTTATTCAGTACTGTTTTGCTTTTATTAGTAGTTTGTCATTTTATTTTATTCTATAGTGTTTTTTTTATCATTTTCTAAATATGTTTGGATTTTCCTCTGATTTCTTGGTAATTGTTGCATTTATAATAATTTAATTTTTTTAAATTCTTGAATTTCCAGTTTTATTTCATTTAATTAATTTAATTTTACACAGATACAAATTTAACAGTATTATTGTTTTCTTAACTTTTTTTTTTATTCTTAAGAATTTCTTTAAGTTTTCAATTTCCAATTTCCTTTTTTTTTTTTGTTTTTAACTAATTTCATTAATATCAATTCTAATTTTTTTTCTTTTCATTATGATTAAAAAAAAAAAAGTTTTTTTTTCTTTGGTGTTTTCTTCCAAAGATATTTGTTTGTTTAATGCAATTTTTTAAAAATGTTTTATTAAATATTTTAATGTAATGAGGAATAAAAACTATCACGCACTAGAGTTATCATTGGATCGGGATGTGGATGGACCGGCCCCAATATCATCGCCTAAGACGAATGTGGGACTCTGGCGGGACGTAGACGCAACAGGTTGATAGTGATAACCCTCACGATAACGTTGATTCGGTTTACGGGTTGTTTGAGTATGACCCAGTGTTGGTCTTTGATTATTTAATTCATTGGGTCTTTTGGCTAGAAAAAAAATAATGAAATTTATTAAAATAATAATAAAGTTAATATTATCATTAAGGAAATACATAAAATTATTAGTTAAAGTAAAATGTTTTATAAATCCAACAGTCGCAAAAAGGTCAAAAAAAAATTTTTTTTAATGTCAAAAACAAACCACAAAATTTGTGTTTTCTAAAGTTTTCAGTTGAATATTTAAGACTTTTAACCGACTTTGTGTTTTTTTCATAAGTGGTCTCAAATCTCACTTTCAAACATACTTGGCATTTGTTGAGTAGCATTAGTTAACTAATGCTAATGAAATCACACTAATGCCTAAAAAACTAATTACAATTGAGAAAAAATGCATTTGTTTACAAAAAAAGTCAAGTCTAAATTGCTTTACATATGAATGGAACTGAGATCTATACACACAGAGAAATAAAATGCCAACCGAATTGAAAAGTGTATATTAATGGTAACAACATATAAATTATGTTAGTACAACGATATTTACATTAGATTTATGAATATTTTGGATGTTGCAACTAAAATTCAGTTGAATTAACCGCACTTTGTTGTGAAAACTAATGTTAAGTTGTGCCAACCATCTGAAATTCGTCATAACCGAATTTGAGTCGTAGTAGCCGCAATTTAGTTGGCTAATAGCTAAATTTTTCTCTGTGTGTAGGAATTTTAACACTGAATACGGGATTCGAAATGGAACGAGGAACAAACTTTCTATTATCCGGGAATGCCGCAAACTTTGTGCGGGATTTCCCGGAGTATTTTTTTATTATTTCATAGAATTTGTAATAAATATTAAAAAATTTTTTTTTGAGGCCCTATGCTCCTTATAGGAACGACGGTAATATATATATATATATATATTAAAATTTTTTGATGTTTTCTTTGAAACATCGTCAATTTATTTTTGTTCAAATTATTCTCAATAAAAATATTTAAAATAAAAAAATAAATAAAGCGATTCAACACTAATTGACGACCAATGGTTTATATGCAAGGTGGCGCAAAAGTAATCCTCCTATCAGAAAATGCTATAAATTTTGCGATTGGCCCGTAATGTCAGTTCTGTTTTGACATTTGTGTAGTAAACACATGCGAAATACGCGTTAATAAACAATGTTACGCTACACTGCTCCAGAACGCGGAATATTGGTGACTATTTATTTGACCAATAATCGGTCGGTGACTTTGGCACAACGTGAATTTCGTCGCAGATTTCCTGGCCGTCCAACGCCTACTGGTGAAACACTGCGACGTTTAGCCGCTCGCCTCGCAGAGACTGGCACAAAACGAGATGCTGCCAGGCGTGGCAGACCCCGGAGTAGCCGTTCTGCAGAGAATATTGCTGCTGTAGCCGAGGATGTCATGGAAGCGCCGTCGACATCGACCAGACGACGTGCCACGCAAATGGGTATCAGTCGACGGTCTTTACAGCGAATTTTGGTACAAGATTTGAAGATGTTTCCGTACAAAGTCCAGACGGTGCATCAGCTGTTAGCTGCTGATCGCCAATCGCGTGTAACATACGCTCAAGCCATCCTTTATCACCACCAAGAGGAAGATGATTTTTCATCAAAAATAATCATGAGTGATGAGGCCCATTTCCATCTTAGCGGGTACGTAAATAAGCAAAATTTACGCTTCTGGGGCACTGAAAATCCGCGTGTAACCCACGAAGTGCCATTACACCCGCTCAAAGTCACTGTATGGTGTGCTGTTTTCGCTGGAGGAGTCATCGGACCTTTTTTCTTCGATGACGTCGCAGGCCAAACGGTTACTGTGAATGGTGAGCGCTACAGAGCAATGATCAACGAGTTCTTTTGCCGCAACTTGATGAATTGGGATTGGAAAACATGTGGTTCCAACAGGACGGTGCAACGGCACACACTGCACGTGCCACAACCGATATGCTGAAGGATGCATTTCCCGGGCGCCTAATCTCCCGTTTTGGCGATTTGCACTGGCCAGCAAGATCGCCTGATTTGACCGCTCCAGACATCTTTTTGTGGGGCTTTTTGAAGTCGCGGGTTTATGTCAACAAGCCTCAGACTCTTGCAGCTCTTAAAGACAATATCCGTCAAGAATGTGAGGACCTATCGCCGGAAGTTTTGGCCAAAGTGATTGAAAATGCCATAAAAAGGGCTCAAATGACAATCAACTGTGGCGGCGGTAATTTACATGACATCATATTCTCGACTTGATGTAAAAAAAATTAAAATACCAAATAAAAATAATCCACAAGAAGAATCAAAGTTTTTCATTTTTTTTTTAAATTACAGCCAAAAAACATCGGAAGGTTATTTTTGCGCCACCTTGTATGTCCCATTTTTATATTCTGGTATTTCAGAAAAGATCATATAAAATGTATTCTGATAGTCCTCAAACCTTTCAAGGTCAACCCAAACTCAAAATTTAATTTTTTGGTGATTTATGATTTTTTCGGTTTCGGTTCCTAAAATTTTTATTATTTCGAATTAGGTATAATTTAAGACAAAACACAAAATTTAAATTTTAACCAAATATTAACTCTTTCAGGTACAATAGCACAATAATATTTTAACTTTAGTTCTATATTTTCCCGATAGGAAGAGTATCAAAAAGCCAAAAAACCGCGTTAAATTTTTTTAGCCTTAGGTTCTTCAGGAAGTTTTGTCAAAAAATCTTCAGCAGTTTAAGTACGGTAGTCAAAAGATTAAAAAAAGTATTTTAAAAAGAAACTAACGAATACGCAAAAGAAAAATGTGGAAAACACTCACTTTTAAAATAATTGATAACAAAATTTAAAAACGATTTTATTTGGATATCTTTGGAAAAGTAGAAGGGAGACATTTTAGCATTTTAGCATTTTTAATTTATATTCTGAATAGAAACAAAAAATTTGGGATTTCCATTAATACTTAAAACAAAATATTTTTTTTAGCTTATTCCATAATCTCTTCACTTAAAATCATTTGAAACTTGTGTGAACAGATTTTAAAATATGCAAACTTTAAATTTGTATGAAAATAAAAAAAAATTATGTTTTAGAAAGTTTTTTGTTGTTAATTTTATTAAACATTACCAGTGATTTTTTGACATCAACGGTTACAAGAAAAAAGTCTCCTTGTAGACAAAACTATGATTTAAATATTGTACGAAAATATGAATTATTGGATGTTGTGGAAACTTGAAAGAATTTCAAAAATATCTTTCTAAAGTTCCTAATTTTAGCTTTTAAAGTAAAGTTTTTACAATTCTTTTAAAAATTACGTGTATTAGGTTAAAAAATTTGGTTTTATAATGAAACTCGAACTTTTTAATTACAAATTATATCAAATTTAATTATTATCTAATCAGCGGAAAATTCCGGGAAATATGATGTGGATGTTTTATACAAATTGATCACTCGGGATCTGTCCCGGACCTAGCCTATTTGTATTATAAGGGTGTATTAATACTCCTCTGCAGCAAAATTTTTGTCCGTTTTTGATTATCTCACTTAGTTTTGGAGATACTGGCGATATAAAAAAACGGCTTTTTATAAAATTAATAGTAATTCGAAAACTAAGCGAGATATCGTAAAAAGGACAATATGAGTAAAAAATAAACAAGACACCCTGTGGGTGTTTCATAAAAAATTAATCTCTCTGGATCTTTCCCGGAGATTTCTAGCCTATTTGCATTATGAAGGTTAATTAATACTCCTATGGAGCAAGTATTTTATTTTGCCCTATCTCGCTTAGTTTCGGAGATACTGGCCATTTTATAAAATGGCTAGTAACACGCTTTGTATTTTCATGTACTTATTTGGGTAAACAAAAAATTAAGACACAGAGTGGCTGTTTCATAAAAAAAATAATTTCTCGGGATCGTTCCCCTACCTAGCCTATTTTTATTATAAGCGTTACTTAATGTTCCTGTGGAGCCCTGATTTAATCGATATTCACCATTATTAAGTTTTTCGAAAATTTTGTCTGTCAATTGTAATTTGAGCCTTTAAATCCTCAGCCACAGATGATATATAAATCCTATCATTATAAAGAGTGGGTTCAATATCCTGGTGAAGATCCTAAGACCGGTATTTTTACCAGCTTGGCCCAGTGATTTGTTCCGTGATCCTGGTGCGACGCCAAGGTGGTTTTCATTTCCAAACATGGAAAGAAAAACTTTACTTTGGCGAAAAGTTTTAGACCTATCAGCTTTTCATCCATTCTGTTAAAAACTCTTGAACGAATGGTGGGAAAATTCTTTTGGTCATAAACATTGATCCGAAACCCTCTTAATTGTCAACAACATGTTTATCAGAGTGGTTGTTTCTGTGAGCCAGCTCTACACTGTCTTATTTTTAAAATCGAGAAGGAACTGGACGCTGGGTGTTTTTGTGGACGTAGATGGGATTTTGACTATGCTTCATTTGATTCGATGAGGTCATCAGCTGAGGTGCATGTAGTGAACCTGGCTCTAGTTAAGTGCATTCACTTGTTATCTAAAAGGCTGATGACAGCTGAAAGTCCATGGTACACTGGATGTACCTTGCAGTTATTAGACCCATCGTGACATATGAATCTGAAGGCTGGTAAAAAGCGTTCGGGCTAGGCTGAACTGACTACAAAGAGCTGCTACTCTCGGTATTACGGGTGCTATGGGTACTACACCTGGGGTTGCTCTTGATGTTTTGTTGGACATGCTACCCCTGTATCTCCAAACACAGGGCTAGGCAATAAAGGCAGAATGCCTAGCCCTGGGATGGGTCTAGTACCTCTGACGGCACTGGATCTGGCTGTATCTGGACGAATTGAACTTATATTTATATGCCATGGTCAGAATACATATGTATGTCTTTATTTATATATAATACTTAAAGTGCAATAATTTAGAAATATATTTAAATAAATAAACTTGGAACATAGGGTGTTAAGGAATTTTCTCCATCTGTTTCTATCTTCAGCAAGTGTTTGGATTTGTCTCCAGGATTTTTTAGCTGAGCCGATTTTCTCGCATATGCAACGTGTCCATATGTTACGTGCTGGTCCTTGTAGTTGTTGACCTTGAGGGTTCCAATCGAGGGCGGCTCTAGCTATGTGCTGAATTCCAACAGTTCTTTAGACTGAGATTTATGCAATTTTGGATGTGGTAAATATGATAATCGATAACGGATGGAGAAATATGAATATTTGTAGTTCCGGCCAGACTGCACTCATCCAGGATTGTTCTGGAGTGTAGACTCAGACTCAACAGTTTTTGTCTTTAATGTGGTTCGGGTTTGACTCCAACAAGTAATCAGCCACAGCTGGGTATCAGCCTGTCATGGATAGTACGTTGGATTAACTCATATATGAAAACTGTTTTTATAGGGAAATGGAAAACTGTTTTCATTGGGAAATGGAAAACTGTTTTCATTCGTCGGGACTACATGCAGGTATTTCGCATTTAATCCCGACTACAATGTATTTTGTTGGCAGGCCAGATAGAGGTGTGACGCGAACTTACTTAGTTTAAGTAGAGTTGACTGTCGTTGACTTTCTGTCCTGATAACGGCCCACAATGCTTGTGATCGTTATATGGCGAGGATGGGGAATGTGAACAACCCATTGTGTTTATCGTATCTGGAGGATGAGGACACGAGGAGATGGGAAGTTCTAGGTCGGGACTCCTATATTCTTCTCATTTTGCTCTTCCGATTTTAATCTCAACTTTCTTTTTATTTTCTATATATATTTCTTGATTTCTCTCTTCTAGGTATGGTACAAAGGAAAAATATAGTCTGGGCGCCATGGACTTGACTTTGTGCTTGTGCAACCCATTGAACTGAAAAACCTCTGAAGCACACAAATCATTCTTAATAAAGCTATTTAGGATATTTTTTCATTTATCTCTAGTAGTTTTTTATCTCGTGTTAAACCGATAACGAATTTTGTTTGCCATTTCCAAGTTTGTTACCAAAAATTTGTAGGCATTTAGAATTTCAATCTTAATTACAACAAAACAAAATAAACATCATTTAAGAATCAGTATTCCATTTACAAACTTCGTTAATCTAATTTTAAGAAATGCTTACACGGGCTGACATAAAAAAATAATAAAAGATCTGGCAATTGATTCATATATTTCGAACATGCAGTTTTCACTTGTGTACTAAATTTTTTTGATCAATGGTATAGATTTAGAGAAAAGTGTCTCTTAGGTTTGGGCGGTTTTACATTTAGTTTTTAGCATTTAAATTTTTCGAAAGCAATTAATCTGCTTTTGTTTTGATGGAACTAAACACCAAGACCTGTGTTTGTCCTCCTTATATTAAAAGTTTAAAGATAATTTACATCCCAATACTTTCCAAAGAGTACGAATTTAATTCATAAATTAACTACGCTGATTTTGTGGACGATACAATTTTGACATACCAGGTATATAAGGCTTTTGATTATTATAGGACGTTGGTGATGATATTGTACGATTGTGTTGATTGTGATGATTTGTTTCACTGTGCGTTGTTACGCTATTATTACAATTATTGTGGTTTTGTGGTCGCGGTTGTGGTAGTTGATGATGATTATTCGGCACATCAGTACTATCGATTGGACTCATGGGTGTCATTTCACGATCCTCAATATACATTTCACTACCATCATCTGGCACATGACGATATTGTGACCATGGCCAAGAAGCAATACCGGACAAAATAAAAGATTCAACAGCACAAATGTAACCAATTATCTGAAAATATGTAAAACACGGGAATTAGTTGGGACTTTGTGTTAAAGATGTGGATAATAATTAATCGCTTACCGCTGATGCAAATAAAGTATCTTTTGTATGTTTTGGTACCCAGGTATACTCTTCGGCAAAGAGAACCATATGCATAATTAGTGTGGAGCTCAAAATTAGTATTAAACCAATACTCAGGTACATCCATGTATTCTAGAAAAATAAATTTGAAATGCAAGAAGTTTTAATAAATACTATTTATATTACAATTTTAATCCTAGATATTCAAGGAGATTTATTCGGAAGACAAGCGTGCGGTTTAAGAAAAGTCTGCGCAGAAAAAGAATAACCTTTAAAAGCAATTGAAAGGAAGGAGCTTATAAAAATATGTTATATACTTTGGATTAGATTTAATGGAGTCCACACAAAGTCAGGTAAACTCGCATTACGATAGTCATTCGTTTTATCTCAAAATCAAACGGAAACTACGATATTAAACTATTTAGATTCCCCTAAAAACCCTACACAAAGATACGTACTTTAGACTGTAACGGTCTTAAAAGAAATTTCTCTCCAGATATCTGAGTAACCACTCCGTCAGTTGTAGCCATTCACAGAGTAAATGATGTACTGTCATACTCTCGTCTACACAACCTCTGAATATCAACCTCCTGACCTAGTAGTTGGTATTCTTGCGTCAACAGCAAACAAAAAAAATCGCGATCGGTGGAATGTAGTATCACGAACGAGATGTACGCCACCAACTTTATGTGATGGCTGATCTAAACTTCATCAGCATATGCAACAACATTCATTTTCCTTTTCTTCAGCGACTCGCTGATTTTATTATTCACAAGATTCCAAAGAAAACACCCCTATTCTGAAGTCTTACACATTAAGGCTTCGAATTTAAATGTAAATAATTTCTATTGGCTATTGGCTCGTACCTTGCGGGCATCTATAATACGTACTTCCAACCAAACTCCCATAATGGTATCTCTAATAATCTTGAAAATGACCGCCCAATAACAAAATGCTCTGCGCTCTTGGAAGTGATCGATAGCATGTTTAATGGGGTTGTCATTTATTCGGGTTTTTATTTTGTTCGAATAAGTGAACAATCAATTATTAAGCGAACGGTCAGACGATTAATTTTGTAAAATTATTAATCGAACAAATAACGAATAAAAATTATTTCAAAAATATGTAGATTATTTTAACTTTCGCCTCAATTTTAATACTCAAAATATAAAACTCTAAAATATTTCTTAATCATACGCCAATTGGCATTATCTCGTGATGAAAAAATTACAGCTTTAAAAACCGTTCAAAAGTTAGATATATATCGGAGATAGTTTTAGTATATCGAGCTGCTAAGATCTTATTTTAGTCACCGTAGAAACTACATAAATGCAATTCACAGTTTAAGTGCTAACGTGCTATGGTTGTAATATAGAAACATTTGTGATGCACTCAACAAAAAAATGTCTGTAAAGTCAGCAACATTTTTTCTGGGAGGATCCTTGCTGAGATATTAGCAATTTTTCTGCAAGGATCCTCTCAGCAAAAATATTACTGAGTTTACATACTTTTTTTTGTGTGGTTTTCTATAGTTTAAACTTCAAAAATCATGATATATTTCAACGACATCACTTTAATTCTTCTTTCATATTGCTTGCTTGAAAGTCAAGTCATATAAAGGGTACTTTTTAAGAGCTTTCGGATTTGATTTAAAAAAAAATAACATATAAAATTTAGAGAAATGTATGAACTCCTTATTTGAGTCGATAGAACGATCTATATAATTCAATGTTTAACGATGATTTCATGTAAATGTTGACCTCGGCTACGCCTCAAATGGTTCATACGCTGGGTCCAATTTTGGCATGCTCTCTAAAACATATCGGCCTGCATCTCACGAATAAATTCTTCAGGCGTCAACCGTTTAGGGCTTGTCCCTATAGACATGAGCCTTAGCATAGCCCCACAAAAAAAGTCTAAACTCGTTAAATCGCACGATTGCATTTTTCGGGATGCATTGGTAGTTCTTGCAATGCTTCTGGCTGCTCTTCACACCAAATACGGCAATTTTGCTTGTTCACGTATCCATTCCACCAGAAATGAGCTTCGTCGCTGAACACAATTTTCCGATAAAAAAGTGGATCTTCATCCAACTTCGCCAGCGCCCATTCACCAAAAGTTAGCCGTTGTGGTATGTCGTATGGCTTCAATTCTTGTACCAGCAGTATTTTAAAAGGTTTATACCCAAATCCTTCCGCAAAATTTTCCACGTAGTGGATAACAGAGGCCCAATTGCTGAGAACGGGGCCGAATCAATAATTGTCACAAGATTGCAAATCACCCTTTATCTGTACCCATTATTAAAGAGTCCGTATTTTGGAAAACAATTAATAAAAGTTTTAAAATTTTAATTTTTTCATAAATAGAAAAAGTTTTATTAATTATTTAGAGAGTAACTAACTTATAAGTGATCAACAGTTTTGACTAGCGCTGCGGACTTCATTAAAAGTTATTTGCTTTTGTTGTTGGCTTTGATTTCGCTCGACTTATTACTAGCATTCTCAGAGATAAGTGTTGTTTTATATGGGGTCTCGTTCAACAGTTTAATTCGGGGCTACCACACGGTTTCGTTCTCTCTCCATATGCTTTTCTTATCCTTCTTAATGATCTTCTTGGTTCCAAAATGCAGCTTTCCAATGAAACACTCAATCATGCTCTTTCTGCCATCGCCTGTTGCGAACAAATTCAATATTAATGCGAACAATACCGAAATACCGTGGTAGTCAGCAATGCCTTCCCTCTTCGTTTTATCGCTATTGAACATTCGTGTACTCTTGATGTTCTGGGCATGAAAATTCATTCAAATCAATTTATTCTAGTGTGGAAAGAATCATGAAATTGTTCCGGTGTAAGAAATACTCCGCTTCGTCCGATATCCTTACTATATATACCATATACATCAACATACATTGTATATTTGGCAGGAGCTTCAAATTGTATTTTGGGGGGACCGTGTGCAAAGTATAGCATTAATGCTTACTAACGACTGAATGCAACTCAATTCTATATATATTACCAATGGAAGTGTTCTGCAGGAGTAAGAGAACTCGTAACTGCTACTCGGTGATCAAGTAATGACTTTTGTTCGTATCATTTCAAGTTTTCTTAGAGATCGCAGTGTTGTTACGTGTTGAATTCAGGGGCCCCGAAAGGTTGAGTTCTTTTCTATTCTCTTTGTTACCTCTTTCTTAATCTACCTATATACTCTTTTGCAGATGGCAACATCATTTGTCATTTATTTTCCATCGATCGATACTTATAAAAGTTGAGGGGGAGAGCCATTACCTCTAATTATGGCAAATCTCTGAGTGGGGTCTTGCAAAAAAGGTCAACTATGGGATCTGCGCCGGCATTTGTTCAAGTGGATAGTATCGATAGTGAGGAATTTTTATTTATTATTTTTCAATTAAATTCATTTTTATTAACCAATATAATCGGTAACTCTTGGTGTTCTGGTCATTAAAGTTCAGGTTGATGTAAGTTGGAATAAGTACGTTTCTAAAGTGTCGAAAGTATCATTTAAGTGCCTAGATCCGATCTTCTTACTATATTTACCACCTAATTCCGGCTGAAAATGGAATATATAAATTGGAAAGGTCGTGGAAGTCTATTTTAGAGATTTTACACCGTGTTCAAAGGTGGACGTCGGTGCTTATCAATGTTCTACTGGAGTTATTGGAGCATCGTCGATATGTGAGATGTGTATTACATTCTGAGGAGTTCAGCTGAGATAAGTGAACTTATTCCTAGAGCCCGGTTTTGTTTAGGATTACTTACAGGTCTGGTAGATCTTATCCATTTAAAGACGATTGCCCAGTCGACCTCACAAAGCATTTACAAGTCGGACTAGCCGTATGTGAAATAAACTCCCAGCAGAGGTCCTTCTTGCAAGTCCAATATTCAGAAGAAAGTTGAATAAGTGCAAGAAATGTGAAATATCTGAAAACACTACTCACTCTTTCCTCCCCCCCTAATATATTTTCCTGATAATAACACAATGAAATGCTTTAGTAGGGGCGATTGTTGGTTTAAACTAATATAAAAATAAAATTTTATATGGAAAACAATAACAATTATTTCTGTCAAGGTCCCAGTTTGTCAAAGGTTACATAAAAATATAACTTCTATTTTTGTTTTAATAGCAAACTATATTTTTACTACACATTTTAATATTTTTAGAATATGTATAGGACGTATGCCCAACAAATTGTCATGAGTTTCGTCCTCTGACATCGAGTGACAAAGAATTTGATATCTATGTAATCTATGTAGTGTGAAGCTAGTGGTACATTCTAAAATTTAAGCTTTAATATCTATTTCAAATTTCAAATCGTTAAAACATTCAATTAATTACTTACAACTTTTGTCCAATTGAAGGGAAACATTAAAGCTATATGCGAAACATCAAGAAATATCATGAGACATGTGATTAAAAGAGAAAATAATGCGCAAAACACCATCAATCTGAGGCGTCCAATGAGTGGCAGTAGAAAAAGACCGACTTGAACAGTACCTGCCGAACATTCGCAGGCAAGACAAGCAGCTGAGGACAACTGAAAGGTAAAATATTATTTGCATTAAAGATTAAAAACAAAATCGAAGAATAATTACCACCAAAAGTATTCGCACAATCCCTGTAGGCGTTTTTAAATGTTGCGAATCACAGTGTAGGGCAACACCCCATGGCAGTGGCGTTTGGGCGGTACGCTGTTTATAATTGGCGTGAGAATCCCACGACGTACACGTACCCAGTGGCGATTCCAAGGATAATGATAGCTCTCCGGCTCTGCTGCCAGCTATTTCAAAATCCTGTTCATCGTCCAGCTGACAGCAGACCGGCTCTAATTCACGTATTTCGTCCAGTAGAAGTTCTATCTCGTCCGTTCCATATAGATCAGATACAGACGGTATATAACGTTGGGGTTGTTGCATTTCCCGCTGCGGGGGTTGTCCCACATCACCGGATCTTGTGCGAAGAAATGTTTAATATTTGAAAATGTTTTTGTTAGCCCTACAACAACCACCAAAACACAATCTCTTTCGCTTGCTCACTCTTTTAACTTTTCCACTCGCTCACACAATAAAGCCGTTAACTAGCTTGCGGATTCTAGGTGCCGTATACTTGGTATACTCTGGATATTAGCGTTATTTTGTTGTTATTACGAGTTTTTAAAACTTTTTGTTGTCAGTTTTTATGTTCTAAGGAAGTCTAAAGATTGTTTTAGTTGTTGTTGGTTTTTTGTTGAAATAATTTAATCTGAAACGATAAAAAGAGAAAGAGAAAGAACAAAAGAAGCAAGTGTTAATTAATTTACTCACTCACAATAATCGTGTTCATAATATATCAAGTTAATAAAAGTTATTTGTTAGTTGTCTAAATTGGGTTGGTAAATTATACTTATTCATATAAAAAATGTATAACGTGGTGTTCAGTTCATTAAAATCGTGTAAATTTACATATAATTTCGCACAACAGACACACACACATGTAACCATTTTTTGTTTAAAGTTATAAAATGCATGAATGTGTTTCCGTTATGTCGCGTGTTCATGTTATAATTTAAATTTATAAAACGGAAATGAAACCTATTCTTATGGTTTAGTTGTTCTTTTACAATAACAACGACAATACTATTAAAGAATACACATTCAAATATACCATACGTGGGAATTTTTCATTACCAATGAAATTTCACTAGCATTAGTTGATACTAATGCAAATGAACAAAATTTCATTACCATTTAATGATAATGAAATATTTTCCCTTAGAAAAATCATTATTAATTATAATGACATCACACGAATGCATAAAAAAAATAATTACAGTTGATAAACAAAAAGCATTTGTTTGGAAAAAATCCTGGGTTAGAATCAAGGTTGGAAAGTAAAAATACATAATTTAGTTTAAAGATTCTTTTTTGAATTCAAATCGATAGGGAATAAAACAAGCAATGAGTGGAATTGTAGTGCTTAATATTGGGAACGAAATGTAATGGAACGAAGAATAAGGGGAATTTAAAGACTTAGCATGAAGAAGGATATGGAATGGGGAACGAGTGGAATTGATACGTTAGTTACATGTATATAAATTGTATTGAACTGGGAACGAACTTTGTTTTATCCGAGTATCTAAATTTATATTAAAACCCGAGTAAAAATGTTTTATATAATACATTTTATATAAACTCAAAAAAATAAGTTATTAGAATAGTTAGTAAAGCGTCTCTTAAATCAAGTATACTATTTGTCAGCAAATTATGTTTTCAGCTACAATTTTAGTTATAACTTATTCAGCACTTAACTGTTTTGAACTAATGTTTTACAAATATTTTACTTATTTATTTTGCTGATTATCACATTAATAGTGTGGACAACAACCCGATTGGAAGATATACGCAGAATGAAGTAGATATCGCGACATGTCGAGATGTAGTAGAGACGAGTAAAATGATACTAAAAAGTACAACTCTTCTAAGACATATAAAAAAATGAACCATGGAAATTTTTGTATCTGTTTTTCATACATAATAAGACAATAGGACCCCAACAATGTGTATTGTATGCATATAAATTGCGGATTAAAAAAACTTAAGCTTGGTGTTGTCACCGGCTTGTCAATTTAAATGTATATTAATTTAATTAAAGACAAAATAAAATATTAAAATTTAATAAAGATTAAATGTGTATTTGTAAACTAAATGATTAGAGTGACTATTTATGTAGTGTGGTCAAATTGCAACCAAATATACGTTAAGGTAGACACACAAAAGCGAAAGGCAAGGACGAAGACATTTTGTATGTTTCCTAATTCTCATTGCAAACAAAGGGTTGTGTATTTCATATTTTGTTATATCGTTTTGTTTCGTTTCTAGAAAGATGCCATCATTTAGACAACCATTGATATATATATATATATTCAGATATTAAATTAATTCGTGACGTCAATTTTGGATTATGAACGTTTTTATATTTTGTGACGTATTGTAAATTATTTTTAGAAAAATAAAAACAAAAAACAACACAATCCCGACCTAAAAAACGTAAAAATATTAAATAAGGAAAGAAACCAAAATAAACGCTACACTATTGAAAGCCTAAGAATGCAGGAGAAAACGGAAATTTCAATAAATATAAAAGAAGATAAAAATAACATCAACGCTAATTACACCATAGCTTTAACTTAGTTCTACTCCAACTGTGATCTTAGCTATAAGAATAAATCAACTGTGATATTTTAATTTTTCGAGATTTATTTTTGCATTTATTTTTAATTAATTAAATCTGTTTTGTGTCGCTCATTAAATGTCGTATTAAACCTTTGATGTGTATTTTTTAAAAATGATGTAAATTTGACGAGAAGACTAATTGTAAGTGAAATTATTCTAATGTTAAGTTTATTGTTGATATTTCTTAGTGGTTATTTTCTTTATATTTACATGGTTGCCAGATTTAATAAAAAACGAATCCCTGAGGATGTCGGAAAATACCGACGAAACGTAGGAATACGAAAAATGAAATAAAAAAGTCTTTTATTTACGTTTAGAAAATTCATGACCTTGAAAGCCTGATTAGAATAACTCTAAAAATAACACAAAAAAATTTAAGATTTTCAACAAATAAATATATATAATTTTATAGTAATTAAATGTGCTAAAGTCCCAAAACTTATTTAAAAAATTGTGAAAAGCAATCTGATGTAGGCGTGTCCCTATCCGGATTTCATTCCTGCCCAAGGAAATCTTTGGGACTTTAGAACATTTAATTACTATAAATGCAATTAATGTTTATCCCGATGAAAATAAATTTAAATAAATATATATAATTTTTTATAATTTTTCTACAAATTTCTTTCTTTTTCAGTCTACTAATATTCAGCAATAATTTTATTAACTTTTAGCAAGGATTTTATAATATTGAATCAACTAAGTCTTAGGAAAGCTTTTGCTGAATCTACTAATTTTGTTGCTAAAAATCAGCTCGCTAATTTTCAGCAAAAGATTTTTAAATAACTAACAAAAACTGACTGCTTACTGCAAATTTTTTTTTTTAAATGACTGCTTAAATTAATCGTTTTCATTTTCTCCATTTTGGAAAAATGTTCTATTCTATTATCGGTACATGAGTAAACAAATAATTAAGACACCCTGTGGTTGTTCCATCATAAAAATAATCCTTCGGGATCCTTCTATTATTAGATTTAATAAGTACTAACGAGGAGCAAAAAAAAAATTTCATTACCTTTGATATTAATACAATGGTAATGAAATCATTATTTCATTAGTCAACTTAATTCATTAGTCCCATGTATGTAATAGACAAGTTGTTAATATGAAAGGGAATTGAAAGAATCAATTCATTTCTCAATCATTTTATCTCCACCTTTGCATGTGTTATTAATGCGAACTATATTTGTAGTGGAAAAAATTGGTTAACTACCTAGGAATAATCTAAACTCCAGCGCTTAGACTTAGTACCACAAAGAAATAAATAATGGGCTTAAAAATGATTTAAAAATAATTACAAATTTAAAAATTTGTTTATTAAAGTTTTATAAAACATGGTCGTGTCGGAAATCGATCACTGGTCGTCAGGTTAACAGACGACTACTAATTACCATAACCCACCGAGACCTGTAATATTTAATAGTTTAAACCATAAATGAATCTTAAATTCGTTCAAAATATCCCAAAACTAACATCTTACCCTTTAGCTTAACAAAAATAAAATTATAATTAGTCTAAAAAAATATGTACAAAAAATTTCTTATCATTATGTTTTGTCTTTGAGTAATAAAATGAATAATATATTATGAAACTCTTACAGGTAACACATTACTTTATGTTTTTAAATAATGAAGATGGTATTGAGTACTCATTGCAAGGAAATGTATGTAATATTAATAAGTAATTACCATGGTTGTGCTGGGTACTGTTTTCACAAAGTATGGTCTACAAGCAAACACAATTCGGAGCCGAAAGTGTTAACAATGAAAACCAAAAGGAATAACGAGGTATCCCGACCCGGACTCCGTGTGTCCACTCCGGGTCCATGATGTAGCTATATGACGGCGTTTTTCTTTGCCGATGACGCCTCTTTCTGAGCGGTCTTTTAGGCTCATAAAGTGCTTCTAAATATGAGCATTATTTTAAATTTCAGAAAATGTTCAATTAGGCTCTTAAATAAGAGTCGATTTTGATTCGTTTATGACTCAGAAATTAGAGCTTTTGGAAAATTATCATATTTTAAAGTGTTTTATGAATCATAATTTCTGAGCGCTCAGAAATGTGTTGGCTGGGTAACTATGGTTAAGCCCTAAATTTTGGTTATGTTGAAATAAGTTAGCAGGTCTTAAAAAGTTATAAGAGGACGAACTTAGAGTATTTTTAATTAATCTTTTTTACATTTTTGTATTGAAAAACATCATTTTATAATGGAAAAACTGCAAAATCAGCAAAGAAATAATTTAAAAAAAGGAAATGAATTATGGAAAATGGCCCCAAATCAAAAAACTGAAAATAATCCAAAAAAATTCCAATAATTTGGGGTGATTTTTTTAAATGAAAAATTACTCAAAATTATAATACGAATTGAGCTGTAAAAATTGCCCCAAAATTTTTTGTTGTTGGGAATTTTTTCAATTTCGGATTAGGGCATTTTTCAAGGATATAGATATAGTTAGGGAATCACATATTTTTTTTTGTTTTTCGTGGTGGTGAGGAATGATATGTCTGTATTTTGCTCGACATCCCCATATAAAAATAATGAGATTTGCATTGACAGTTTAAGTAATTCCCATTACCAAATATGTACTTATATAACTACATAACCATGCTTTTCTACACTGTTAACACATAACAAATTTATATTTTTCTGGAAGGCTACTTTATGAGAATGATTGCGATTGAAAAAATCTGGATTAGTCAGCAACATTGAAAAACAAATTTTTTGTTTTGTTTTTTAATTTTTGACTCTTTTTTTCTGAAATTAACAGTTTTCTAGGTAACGTCGGCCTGCTGAGACCGCGGTCAACACTTTAGCACAAAATTTCTTTGCCTATACTTGTCAGGCCAGTATAGAATGGCTAAATTATTTGCATAACAATTTCTGCTGCCCCACGGTGGATTTTCACCCCAATCAAAATGCAATTTAAACGATTTTATTCATTGAAGCTCTGGATTGTATACAGTGCTCAATAATGTGCTAAAAAGATTATTTTAGTTTGTGTTATGCGGAATTTTGGTTTCGTTACAAACAAAAAAAGAAATCCGCAATTTAACAGAACAAAAAAATATTTACTTAAACAACAACAAATTGTTCAACACATTAAATTGAATTTCTGTTGCCGCTTTAAAGCAATTACACTAGTGCATATATTTGCATTTATATTACACATCACCTAAATAATATAAGACATATTTAGTTTACTTAGGCCCGATTACTGGATGTCCCGTTAGCTATTAACTGCCTTAGTAAAAACGTTCATATACAATCATATCTTATTTAATATAATATAAAAACATATTGTTTAATATGGCGTAATATGGGTATATGGGATGGCGCATATGATCATATATAACTTTATCTTGGATTTAGTTTTTCGAAAATTTTTGATATGGTCTCATACATATTAATATCTTAATATATACATATATCGATTGATATAACCCTAGATGTGGCATATATTACTACATATGGTATATATTAATTAGCATGATTTTATATATAATTTTATATGGCTTAATACAATGTTACGTATAATAATATATGGTATCGTATTTAAATTTAGTTTTAAATCGAATGTAAAGTGTTAAATGACAATTTTAAATTTAAACTTAAATTTCTCTTTGGGCAACATTAAATTGTGGTTTGCAATTAAAAATTAAGAAAATTTCTAGTGTCCGACTGAACTCATTTTTTTCGCCGAAGCCGAACTTTGGAAAAAATTTCAATGTTCAACCGAAGCCGTAGACGAAATTTTTCTAATATAATTAAGTAGAACAAAATTTTAATATGATTTTTTTCAGTTGTGATTTTTCTATTTAAAATGTTTGCAGAAAACTTAATATAAATTTGTAAACTTACATAATTGGAACTTTGCATTAGAACTTTTAAAAGCTATATATTAAATTGTGTTTAATTATTTAAAATTGTGAAAACTTTAAGTAAATTTTTGATTGATTTCAAATTTGAATCTTTGGACTAGCATTTAAAAATTAAAAAGAAACCCTTTATTAATTTATAACTTCTTTAATTACAAATGAAAATTTTTAATATGAATTGCCAATTTTCTGCATATCAATTTTCAATTTTCTGCATATGAAAACTACACTCAAAAAAATAAGTTAGTAGAAAAGTTAGTAAACGAATGCCGGTGTAATGACACCAATTATAACCAAATTAATAATACCTGATATACTTAAAGTATCTTTTGTTCGTCCTATTTATAAAAACCAATAAAGACCAATAGCAATCTTATCCGTTATTGAAAAAATAATGGAAGAAGTCGTGTGCAGCAGATTAACAGACTATATACACAAATACCAAATAATTTCGTCGAACCAATTTGGGTACCAAAAAGGAAAAAACATAAACAAACTTCTTGGCAACTTTGCAAATTATATTAACGAACATCTAAGTAAAAAAAATCAATGCTTAACACTTTTTATCGATTTTAGCAAAGCTTTCGATACCCTATCGCATAGTAAGCTTATATTAATGTTAGAAAGAATTGGAATACGTGATAGATGTTTAGAATTGTTTAAAAACTATCTGACACTCAGAACATATTATGTAAAAGTGAAAAACAACTTAAGTGAAGAAACAAATTCGGAATTTGGTGTACCACAAGGCTCAAAATTAGGTCCCATACTCTACTTAATATATTCTAACGAAATTATTAATACATTAAAAACATGCAAAACGTTTGCATATGCGGACGACACTGCTATAGTAGTTGCCCATAAAAACATAGATACCGCAACAATTATAATGCTGTACGATGGTGTCACGATCATGGTTTAATAACACAAGGCAACAATTTTGAAAAAATTTTAGGGGCTTTGAAAACCACTATACAATTTTGATGTATTGTGGTCCCAGTAGTACAAATATGGTTCAATTTTGAAATTCTATGGAGAGGTTTTTTTTTAAAAAATTTTTAAGTAAAATTATAAATTTTTTTAGACGTTTCTCCACATAATTAATGATAACTAAAAAAAAATTAGTCCGATATTATTCAAATAAATTTAGAAAAACTGAAATTTACATAGCCTTTAATCCGTTAATATATTGCGTTTCAATCGGCTCAGTAGTTTCGGAGTTATAATAAAAAATTGAGGGAAAAAATATTTTTTTTACGTGAAAATAGCAAATTTTTTTGTTTTAAAAAAATCATAAGAAATCGAAAACGGGAAAAATCGTTCAGATTTATTGCTTTATCGCAAAGCCACATGTAATAGGAACAAAATGAGATATCGATCATAAAAATCGATTGATTTTTTTCGAATTTATTCACAATTAAGTGAATTCGCTCATTTTCACCAAATTTTAGTTTTTTGTCTGATATACATAAAATTGAGTAGTTAATGTTCTTCTTTCGATTGATTGAATTTTGAAAACATTTTCCCCATGCTATGTACAAATTTTCACATCAAAAATGCAATACATAGTAACATTCGTGTATTTTTTGGCAAAACCTTACCTAGAATATACTGATTCTATTCTTCGGAAAGACATTTGTGTTGGATGAGCTTAAATGTAAATAAATAAATAAATTAAATAGTAGAAAATTTATATTTTATTATTCACATTTATTATAATAAATAAAACAAGAAAATAAATAAATAAATATGTATTATAAACTACAAACTCTGAAATTTTCTTTTAGTCGATTTTCTACTATTGTTGAATAACGAAGTGTTACTCTGAATACTCCAGCAAAAATCAGCCATCAGGTGTGCATCCCAGCGACCCTGGTATCGTTCCTCCATTGTCCGGATATCTTGGTGGAATCGTTCGCCCTGTTCTTCACTCAAGTCTCCTAGATTTTCAGGAAAACGATCTAAGTGACTGTGCAGGTAGTGTACTTTGATGCTCATGTTGAATTAAGAAATATTGTAATTATAAAATATTCCAAATCTATTAATTTATACTTACTTTACGTTAGAAGACTTCATAGATAAATTCAATCGACATGGAATGCATATAGTACTCGGTGTCCAATGCTGGTTCAAATTGTGCGGATAGATATTATAGCAATCTTGATATGACTTTTGCAATGAAGTTCAGAAGCACTTCCGTTTTTTCCCGGTGATATATTGGCCGCACACATAACAAAATAAATCTGGATCGTTTTTACATAAAAATGTTCTGGCTCATTTTTATTAATATTTGAAAATTGTTTTTAACTTCTAAGCTGTGTGACTCTAATTTTTGTGTAGGTATTAAATGATGTTTGCGTTATCGCAAACACTTCTTGAATGAAATAAAAAGGGTCAAGGAGATCTTATAAATACTGATACTATAATTTGGGATAACCCTTTGTGTGGATACAGTTTGTGTGTGCTGCAAATTTTTTATTATTCCCAAGAATCCTAAAAAACATTAAGGACTTTTATGAAAAAAAAAAATCATCCGTTACAGGTAGCTAACGGAAAATAAGAGCACTTCAGCGTACACGCACATTTATGAGCGTTTTATTACTATCCTACCGCAATCGTAAAAATTAAACAATCTTTTGTTTATTACTTATTTTTTTTTAATTATTAGAATCATAAAAATGTCATAGAGGTTTTTCCCAAAGGGGTTTTGCCAAAATGCGTGTCGTAAAATGCACCTGAGTTTTTATGTTCTGCATTTTCATTATATAGTAGGTACAATTTTCTACAGTGCTTGTAAATATGCGATACCTTCAATTAATTGTAAATAAAAATGTAAAGCATGCATCGATTTTTATGATCCATATCTAGTTTAATTCGCATGATATGTAGCTTTACTACAAAAAAATAAAAAGTAATATTTTTTGCAGTTTTCGATTTTTTCCAGATTTTTGTTTTTCAAATTTTTTTTTTTTTTTAGCATTTTTTTTTTTTTTGCTAACAATTTGTTTCATAACTTTGAAACTATTGATCGCATTAAAAAATTTGTACACGTTCTTTAAAGATATTGTAAACCTTAATTTTTGTAAATTTAATTTGACAAAATCGGACTAGTTGTTTTTGAGTTATGACAACATAAGTGGAGAAATGTCTCAAAATATTGTCAATTTTACTTAAAAAATTTTTTAAAAAAAAATTATCCATAGAATTGAAAAATTTTACCATTTTTGTACTTAGGCAGCCATGATGCATCAAATCTATATAGTGGTTAGTCAAGCCTTTTTTTGCTGTTGACCTGTGTAATCAATGCATCAAAAACCAAACTAATGCATATTAAGCCGACATATATATAATATATAGGGAAATCAATATAAGGTTTCACTAAACAGAATGTCTGCATAGTAAAAAAATGGCAGATTTTGACTACAGTAATGACCTTTGTTCTACCGCAATCGATATAGTAAACACATACAAATACTTAGGCGTTTATGTAGATCATAATTTTAAATGGATTGTACATGTAGATGAAATACAATTGATAATTTCTGAAATACAATTGATAATTTCTGAAATACAATTGATCATTTTTGAAATACAATTGATAATTTCTGAAATACAATTGATAATTTCTGAAACACAATTGATAAATTCTGAAATTCAATTGAAAATTTCTGAAATATAATTGATAAATTCTGAAATATAATTAATTATTTCTAAAATATATTTGGTAATTTTAGAAATACAATTGTTAAATCTGAAATGCAATTGATAATTTCTGAAATATAATTGTTAAATCTGAAGTAGAATTGATAATTTCGGAATTCTATTGATAATTTTTGAAATACAATTGATAATTTCTGAAATACAATTGAAAATTTCTGAAATATAATTAATAATTTCTGAAATATAATTGATTATTTCTGAAATACAATTGATAATGTATGAAATACAATTGATAATTTCTGAAATGCAATTGATAATGTCTGAAATACAATTCATAATTTTTGAAATGCAATTGATAATTTCAGAAACACAATTGATAATTTCTGAAATACAATTGAAAATTTCTGAAATATAATTGATAGTTTCTGAAATATAATTAATTATTTCTAAAATATATTTGGTAATTTTAGAAATACAATTGTTAAATCTGAAATGCAATTGATAATTTCTGAAATATAATTGTTAAATCAGAAGTATAATTGATAATTTCGGAATTCAACTGATAATTTTTGAAATACAATTGAAAATTTCTGAAATATAATTGATAATTTCTGAAATGCAATTGATAATGTCTGAAATACAATTGATGATTTCTGAAATGCAATTGATAATTTCGGAAATACAATTGATAATTTCTGAAACACAATTTATAATTTCTGAATTGCAATTGATAATTTCTGAAATATAATTGATAATTTCTGAAACACAATTGATAATTTCAGAAATACAATTGATAATTTCAGAAATACAATCGATAATGACTGAAATACAATTGATAATTTCGGAAATATAATGGAAAATTTCTGAAATATAATTGATAGTTTCTGAAATATAATTAATTATTTCTGAAATACAATTGATAATTTTAGAAATACAATTGTTAAATCTGAAATATAATTGATTATTTCTGAAATGCAATTGATAATGTCTGAAATACAATTGATAATTTCTGAAATGCAATTGATAATTTCGGAAATACAATTGATAATTTTTGAAATACAATTGATAATTTCTGAAACACAGTTGATAATTTCTGAAACGCAATTGAAAATTTCTGAAATATAATTGATAATTTCTGAAATATAATTGATTATTTCTGAAATACAATTGAAAATTTCTGAAATATAATTGATAATTTCTGAAATATAATTGATTATTTCTGAAATACAATTGATAATTTCTGAAATGCAATTGATAATTTCGGAAACACAATTGATAATTTCTGAAATACAATTGAAAATTTCTGAAATATAATTGATAGTTTCTGAAATATAATTAATTATTTCTAAAATACAATTGGTAATTTTAGAAATACAATTGTTAAATCTGAAATGCAATTGATAATTTCTGAAATATAATTGTTAAATCTGAAGTAGAATTGATAATTTCGGAATTAAATTGATTATTTCTGTAATTCAATTGATAATGTCTGAAATACAATTGATAATTTCTGAAATGCAATTGATAATTTCGGAAACACAATTGATAATTTCTGAAATACAATTGACAATTTCTGAAATATAATTGATAGTTTCTGAATTATAATTAATTATTTCTAAAATACAATTGGTAATTTTAGAAATACAATTGTTAAATTTGAAATGCAATTGATAATTTCTGAAATATAATTGTTAAATCTGAAGTCGAATTGATAATTTCGGAATTCAATTGATAATTTTTGAAATACAATTAATAATTTCTGAAATACAATTGAAAATTTCTGAAATATAATTGATAATTTCTGAAATACAATTGATAATTTCTGAAACACAATTGAAAATTTCTGAAATATAATTGAGAATTTCTGAAACATAATTGATTATTTCTGAAATACAATTGATAATGTCTGAAATACAATTGATAATTTCTGAAATGCAATTGATAATGTCTGAAATACAATTGAGAAATTTCTGAAGTACAATAAATAGTTTCTGAAATACAATTGTTAAATCTGATTAAAGGGATAGTATTTACCTATTTATTTAGTTTATTTTTTATTTCACAATTTAAAAACAGGTTATAATTTATCTGTTTTCAAGAAATGTAAGATTAAATATATATTTATTTACCCATTAACCCGCGAAAACTTAAATTTGGTCCCTGATTTTTTATAGTTTTTTGTAACATTGCGCAATTTTTATTTATTTTTTTTAATTAAACATTACAATTTCTGTTTGGATGATTTGTGTGAAATCATTTAATACTCATACGCACCGTAGTCCGTTAAATTTAAATATAAGTACTCATAAGCGCTTCGGCAATATATCATATCATGATGTAGATAAGTGCATTTTGTAAAGCCATTTCTTACTAAACCAAGACCCATTTTGTTAACTCAGGTCCGATTTTGATGTTTAATAATAAATATGTTTTTGATTATAATCAATATTTAAAAATTTTTTTGATAATTTTTTTTTTCAGCAAAAAAAAACCTTTTCTTTACACTCATTTGAACATTCTATTTAGCTTAAAATAGCAGTTGGAAGCATTTGTCTTTCTACAAACTTTATATTCCACATAGTTTTGTAACACTTTGCATACAAATTCTTAGCAAAACAAAGCTTTTTTATGCACAATTTCCACATTCCTAAGTGGATTTGTGAGTAGAATGAAATGTCATTGTGGTGATTTACATTAAAATAGTCTCACATTTTTGCATTGCAGTGGCTTTTAATTATTGGCCTATATGAGTCGCTACTGTTTATTTTACAATGGTGCCACATAAAATCTAAAATTTAAATACAAAATTCCTAAAATGAAGAAAAAAATTAAAAGAAAAAAATATTTAATGATAATATCACAGTTAAACACTAAAATGCATCGTGCTTGCGATTTATAGATTCTGATAGATTTTATGACGTAGATCACGAATGTGAACAATAAATTTTAATGTTAGCTCCGGCTTTTGAAATATTCGCGAATTTAATTTTTTACCAATAATCAAGTTTTGTCTTTAAAATTTCTTATTAATTCACATACCAGAATAAACTACAAATAATTTTTAATATGGCTTTAAAGTATGGACTTTGATCATTAAAACCATATCAATTAATTGTGAATGGGTGAAAAATGTAGGATATCCTTGAAATTATTTTTATTTTTGTGAGTATTTTAAAATCCCTTAATCGAATTTGCGAAACTTTAGCCCATTATGTTTATTTATATTCTAATTAATTCATTTCATCAAGAAACCAATAAAATGTATATCAAAATTTTCAGAAAATTCAATCTAAAATGAAATTTTTATACAGTGGAACACGCTTATAACGAACACCGGTTATAACTAACTTTTTTTAGAGCGAATGATTTTTCTGTTCCCAACGCATTTACTAATATATCTCATTCAAAATAATACATTTATAACGAAGATCGTTCTTAGCGAACTTTTCATATAATGAACTAATTTTGTGGACTCTTTTACGAATTCCCATACAAAATTTTACGCTTATAACGAACACATAAAAAATGGTTTTAAAATGAAAACTATACTGAAAATTTTAAAAACTTTAGCTTTTTACTTGAAACTTCACAAAAAAGATTAAAAAATGGTATGAAGCCTAATTTAATAGAAGAATTGTTTGAAAATTTCTAACAAACATATTTTTTTCAAATCCAGGATTGGCCATCATAATCATTTGTAATCATAATTAAAATTAAGTTTCATGGATCTTTTTTGTAACCAGGTCACTAAGATAATTATAGTTTTAATAAATTTAAGTGATATTTTCCCGAAAACTATGCAAACTTTGATGAAAACATTAAAATTTTGTTAAATTTTTATTTGACAAAATAATCTATTTTGATAAAATGTCTTAAAAAAGGAATCACTCCAAAATCTCAAACTCGAACTATCAGTTTTTGAATATATTTTTTTTCACTAGTTCCAAACATATATACTTTTACAGGCAAACATAATAATATTTGCAAGCAAACATGTTATATTAGAGACATGGAAAACGGAAATGTTTTCCAAACCAGCAATTTTATATCCAGCACTGCGTTTTTTTCAGCGTGTAGGCATAATGGGAATTTTATGCATTCAAATGAAAGCCAAAATGTGTAAAGCATAAGAGTTTTACTAGCTTTAAATTTTTTATTTTTAAAATTTTTTTCATATTTCAATAGTTTAAACTTTTTTGTATATGCTAAGAAAATTTTAATGCAAATCAAAAATTTAAAAATCTGTCTACGTTTGGGACTAAAGAATTTATTCGTATGTGAAACAAAATGATTTTTTTTCTCAGACGAGTACCCAAGGTTCCAGGATGGCCTTTAAACAAAAGGGTATATAACTAACAGGTTGCCAGAGTTACCATGGTAGTCCGAATTCTAAATTATAATTTTCAGAATAATATTTAATATTGTGTTTTTCTATTGCAAAAAGAATTTTTCGAATAAACAATTTATTTATTTTTTAATAATTGCTTAAGATTAAAAATAATTTTTTGAAAAAAATTATTGGTTTGGTAAAGACAGCTCTGCAAACAAAAAAGTGGTCCCCAGTCTACCCTACATATTCAAATTTTAGATGTTTTTTCTGTGGAGATTTTTCAACTTTAAATACATACATAGGGAATATTATCACAACTTTCGAATAGATATATAACTTGATCCGAAAATAAGATATATAATTTGATCCGAAAAATGGTTCTATTAAATTGTATTTCTTTGAATCTAATTATATTTAAATAGATATAATTTAATAAAAAACTATCTAATTCTATCCGAGTTTTGCCCCGATATATATACATCCCATTATATTATATCGGGACAAAACTATAGGCAATATGTATCTAATGCATCTTAATAATACAATTAGGTACCTAATAATCCAAATATATTTAAATTAAAAGTTATTAAGTTACATATATTTGACCTCCATAAAAAATACAAAATGTATGATTGAAATTTGTAAATAATTCAAATTTTATTTATATTTTTTAGGACAGCAAATTTTTGTTTTAAACAAAATTGTTAATTTTAATTTAATTAAGAAAAACATGTTTGTCAATATGGCCCAGTAAAATCCAAATAACAGGTTGCAGAACAACTTATACTGTATTAAAATAGCTTATAATTTCTGTTTTAGAAAACTAGAACAAGTTGCTTTTGAACCGGTTCTAGAACCAGTTATAGAACTGGTTCTAGAACCAATTTGACTCCCAGGAACCTATTCTAGAAACGGTTCTATGTAACCGGTGGTAAAAGAATCTGTTCTAGAACAACTTCATAGGTAATCTGTTCTAAACAATTTCCTTATAGGGTTTGTTATTTGTAATGGAAATCGATTTCGCAAAATTTTAAACTAGTTTCCTAAAATATTTTTAGATTTTTGAACTATATATAGTTACATAGAAACTGACTCAGGGAATTTTTTGCAATTTTGGATTATAAATATATAAGAATGTCTAAAATTATAGAAGACGTTTTGATGTTTGCATTATATATAATTATGTATTGGGTTATATCTCATTTAATAAAAATGTAATCAAATTTATCAACCATGTATTATCATATATAAAATTCAGAATAGTAGTTTTTTTATACATGATTGGATGTACTTATACATACATTTTTAGGTAAACCGTTTTAAAAATATTATTATATATAAATACATATTGATACATATGCTATTTTATATGATCATATAATTTTATATAAAAGAATATATTTTTATATATAATGTTTGTTGCTAGGGATGGCAAAATATATCATCACATATCACTGTATCGTATGTTATATATTAGCATATCTTGTATATCTGATCATATGAAATATAAAGGGTCCGCCAAATAACTTTTTTTTTGAACTCCTGAACCAATTGGACTTTGTATGACGTCATACCAAGGTCTTTATGCAAAATTCGTCTCAATGATGTCTCCGAAATGTTCAATTGTTGAGAACGACGGTGAATTGATGTTGATGGAGCTTCACGCACACTTTCTGCCACAGCAGAAATATTCTCGGGTGTACGCACTGTTTTTGGCTTTTCACGCTTTGGTTTATCGATGAGGCTGCCAGTTTCTTTCACTTTTTTCACAAGATAACGAACATACGGACCATATTCGTTCAGCGGAAGGATAAAACTAATTATCTGTCAAATCAGACATGAGCTAAGTGTTACCATTCACGAAATAAGCACTAGTTGATGGCGGACCCTTTATATAGATCTATATTCTACCATATACATATAAGTGTATATGGGGAAACTAATCAAAAAAAATTTTATCACTTTCATTTATAATTATATATGGCAAAAACATATCATTATATATAAAAATATATATAGTAAAATTTAACGAAAACTATTCTAACAATTTTAACAATTGACTTTAAAATTTATTTACAATTGCTTAAAAGCATGAACATTAATTAATTATAAGTTCCACTGTTAACTAATTTTTTGAAAACTCTTTTAAAACTAGATCACGCTTTTAGAAGAGAGCATTGGAAACGGCTTCTTAAAAAAAATTAAACACCCAACTATTATAACATGCGTAATGGATTCTAAATTTTCAATTTTAAAAATTAAATAGTTTCTCAGTTCCACTATAGACAATATCGTTTCTACCACTGATCCTGTTTTGTGGCTAACAAAATAGTTGTTTTGAACAATCTAAAATTGCTGAAGTACTAAATCTGAAGATTTATCATTCATTAAAAAAATATCTTATTGATCCATAATACCCGACTGTATAGTTATTATTTTTAATTGTTTTTGTATAACAAGGACGTGTACAGTTTTCTGTTAATTTCTGCTCTTGAAAAACCTGCAAGTCTTCTACTTGAAAATTTTGTGAATAAAGAATTTGATTTTTTCCCCCGTTATACATATGTTGTTTTTGCTTTGTTTTAAATAGCATTTTAAATTTATTATATGTTCCAACTTCAGGTTCATAAAAAGCATAAATTTTAGATTAAACAATATTTTTCAAAATTACTATTTATTCTCGTATGTTTTATAAATTAATTAAAAGTAGTACTTAATTGGATTTAAATAAAAAGTACTGATCTCTAAAACATTTTGCATTTTTTTTAATTAAAAAGCTTATTACATACAATTGTATCAAATTATATATAATTTGATCATTTGATAGACCCATTTTTGGGACTAAACTATATGAGATTAGATCCCATGGGATCAGCATATGTATGCCATTTTTCGGATCAGATGTGATATGCTGTTTGTTTATATGTGATACTATATATAATTATAATCATATGTAACTACTATATATAATCATATCGGAACTTTCTTCGTCGGGGTATAAATATTCAAATGATCCAGCCTTACCCATTTTTGGATATGTTTAAATCCAATATGTATGGCAGCACTTATTTCTTTTGTTTGTTGTGGGAAAACAATGTCTGTGTTGACTTTTAGCTGTGTAAAGTGTTTGTAAATACTACTACACTAAAAAAAAGTTTGAATACAAATTAGAAAATCAGTTTTCAATCTCACTTTACTTTTTTAGTAAAATTTTTTTGTTATTCCTATATTACATACTACTAAATATTTTACGAATTTTGGTTGCTAATTTAACTTATTTTATTTTACTAACTTTTGTAACCCAATTTGCTAAATCTAGCAAAAAATATTACTAATACTATAATTTTTTTTAAGGAGAAAATTATTTAATATAAAATGATAGGAAAAAATCTTGAAATTTATTTATATATCTCGCATGCTGAAAAAAATTCCCTGCTAGAAATATAAATGCTGGTTATATACTTTTATTTGGAAAACATTTACGTTTCCCATGTTTCTAATAAAACATGCTTGCTTGCAAATATAATATACTTGATTTACAACACGTTTTACTTACTTTTCTACTAAATTATTTTTGAGTTTGGTATATTTACAAGCATTTTTTAGAGTGTATGGAATAAAAGGATTTGAAAAAACAGATCGTTTTTGTAATTTATATCAAGAAGATTAGGAAAAAAAAAAATGTTTAACATAACTTATGAAAATGTTTCATAATATATATGAAACGCTTCTTAATATTTTCTAAACATTTCATAAAAGCTTATGAAGCAGCTTCATGATATTTATGAAATGTTTTATAATATTTATTAAGCACTTCATAAAATATAATATAATTTGCTCTTTTATGACACAACTTCATCATATTTATTAAGTGTTACATCCCTATGGGGAATGAGGAGTCAATTGACCTAAAAGTGACTGGTTAAAGAAGGACTTATCACAGGACTGGTATAATTTAATACTAAAGTGGGTTAAGCAGTGTCAAAATTACCAATCCTGTGACTGGTAAATGGAGGACACACCACTTAACCAGAATGCTTATTAACATGAACAGTTGGCCAGAATTTTACCCATTGGAAGCTGTTTAGTTTTCGTTTATTTTATACGACATGGCCCTTTTGCGACAGTCTTGTGGTATGCAAATCTTTGGTTAGTCCTGTGAGCCCCTCCTATGACAAGCCAATGTTAAAGTTGCCAGTTTTTTACACAGGGTAGGGTTTACCAGAGGACCGGTCTCTGGCACGAAGGGATCGATTCTGTGGCACACGCAGAACCGGTCCCATTCCCCAAAGGGACTGGACGAAAATCAATAAATTTTTTCTTCATATTTATGAAGTTTTTCATAAATATTATGAAGCTTTTTCCCTGAGTGTAGTTTGTTTTTACTAGTCTGTAAACTAATACTCTACATGACTAGTTCAACCATTTTCTACTGGGTAGATTTTAAGACAACACACAGAGAAATAAAGTGCCAACCGAATTGAAAAGTGTATGTTAATTGTAACAACTTATAAATTCAGTACATACTAGGGTATTCAATCGGTTAACCGTTACTCGATTAATCGATGTAATGATGTCGAACAATTGTTCGAGTAATTCGAAGTGGCCAATTTCGAGTAAAGAATAACTCGAACAATTTTGGTCGATTAATCGAGTAACTCGAGTAATTTAAAAATATGAACTATTTTATATTTTTTCAATCTTTTGTATAAAATAATGTGACTGTTATAGTGAATATTTAAATGTTAAGTGTATTTTTATATTAAGTGAGCACTGTTAAAGAAATTATATTACGAAAAACGAAGAACTTAATGCGAAAAACTCCGATATCGAAGAAACTTGGATATTTTTTAAAGAAACAAGTTCTAAGACTGGGGTGTTTAAGATTATTGGTGCGGATTTGAGGGTTAAAAGTGGGATCAAACATTATTTTTTTTTTTTAATTTAGTTGCCATTTGATCTAAAGAAACTACATATAAATACTATATTTTCAAAAAGGAGTTTTTAAATGTCATTTTATGTCGTTGTAACAAGCCAATTTTAGAAGCCCTATATGGAAATTCATAGCGGTCCTACGCAAAATTTCCACATATTAAAATTTACATATAGAAGTAATGAAGTTTTCATTAATATGATGAAAATCTTCTAAAATATTCATGAAAGTTGTTTCAAAACTTCTTTATAATTTTTTTAGAAAAATTACATATCTCAAAATCCCAAAATGATAGGACAAAATGGACCATTTTTTCATTTAGTACTAGCACACTAATCTAACAAAACTGTGTCAAGTCTGAGTGAAATTACAAAACGGATCACCTTACAAATATTTTTATAAAACAGTTTAATACATATTTATGAACAAGTTATATTGAAAGAAAATCAATGAAGATTTCAACATATTTATAAAGTATTTCATTGATATAATAACGCTTTTGCTTTGAGTGTACTGAGACAAAATTGTCGCAATAATAAATGATCTTAGCAAATGTTTTTCTCTTTTAGATATACTTTTTACTAAAATTTTTAATTAATTTGCTAATTTTTATATGTATGTTATATTAGTACTAATAAAATATAAAACTTACAAAAATGTGAGTTTTTGGAAAATAAAATTAAAGTATTAAAATTGTTCGAGTTACTCGAGTTATTCGAGCAATTTTAAAATCTTACTCGCCTACTCGAGTAAATTAAAAACCTCAAAATCGAGTTACTCGATTACTCGAACAAAAGCAAACCCGAGTAAATTGAATACCCTAGTACATACAACGATATTTACATTCGATATCTGAATATTTTGGGTATTGCAACTAGAACTCAATTGAATTAACAGAACTTTGTTGTGAAAACTAATGAGAAGTTATGCCAAACGTCAGAAATTAGTAATAACAGAATTTGAGTCGTAATAACCGAATTTGAGTTGGCAAATAGCTAAATAATGAAATATTGTATAATTTTATTTTGTCTTGAAAGAATAATATGAATAGCCTATTATTGTTCAGCAATTATTTTCTGTATGACAGTAATGCATTATAAATTTCTTACCAGTAACATATTATGTTATTATTTAAAGTAATGCAGAAGGTAATAAGTACTTAAAGCATTGTAAGTAGTCATTACCATGTTTTTGCTGGGTATAATAGGATATTATATTTTAACTTTATCTAAACTTTACACCCAAACAACTGGCTCGGTAGTAGCAACAGTATTTGTTGCAAATCGAATGCTTCGGTTGTCGAGATCGAGTTTTTCGGTTTTAACAGCAGTCGTTAAATTGAAACAACAGAAATTTTGTCACGATAATACAAGTTCGGTGACCTCAACAGAAATTAGGTGATAACAACCAAAAAATTCGATAACTATAACCGAACCATTCGATTGGCTACCGAATCTGTTTTCTGGGTGTACCTTTATTACTTTAAGTTTACAGAAAAACCAACCATGTTTAAATAATTTAGGACAAAACTCCATAGTTGTCTGCACCTGGGGAAAAAATAAAATTGTTGCCAAAAAATATACTTAAGTTTCCTTTTTATAAGAACAAAAAGTTTAAGTATAAAGTGCAACCCCATTTTACAAAATTATAAAATATGCTGGTCTTTCTCTAGTGTGAACATTTATTATGTACCATATATTCACCTTTACTATAAATATTCTTGCATTAAAATTCATTTGTTTAATTAAAAAAAAAAAAAAACTCTGCATAAATGTAGTATGTAAGCATTATATGTTTATGCTGTAAAAATATTTTTTTTTTTGGGATATTGTGTTGTTTCAAAGTAATTGCTTAAAGTACATGTTTGTCGTAACAGTTGAAAGGCTATTTTAGTTAAACTGTCATAAACAAGAGGCGAATATATATGGGGCATTCTTTGTGAACAGGAGACAACTGATGTCCAAAATTGAACTTGCCGTACAGAGTTGCATTATGCAGTCATAAATAAAGTCCGTGTTGAAAATTCATCTACGTAACAGATAATAGTAAGGGAATGTATTCTAATGTGGCCATACTCCTGGTATTTGGGCTATATAAAAAACTAAGTGGAATATTCCAAATCCAAATACATCAGCTTATAGGCTAACCACTTGGGTATTTTTCATCCATTTATCATTTTGTTAGGGCAACTAATATAAAAAAAGTTATATAACAATTTTCAAAACAACTCAGAAGTTCCAACAACTAAAAGGTCCCTAAAGTGGACCTATAATTAAAACTTTCTAATAAGCTATAAAATAAAAGAAACTGATGTCAAAACAACTCAAAAGAAATGTTAAACTTAAATTTTATTTGTAATATATGTACACCCAGAAAACAGTCTCAGTTGGAGCCACCGAATTTGATGCCAATCGAATTCTGGCGGTTACGACAATTATCTTATTATTATTTTATATTTTTCATCGTGAATGCTAAATATTCAGGTGTCTCATTCATTATCATATTCCACATAAATATTATTAAGCTCCACAAAATATTATTGAAATTAGAATTTTTTTTTTTGTTTTTCATGTATTGAACCTTGGTACTCAGATTATTAGTTCTCTGTCCTACTGATTGCGCCACAATCACATTTCATTTGAATTGGCTTATTTGCTATTTAAACATTTTAGAATATTATTTTTATTAAAAAAAAACTTTTTGCGTTTGAACTCGGAAACTCGGAGTAATTGGCTGTCGCTCTACACATTACACCACAAACGCTTACAAATGTTGAGTGCTAAATTTGAATTAAATATTTTGTTAGAAAAACAAACATAGTCTAAAATTCGTTTACCAATACCAATCACCAATTAAACAATTTTTTTTTGTGTTTAAAATGCATATTTTTGAACTTCTGATACAATTTTTCGCAGTCACCTAATTTACTTGAGATTCTTTTTTTTTATTTAACAAAATGTCGAGTGCTAGCATCAGCTAATCATCGTTTTCTTAAATTATTATGCCGTTTGTGCGATCGCAATTCATTGGAATAACGATGTAATATCATAATTTATGACAATACACAGAGAGAATTTTGTTTGACGAAATATAATGAAATTTTTCACTAAATCAATTAAACTTTTCTTCACTAAATAAAAGAAAATTTTCTTAAAATTAATGAAAAGCTTCATACTTTTTATGATAACAGTTTTATAAGGAAACTTCTTTATTTAGTGTATGAAACTTTTAATTAATAAAGTTATATTTTTAATACGATTTTATAGTAACTTGCTTTAACTTAATGAAAAGTTACAATGGACGAATTCCAGTGTAGTGCACAAAATAATGGCATTGTTCAGAATTGTAAACATCAAAAAAAAAAATATGAGAAAATTCAAGAAAAAACGTAATTTATTTTAAGTTTTAGCAAAAAAAAAAAAAACAAATCCCGAAAAGTCCCGAAAATCTCGAAAAAACCTGGAATTTAAAAAAGAAAATTCCAAATCCCAAATTCGCAAATTCGCAAATTCGCAACAAAACCCGAAAAGTCCTAAAAAATCCCGGAAAAACCAGGGATTTAAAAATAAAATCCCAAATCGCAAAATCGCAAACAATCCCGAAATCCCGAGATTCGGGATTTTGAAAATCCCGAATCGCGAGATTTTTAATTTATTTTTTTATCACTCCCAATTGGCATCGCTAATCTGAACTGGTATCAACAATCAATTCATCCATATTGCACCACACGACTTTTGAAAGTAGAGATATTCACCTAACCATATGTGTGAATGCTTGTGTGTGTGTTGTTTATACACATACATTTATACTTTATAAAACATTTGGTCGTGACACATACATAAGCATAGTTATCTATATTAACACACTTAAATATTTACAGTGACACCTGACAGTAGCAGACATCAATGGCCGCAGAAAATTTTTTGTTATAGGTATCCAATGTCCTCTATTGGTAGACAATTTCAGTCTAAAATCGTAATTTTGTATGTACAAATATATCTGCTACTAAAATAGAGACAGAAGTGTCGTTTTTAAAACTTTTTACTGTATTTATGTTCTACAAGGATGCAAAAACACAAGAAACTTCGTACAATGTTTGTACTAGGAAATCTATACTTCCCGTACAAGTGAATGCATAATATGAATGAATTCTGCTTGTGTGTATTTGAAGCAAATGCGGAGTGTGAAACCTGAAAAATTATCCTACACCACTCTTTGGTACAGGCCCTCATTATAAGATTGTGCTGATGTTTGGAACTAACGAAAATACTGGAGGTCAATTACATACGTAACTTTTTGACTATACACTCGGATGCTTCTTAAAAAAAGAAATTGTCAAATTGTGTGCGGGACAACTGGGTTAGAAGGGACCATACGCAGCTACAAGGAGTGGGGGGGTGGTTAATTAGGGAAATGCCCCTCCCTCCCTCTTAGCAAAATCGAAAATAAAAAAAAAGAAAGAAAAGGAAGAAAAAAAGGGGTAAATAGAGGAAAAAATTTAAAAAAAATTAAGTAAGAATGAATAAAAAATTTGTTATGCATAATTAGATGAAACTTGAAAAGTTTGTCAATTGGCAAATAATATCGCTTAATATCGCTTCTGCCTTTTGAAAAATATTCACTTTTTATAATTTATGTTTGTGGCCGTTTGATTGAATTCTTATTACCAGGGAACCAGAAATATGCTCTAAAAAATCTATTTCATGTCCATAAAAAATGCACTAAAAAAAGAAAAATATGCTCTTAAAGACAATTTTTTTTTTTTTTAACTGTATTTTAAAACTTACAATATTTTATAGTACAGTTGGAATAACTTTTGTGAAATTTATTTCAGTTGCTAACAAAAGAGTAGATAAGTGATTAATTATACTTAAATCAGTAGTTTAAATCTGAAAATTCAAATTTGCAAAAATGGTTTGAATTTCCAAAATTAGTGTTACAACACCCAGAAAATTTTGAAAAAACCTTTTTTCAAAATAAACGAAAAATATGAATTAAAAATGGTTTTTGCTCCAAAAACGACAAAACTAAGCTACAAAAAATTTGATTTTTCCCAAATATATATTCTTGATCCAAATATGCAAAAATGTTAAGAGCAAAATATGCTCTAATAAATCGATGCTAGAATTCGTCAATTGTTCTGAAACGAATAAATATCTCATTAATTTTTCAATAGGACGCACAGAAAAAAACATAATACAGCATATTTCTGGTTGACCTGCTTATTACATTTTGAACAGCTATTCGATTTCGACATCTATTGCTTGGAAATAATAAAAAAGTAAAGTTAATAAACAAAATAGTAAAAATCTTATATTTGGTAGAAAATTGAAAATATTTAGGATTTATAAATATTCGAGCGAGATTTTAAGACTAGTTATTTTATGGTCAAGCTTTGGGAAAATATATATCTATTTAAAGCCATTACTTTTTCTGATTTTGTCAGATTATTTTGGTAACAGTATTTTAAGGATAACGCTATTTCAATAATTTCGGTAACCGTATTTTGGTTATTGCAGTAACGGTATTTTAAGGATATTGGTGTTTTAGTTATATCGGTAACGGTATTTTTCTTATAACGGTATTTTAGGGATAACGATAGTCAGTTGAAAGGGTTTTGAATCGATAACGGTATTTTAGCGGTATTAAATGAAAAATTTATATTTTTGGTTTAAAAGTATTTATCTTTCAAGTATTTACTTGTATAAAGGACAAAGTACAGTCTACTCTACTCCCCCTGTTTTGTTTATAAAAAGGAGGAAAAACCAAAAAACGTGTTTTGAATATCCACCAGAGGTGGACCTTGAACATAGTAAACAAGTTTTCAATTTATTTTTTGATCAATGGTTATAATCTTTAACTTCAAGCTCATATATTAGTTCTCATGTAGTGAGTAAACTAGTTTATATGAATGTTTGCTGTTTGGCATGGGATTGTTACCGCTTTCAAACGTGTTCTGATGATGGGAACCTAGAAAACACCCGAAATTGATCTATCAACACATTCCTGAAAGGGTCAAATAATTAATTTGAAAACAAAAAACTCTATAGATTATTTGTTAGGACAATATCCTAATGAAGAAATATAGGGTATGGCCTCGAATTTAAATAATTTGAATTTTCATTGTATTTATCTTTCTTTATATTTTTCTTAGAACTTTATTAAAATCAAGGATGCCAACCGTAAGGAATAACGGTTACGGTTTTTTACTTTTATAATTTTGATGTTTATTTCGGTAAAGGCTACGGTTGAGGTTTTTTTAATTTTTTCGTTTACGATATACCTTAACCGAAATAGTGATACCGGTACAATACCGGTATTAAACCGAAATAAGAAACCGTTATCCAACAAAACTATTGACGTCGTTGATAAGTAAGGGAAAATTTCTTTGGCGAGTTTTAATGAAATTTTTCACTAAACTGATGACGTATTCCTTACAACGTGGTTGAAAAATTTGTTCAACTTTATGAAAAGTTTCATTGATTTAATGAAACAATTTATAATGGAACATTTTCATGAAAAATTATATTAATTTAATGAATAGTTTTAACTGACTAGTTCTAGCGACATTTCCTAGATTTAACACAAAAATTCATGCAGAGAATTCTCTCAGTTTAAAAGACAAAATCTTGTTCACTACAAATCTTGTTCACTCCTTGGACGAGTTTGAATGAAATTTGTTCACTAAACTAATAAATTTTTCTTCACGATGTGAATGAAAAATTTCTTAAACTTTATTAAAAAGCTTCATAGTTTTAATGAAACTATTTTTAATGAAACTTTTTCATTAGGTTTATGAAATTTTTAATAAATAATATGAAATTTGTCATTAAATTTTATGAAAACCTGTATTAATTTAATGAAAAGTTTGGATGGACGAGTTCCAGTGAAATTTATAGATCTAATGCGAAAATTCGTTAATATCATGCAGATAATTATCTCAGTGTACAGCAACTAGTTTAAAGACCTAGGTGAATGCAAAAATTCATTGCTATCTCAATGCAGAGACAAAATCTTGTTCCAAGCTTAAAAAACAATGAAAACCGCAAATTAAATTTTTTAACAGTCTTTGGAAAATTAACTTTCCTTAAAATTTTAAAATTATTTAAATTTAAATTTTAAAATTATACTATTTGATTCTGCTGTGAAAAAATTTCTACCTTACTAACCCCAATGAAGAATTTTATAATATTCAAAAATTTTATTAATATTAAAAAAAAATTTCATAAACTTTTTTCATAAAATTGCATAGTTTCATAAGAAAAATTTATTATTAATATTTCATAATTTCATTATTTTTCATACATTTAAAACTTTAGTTTTAAGATTTATTTTCAAGTGTTTAAAAAAATTAAATAATTTTAGACTTCAAAGAAATTGTTTAAAAAATCATGTAAAGCGGTCCATTGGGTTAGTTCTAATGCATTCCTCAAAACGTTCATGAAGAGTTTTATTCTACAAACATTTCACAAACATTAACTTTAATGTAACATGTTTCATAGATTCTAAGAAAAGTTAAATTTACGAGTTCCAGTGACAATTTTCATTAAAGCTATGAAGAAATTCATTACTAAAGCAAGAAATGATTCAAGGAGTCCGTGAAGCGAAAGTTGGTGGGTCCGCTGCTCTAACTGCATGGAAATATTTTTGCTGTTCTCACACATAATACCGGTAGACCTGAGCATTAATATAATCGTAAAACCACTAGGTGATTTATCAACCTAAAATATTTACTTAAAGATTTGATTTCCCGATGAAAAAAGCTTCTATATACACAAATGGATATCATTATATATGCTTTTATGTGTGGCAATATATTACGATATATATACTTAGTTTATGAAAAAATTTTAATATGGCGTAATATATCATCATATATCATTGTATTGTATGTTAGCATATCTTGTATACCTGATCTTATGAAATAGATATAGATCTATATATGACCATATATTCTACCATATATGATATTATGTTTACTTAGGTTAATAGTAAGTGTAACCCTATGTACACTTACTATTAATGAAAAATAGTTCTAACACTTTTATATATAGTTATATATGGCGAAACATATTATTATATCTAAATAAAGTAAAATAGAATGAAAAAAATTCGAACACTATTTTCATATATATTTTTAGCATTTTTATAATTGGAATATACATATGTAGTTCAAAAATCTGTAAGACTTCTACTTGAAAATGTTGCGAACAAAAAATTTGATTTTTTTTTTGATCAAACTATATGAGATTAGATCGCATGAGATACCATGATATCAGCTTATGCATGCCATTTTTCGGATGAGATGAGATGTAAGGTGATGTTTTGTTATATGTGATACTATATATATTCATATATGATAATATCGGAATTTTTTCGTTGGGTTATTATTATATGGCTTATGTAGTTATATATGGAGTAAGATTTAGAAACATGTAATAATGTCAAGTACCATATAAAAATGCTCTCCATAAAAATTATCAGATGTATTTGTATATAATGATATTAGCCGTAATGTGACTTCATTCAAAGCCAGATATGCCTTAAACATATTATAAAGGGTGGTTAAATTGTAAGGGCCGATGTTGAATGTGAACCACACCTAAACGCCAAGTTTTTTTTCCGAATTTTATTTGACATTTCTCTATTTCAGACTTACTCAATTTGAACCATGGAGAGATACACAATCCA
Organism: Delia radicum; assembly: GCA_021234595.1. Lineage (NCBI taxonomy): Eukaryota > Metazoa > Arthropoda > Insecta > Diptera > Anthomyiidae > Delia > Delia radicum. The sequence continues at coordinate 154,841,570 of CM037854.1, forward strand.
ACAACGTGTTAAAGTTATCCAGACTTATTATGAAAATGGGCGTTCAAATCAAAATGCATATCGTGCACTTCGTGATTTTTTTGGTCAATTTGATCGTCCAAATGTGCGTACAATCGCAAAAATCGTGGAAAAATTCGAGCATACCGGGTCTGTAGAAGATGTGAGAGCACCAGTGCATGCTCGTACAGCTCGTACTGCAGAAAATATTGCTGCTGTTCGCGATAGTGTGGCTGAAGAGCCGTCCACCTCAACTCGGTCGTCGTGCCCAACAATTGCACCTCTCACGCTCGTCGTTGATGAACATTATGCATAAAGACTTGCATTTACACGCTTACAAGGTGCAATTGGCTCAAGAACTAAAGCCTCTTGACCATTCCAAACGTCGTGAATGGGCAGAATGGTGGCAAGAAATGGCAACAGTGGATGATCAATTTTCGAAGAAAATCATCTTCAGTGATGAGGCACATTTTCACCTCAGTGGATTCGTCAATAAACAGAATTGCCGCATTTGGGCGAATGAGAATCCAAGAGTGATTGTCGAAAACCAATGCACCCACAAAGAGTGACTGTTTGGTGCGGTTTATGGGCTGGCGGCATCATCGGGCCGTATTTTTTTCCAAAATGAGGCCGGTCAGGCAGTTACTGTGAATGGTGTTCGCTATCGTGAGATGATAACGAACTTTTTTATGGCCCTAATTGTAAGATATGGATGTGGACGATATGTGGTTTCAGCAGGACGGTGCCACTTGCCACACAGCTAACGAAACAATGGCTCTTTTGCGCAACAAATTCAATGGCCGTGTTATCTCACGTAATGGCGATGTCAATTGGCCGCCAAGATCATGTGATTTGACACCGTTGGACTTTTTTCTTTGGGGTTATTTGAAAGAAAAGGTGTACGTCGATAAGCCAGCAACAATTCAAGAGCTAAAGGATGAGATAATTCGGCACATTAACGGCATAGAACCTCAATTATGCCTCAGCGTCATCGAAAATTTGGACCATCGGATGGAGGTGTGCCGCCGTGGTCGCGGCGCCCATTTGGCCGATATTTTGTTCCATACATAATTGAGTAATACCAATATATCATAATAAAATAAAATTACAATAATTTCCTAAATAGTTTGTGTTTTATTCAAAATCAACATCGGCCCTTGAAATTTAACCACCCTTTATATGACTAGATATAACTATTTTTACCCGGGTTGATTCAATAATTTTTTTAATTGAAACCCGTTTTTAGTTTTTTCTGTGCAGTGTTTATTTTTAAATTCGTAAACGGCTCTGATGGTTGAAATGCACAAACGCACATATCCCCACTCACACATGCAGACATATTTAAGTTTTAAATCATTTATAGAAGAACAACACATGTATTACAATTTCACTTTAAAAGTTGAATGTCCTTGCTCTAGTTTTGTGGTAGAAAACAATTTACACGTGGAATAAAATTTGGGGCACAACCATTTTCTGCTAGCTTTCATATATTTGAATAATTAGGGTTATATTTATTTATATTTCACATGGTTGGCAAAAAACTAACCCTAAAATACCGTTAACGATTCAATACCGTTACAAGGAACTATTTTTAAGCCTAAAATATCACTAACGAAATAACTTAAAATATCGTCAACACTAAAATACCCTAAAAAAATATCTTAAAATACCGCTAACTTTAAAATACCGTAACGAAATAGTTTTAAAATAACGATAACCTTAAAATATATAAATTTGTTTTCTCTAATAAACATAATAACTTAAAAATTATCAAAGGAAAAACATCGTAATTGTCAATTTTGTTAATCACAAATCCATACAAACATACATATTTATCATTACATGCCTCATGGCATCCGAATTTCTTCATATTTTGAACAGGAGGACCCTATGGAGCAAGATACAATTTCTAAACCGGTTACTACAAAACTTTAAAAAGCTTTTGAAATCTGTGATAGTATAATTTTATTTTTTGAACGGTCCAACAATGCTCCAAACAATATGCTTTTTGGAACCAGACCAATTTTTTTTTTAAATTGTCAAATTGTAAAAAAAAAAGATAACAATAACTTAAAATGTTGGAATTGTACTCGAATTTTGGTCTATTTCGCTTTAAAAAACAAAATATTAAATAATAGACATACATATTAGCAGCTGTATTGGAATATATTTTTTTATCAAGAACCTTGCAAAAAGGATGTATTTATATCTAAAGGATTCCGACAAAAAAAATCAAAAAAAAAACAAATTAGAGATTATGTGAAATTTGCAATGTAAGTTTGTGTTTCATTGTTTTAAATAAATAAAATCAGCATAATAATATTTACCTCGTCAATAATTTGAATTGAAAAAATTTTGGAGAAAAAATCGCAGAAACAAAAAAATTGCAGCTTGTTAAACAAACTCCTTGTCCTATGTTTAAATGGGCAATATTTACTTTAAATGTTTTTTTCTTAAAACAATATATTGAAAATCGGGTGCCACTGTTCAGAATTAACGGGTGGACCGATTTTCAATGTTTTTTTTTTTTTTTTTTTTTTTTTTTTGTATTCCCTAATGTAGTCCTAACGTAGAGACATTTTTAAATTTTTGCCTAGTACTTTTTTTAAAAATAAAAAACAACGATGTTTGTTTAATTTTTGAGTTTACCATCGTATCATTTTAATTCAAATCAAAAATTTAAAATACGGCTACGTTAGGGACTATTTGGGATTTAGGGATTTATTCGTGTGTGAAACAAAATTAATTTTTTTTCTCAGATGAGTACTCAAGGCCCCACGATGGAACTCGATTTTGCTTAAAAAAGGGTTTATAATAAAATGGTTACCAGGGTTAACATGGAAGTCCGAATTCTAAATTATAATTTTTGGAATAATATTTAATATTGTGTTTTTCTATTGCAAAACAAAGTCAATTTTTTAAATATTTAAACCTTTTTCGTAAAAACTAACTGAGATTGAACCCAAATATGCAGCCTTACTAGCAATCCATATTATGCACGTACTAACAAGTACAACATGCACGTTACAATTGCAAAGTATTCGAAGTCCCTTACTTCAGTGCAACAATATAAAATTTAATAACTTTTTTTCAACACACTATTACGAATACAAAAAATGTGAATGCTTGTGGATGTTGGATAGATAGATGGATGAACGGAATGAATGGTTGGATAAATTAATAAAAGAATAATATGAAGACTGGAACAAAGGATTATAAAGTTCTATAGAGGATACTTATAAAAGTTGTTTTGCTTAAAACGTTATTTTTCAAGAGTATTTCAGATTTTTTCTTTTGCAACTCGCAAGTTAAAATAAAAATTATAATAAAAGATAACTGAAATAGCAGGTATACACTCCAAAAAGTGTGTCGGTAGAATCGACTGAAAATTAAGTAAAAACAAAAGTGTATGTATGCCTATAAAATAACTAAAAAAAAAAGTTTTTTGTTAACTTTTAAAAAATAACTGTGGAAATCAGTAAAAATATCTGGCTATGTCACATAAACAACAGAAATATTCAACTACAAACATTTTAAATAGGTGTCAAAATTGGTAGAAAATTCTACTTTTACAGTTATTATTTTAGTATTATAAAAATGTGTATGCTTTTCTTTTGACGTATATTTAAAGGACCCGCCAAATAACTTTTTTTTGAAAATGCTATAAAAAAAAACTACTGAATATTTTCTCAAATTTCTTTTTTATTTGAAAGTACAATCCTTCCGTTTAATAATGGAAAATAATTTCATTCAAATGGCCGCCTCGGCTGGCCATGCAGTAGCCTACACGATCGGTCCAATTTTTAAGCACATTATCGATTGTGTGCAGCTGTATTTCTCCAATGGCTTCACGAATATTGTCCTTTAAAGCGTCAATTGTCTCTGGCTTGTTGGCGCAACACTTATCTTTGACGGCACCCCACAAATAATAGTCCAACGGTGTCAAATCGCAGCTCCGAGGTGGCCAAACGACATCAGCTCTGCGGCTTGATAATGCGATCTTCAAAAACAGGGCGCAAAACATCGAGTGTAGCTTCGGCTGTGTGGCACGTAGCGCCGTCCTGTTGAAACCAAATGTTGCCAATATACTCCTCTTCAATTTTAGTGAACAAAAATTCGCAAAATTCGTCTCAATGATGTCACCGAAATGTTCAATTGTTGAGAACGACGGTGAATTGATGTTGATGGCGCTTCACGCACACTTTCTGCCACAGCAGCAATATTCTCGGGTGTACGCACTGTTTTTGGCTTTTCACGCTTTGGTTATCGATGAGGTTGCCAGTTTTCTTTCACTTTTTTCACAAGATAACGAACATACGGAGCTGACGGTGCTTCTCTTCTTCTAAAATCCGTACGCAATTTTCGCACACATTCTGCAACATAACCATGATTTTCAAAGTAAAGTCGCAATATTTCCCAGCGTTGTTCAAGCGTATACACAACCATATTCGTTCAGCGGAAGGATAAAACTAATTATCTGTCAAATCAGACAAGAGCTAAGTGTTACCATTCACGAAATAAGCACTAGTTAAAAAAAACGTTAGATGGCGGACCCTTTATTCAATCATTTCATTCATTAGTTTATTTCGTTCTTTTTTACTCGTGGCACAATTTGATTTCTTTTTTAATAGTTTTTTTTTTTAAAAGTACCAATTTTAAAGTACTATTTGAAATCCAAATTAAAGAAATGCAAATAAATTGTTTTTTTTTTTACCAACTCATATTTCTTTACATATTATTATTTTTATATTAAAATGTTAAGTTTTTTTGAGTTTTATATCGTTATTAGTTAATAGGAGTGAAAAACATGTGCCAAATATGTATAGTTTGCACCCATACACTACCCAATATTCTTGTTAAACTTTTTCTATTGTGCAAAATGGTACCAGTGTGCATGTCACATTGGAAAGTTGTACAAAATATTTGAAAAAAATCAAAAAATTTTATTAAGCAATCAAGAAATGTGAAAAATATTTTATACACTATAAAATATTTTTCACATTTCTTGGCCACATCTGCAATATTTAATTTCTATACAATTTTCCCCCGGCCGCTTCTAGAGTTGCCACATTTTGAAGACAAATATCAACTTTAAACCCACTGTTAAAAATTGTGCACGCCTCTAATTAGCGGAAGTGGTTGTAGATACTCCAACATATACCTAATTTATTGGGTTAGTCTCTTCCAATCCCCGCTTTAAATGTGGACATTGCAGCAAATAATGTAAAAAATCATATTTTTAGAATTATTTTTTGTTTTTTGGGAATTGTGGGATTGCTTACAGCAAATAAAAAATTTGGACAAAAATTTTGACATTTTTGACTTAAAAGTCTATTTAAGTCAAAGAAATCATTGGATTATACACATATTTATAAATATTTGATCTTCTGCTCTCTAATTGAATTTGAAGGAACTATTAAATTTTTAATTAATAATTTGGAGAAGGCCAACAATTCTATTGCAAATGATCTAATTGAAAGCTTAAAGTACAGACTAAATGATAGACGAGATTAAGTTTTAAATACGCTTATTTTATTGCTTAACTCAGGAACATTGCCTTCTAGCAATACTTTTTTAAAATATAGTTCAAAAACTGAAACTAAGGAGTTTGGAAATCAACTTTTTTTTAGAATGTTTAATGATGAACTTTATCATGACTCGGATGACGACATGATAATAGAAGAAACTTCTCATATTAATGAAAATAATCTTTTATCAGAATTAAATGATACTATTAATAATATTGAAAATATAAAAAATTCTAAAAAGGACTTTAATGGCATATTGGCATAATGGAGGATTTTATATGTTTAGAAAAAACAAAGAAAAGAACTGAGAAGTTGGACATTCTTTATCATGCCCTACTTTCGATTTCCCCAACATCCACAATCAGCGAAAGAGTTTTCTCCAAGTCAAGTTTTATAAAAACTAACGAAAAGAACCGCTTAAAAGCTAAACATTTGAATTACATTCTTTTTTAAAAGATTATTTCACAAGATCTCTTTAATTAACACATATATGTATACAAAGAAGGATCTCATTTACTTTATTTTTTTATTATTTATAAATTGTTATGTTATATTTGTTTTTTTTATTAATAAAATATAAAATCAAAACAATTAATAAGTGTTTTTTTATTATTAACCATTCTATTTATTCAAATTTGTATTATTCGGTTAGCCGAATAATTCTTAATTAACCGATTATTAACCGATTAAATCTCAATACCGATTAATTATTTGCTCTATTAACCGATTAAACTAGAAACCCGATTAATTGAATACCCTAGTATTCAGTAAAAATTTACTGGTTACTGCAAAATTTTTTCAGTAATCAGTAAAACTTTACTGGCAATGCAAACAATATTTCATTATAAGTGACAATTTACTGATTACTGCAATTCAGTTTTTCATCTAAAAGAAGCAGTTATTGATGCGTGCAGATCTATGACGGAAGAACTTCGAGTAAATCTGGTAGACAGTATGTCTGATCAAAATTTCGAGTTGATTCAAAAAAAAAAGAGCCCTTAGGCATTATTAAAACTGCTGCTTTAAATAATTTTTCTTAAATTTTTATAAATTTTGATATATTAAGTTAAGTGTATTTATAGTTATGAAACACTAATTGATATTGTTATTTCTTTTTAAATAGTAAAAATAAAAATTAAATGAATTGTTTTTTTGTTAAATGTTATTAATTTTCCATTGGTTTTACAATTTTGCCAGTTAAACTCTTATACTTTTTTTTAACCTACGAAATTCAGTGAAATTAAGGTGTAATTATAGTTTAGCAACGCAGTGTATATAGTTCAAACATTGTACTTTTATCACATAAGGCGCAAACATTTTGTACCAACCCTGGAAAGTTTATTTTGTTTTTTATTTCTATATTTCAGGTAAAATATAGAGTAAATATGTCCGAAGGTAATTTGTAAGGGAGAGTTGGGGCAACAAAAATGTGGAAGGCGGTAAATCTCAATCTGGTCCTAATTAGCCGTTAGGAGTTCTCTAAGTTGGTAAAAAAATAATTCTTTATTTATGGGGCAAAATTTACCATTTTTGACAAGCGAAATCAGCGATAATTAGTAAATTGTATTCAGTATAAACAAAATCATACTATTACAAAGAAAATTTCATTATGGGTTTGCTATTGTAATTTGGAGACCAGTACAGTATGTTTTTAATAAAAAAATTAAAAGCGACTTTTATACAAAAAGCTAAGAAAACTACTAAAAAAATGTGAATTTTAAGCAAAAAATGCAATAAAAATATGCATTTAATGCAAAATATGTAAAAATATGCTATACAAATATGCATAAATATGCATTTATATATAGATGCCATTTTAACACAAATTCAAATTCTCAGACATACAATTGCAAGAACTTACGGTCCCTGATAATAATAAATAAAAATATAAACTTTTAAAAAATCAACAGATTTTGTTAGTAAGGTATACTGAAAAAAAAAAATTTTTTTGGTAGTTGTTTAGCAAGATAAATTTATATAGGTAGTGCTTGTAGCCCAGCTGTTTATCTTCCTCCTACCTGGTTTTGACATTTCGGTGTACTGTAGGCAACAACAAAATGCCTGTTGTTTTTGTATTGTTGTAGTCGTTTGTTGTAGTTGTTGTTCTACTAACACTACCTATATAAATTTATCTTGGTTGTTTATTATAATAATTTTTAATAATTTTACTTTAAACTAGCAGTTGTCAAAAAAACGTATCTATTTTTAGTTGTTTTTGAAATAACTGTCATTATAACTGTCACTGTTATTACCAGGGCAGTGACTTTCATGCAAATTCATGTTTGTAGTCAGTAGCCCTAAATCGATTTTCTTTTTTCTTGTTTTGTTTTTTTTTTTTTTTTTATTTTATTAATTAATAATCATATAATTACAAATTATATACTATTACCGTAACCGAGCACTAGCTACTATGGCCTTCGGCGCGTTGTAGCGAAAACAGACCAGTGCCTCTGGTGGGAATCGAACCCACGACCCCCGCACAGATAAGCCAGCACGCTACCAACTAGCCTACCGGGGCGCACTCTTGTTTTGTTATAAATGTATATTTTTGCACAGTTTCCTTTAAATGCGTGTTTCCAACCTAATTGAATATTTTTGCATATTTTGTAAAAATTCAAATTAACATTTAACAATAATCAATTTAAGTGCGTATTTTTTTGAATTGAAGGAATTTTGTTTTGTTTTTAGCACATATTTTTTTTGGTTTTTAGTTCATATTTCGGTTTTAGTGCATATTTTAAACTCATAATTTTGGATTTTTGCTGCATATCATAAGCGCATATTTTCGATTTGTTTATGTACATGAAAGTCGCTGTCCCGGTAATTACAATTAAAAAAAAAAACAACTGCTAATTACTTTACAAGAGCTATCATGTAGTAGGTAACTGTCAAAATTTTTTAGTGTACGTTGTATGTACTCGTAGTTATTTCCAGTGTTTAGAAAAAGTTGACTTCCTAGAACGTGCTCTATACAAAATATCAATCTATTATTTTCGTATTGTTTTTGTTTTGTACTTTTGCAACCCATTATGTACATCAATGCAACTTGAAATTTATAACGACTGCAGAATCCTAGCAAATCAATTCAACTAATAATTTTAATCAATCTATTAAGTCGTTATACGTGTGTAAGAGACATACGAGTTAAATTGTATATAGTACATACTTACATATGAGAAAATTCGAAAAATTTGGAGATTGTTTGAAACTAACTTCCGATGTCGCTTATTTCTCAAGATTTTTAAATTGAGAGAAACAATTGATAGGATTATAACAAATTTGCTTCAAAAGTCTTCAAAACAGATTTTACAGTGCCAGTAAGACTACAAGTGCATACAAAATACTTTTGCGCAAGAATGCGAGCGGAGCAGTTAGAGTATATATATATATATATATATATATATATATATATATATATATATAATGTCCTATGGTTCCTTAAGAGGAACAAAGGGCCACAACGAAATCGTTCCATTCGGTTCTTCTTGATGCAAGATGTTTTATCTCTCTCCAGCTTAGGCCGCTTTGATTAATTTCAAGCTCAAGTTGCCGTCTGCAGGTGTGAGATGGGCGTCCAACTCTTCGTGTATTTCCATGGGGATTCCAATCTATAGCAGCTTTTGTTGTGTCATTCTGTGGTCTGCGGAGCGTGTGACCAATCCAGCGCCATTTACGATGAAGAATATCAATGTGGATTGGGCGTTGGCATGTTTTCTCCCATAGTTGCGTATTGTAAATGGTATTGGGACAAAATATTTTTAATATCCTTCGCAGACAGCGGTTTATGAATACCTTGATCGAGTTTATATTGTGAGATGTTGAATTCCACGATTCGCAACCGTATAGGAGGACTGACTTTACACAGGAGTTAAATATACTGATTTTAGTACGTTTCGTGATGGCAGTAGATTTCCATACAGGTCGTAAGATACCAAATGACTGGTTAGCCTTTGAGATTCGAAAGGCTATATCATCACTGCAGCCGCCAGTTTTTGTTAGTATGCTGCCAAGAAAACGGAATGTATTAACTTCTTCTAGCTCAATATTCTGTATTTTAAATTTAGTGGTGTTAAGGGTGTTGCACCGCATGACCTTGCTCTTCTTTATATTTATCTTTAACCCTGCCTTTGAAGCAGTTAGAGTAGGGTTGCCAGATTTAAAATAGGAAAAATCAGTACATCGAGAAGAAAAAAACAGTATATTTTTTTGTTAATAAATAACCTTTAGTTCAATACATTAAAAGTTTATTAGCGTCTTTAGTCTTCGCAAAAAATACAAAATAAAATTATTTTTAATGATTTTTTTTAAAGCGTTTTTTTATTTATTGAGATTTGGGTGCGAATTCGCTAATAGTTCAGAGAACCGTGAGTAGCACAGTTTCTCTAAAACGCATAAACTCTTTGCACCCACTTTCAAGAAAAAATAAAATGTATTTTCCTCTAACTCGAAAAGTCTACGTGATATTAATATGAAATTTTTACACAATATGAAACATGATATAACTAATAAATCTGCATCATTATCTAAAAAATCTCATTTTTTGACTTCTAATAAATTTGGCTCATTAAACAGAAATCTGAGGGCTTTTGAAATTTATGGATTATCGGCTCTTAAGCAGTCGAAAATAGTGCTTCACTTATATTCATATTACAACAATTCATACAATTTGCTGTTTTCATTAGTAGTTTAGCTACAAATTTAAAAAATAATTTGTGAAATTTACGAAAAACATCATAAAGCAGGGTTGGCATTCAATAATTTATTATAACAACGGTAGTTGGCTACCTCAGTAACATTAAAATCGAAATGAAAATTTAAAAAATGCGATCAAATTAAAGAAATGTTTCTTCTTTTATAACCGGTATTATTTTTGCTATTTTAGCTGTTTGATTTTTAAATATCTTGAACTAAAGTCAAAATAACGCTAAAATACCGAAACGACGATTTAAAAACGTTATTTTGTTGATTAATTTAATTAATTGGTAAATTTTTTAAATAAACCCTGTGATATCGTAAGACACATGTCACTAATTGAATCGTGGTTTTGAAATTTTCATATCGGACTTGAGGTGGGCGTGGTAGGCACCAACCTCACAGTCGTTGTAATGGAAAGGTAATGTTTCCCAACCATGATATAAAGCATACAAGATATTGTCTCGTTGAATTGGTTTTAACTCTCTCTAAACTCAGAGCTTGAAAACGTAATTATTTTTTCAATCAATTCGCATAAAAATGTATTCCTTTAATGAATCAGTAAATCACTAGGGCAAGGAATTTCATGCACTTAAAAAACGAAAGTAGCGCCTACAAAGTGAAGATATGCGAAAAATATGCACTGAAAACGTAAAAACATGCAGTTAAAACAATTTTTTTTTTTTCAGAAATCGCTCTCGTTTTACATAGAAATTCAAAAATAAATACATATAAATAACCAAAACCTAGTAGTTTTTAAAATCTATTCTTTTTTTATTTAACTTTTGCATGGAATTTGACAATTCATCACAAGTAAGTAAGATTTTTAAAATAAAAAAAATCTTTTTCTTAAATCAAATTAAAATTAAAATTATATAAATATTTGGTCCATGTCAGTTTCCGACAATCGATAAAAAAACATGCGTTTGCCTTACTAATCATTTTAAATTATGGTTGGCAAGCACTGCCTTTTAATTATAATGAAATTTGCCTAAAACGCTCTCCCCAATGCCGATATAAATATTTTAAAACTATGATTTCTATAGTGGCATGTGTCTTCTAATATTACAGGGTTGAATCAAAATTTTACACATTCAATTTTGTTATATATACAAAATTCCGATATAAATCGGCTAATCGGTATTTTAGCGTTATTTTGAATTTAGTTCAAAATATTTGAAAATCAAACTGGGAAAATAGCGAAATAGCCGGTTATACAAGAACAAACATGTATTTAATGGAATCGCTTTATTATTCATTATATTCATTTCGGAAATAATGAAATATATTTATTGGTTTATAACTTAGAAACGCAATTTTAACAAAAAAAAAATATTTCTACTAAATTGTTGTTTTTTTAATTGTATGAATGGAAAAATTTAGAAAAACGGTAGTTTAAAATTTAAATCCTAACTTTAAAAGTATTCGCCATTTCATGCAAGTTTTATCACGTATACACTATTTATCTTTATTTGGTAACGGATTAGTCATGATGGATCAGGTTTTTATAATATATACTTGACTAAATACCGAATATTTTTAAAATTAGTACCCAAATAAATGTTTTTTTTCTAAATTTCGATATAATCTTTTTTTGTAGACAATCGTAACAAACAATCAATGCCAATTAAAACAAAATTTACTTTTCATTGTTTTAAGCAATTTTAATGCCAACAAATTTAGTTACCATTGACATCATGTAATGCCAATTAAATCGTCAATTAATTAATCCATTCAATTCAATTAACTAGTCCCATGTATGCCTAAACGCAATCACATATCTTAATATTTTATTGTGGTATAATATATACTTTAATGAGATCTTTAAATTGATGCATCTTTTATTAAAACTAAGAATAAAATATAATTTTTATAATTATTTATTTTAAACTTTAAACCGCCATAACTCTTGCGCCATTAAAGTTAAATGATTATAGCGGATGGATTTATCACGCTTAAACATTAGCTAATACATATTCAAACGGCCATTTATTTAATACAAAAAAAAAAAATTTTGAAAATATTTTTTCTCAAATCTTTAAAACTTTTGAAACTCTTCATATGTATAGGATATCAATTTTGCCTAAGAGTCTCTAAAGTATTATTCATAAGCAGGGCAGCGAATTCCGTGCACTAAAAAATCGAAAATATGCGCTTAAAATATGCTTTTAAATCCAAATATGCACTAAAAGCCAAAAAATAAGCACTAAAAATTCAGAAATATACACTAAAAATCAATAAAAATCACTTAAAATTTGATTTATTACTCGAGAGTGTTGCACAGTGGGATATATCACAAAATTTTTTGGAAATAATTCGGCCATTACTTAGTAGTCCGATTGATATTAAATTTGGAACAGATATAAGTGACGTAGTATTGAGCTTAAGTTTTGATCATGAATCTTCCAGACTCTCCAGTGGCGGCAATATGACCCCCCCAAATTAGGGGAATTTTTGCATATCAAATCTTGAGTGCTCGCCATTTTTTGTTTCTAATCCGATTTTCAAAAACTTACCATATTTATAATCTGCTAGGAGAGACTAACAAAACGGATGCCTACATGTGTGGGTTATCTCTAATAGTTCCCGAGATGGAAAGAAAATATGAAAATTTTTCGCGAATAGCGTGACGAAATCGGTGCCAAATTCTTTTTTAACATATTGGTTATTTAACTCAATAAATTCTTGGTTAAACGAAATTAATGCAATATCTTCTTCCAATCAAAAACTACATTCGTTTAAAGTAGATATTAAAAAAAATATCAAATTTTTGAGATTTTTTCCCCCAAAAATCTATTTCTAAAATTTTCCCAAAATTCACTTGTCAGCTGTCAAGTGATTTATGTTTAGTTTGGTTTGGCATTAATAGACTGACGCCCTGAACAACGCTTTCAAATTGTGCAAATACGTATTGCGCACTACGTCCATTCTTCAGAGCAATTAATTTGATTAACTATGGAACGTTTTCGCACCAAGTTAAATCTAAATGATACTATGTATCCACAGAGACGTCGTACATTGCGTACAAAAGAAGTCATTGCTGCTGTAGAGGAAGACCCCAATCAGTCTATCCGTCAATGGTGACCGCTATAGAGCCATGATTACTGACTTTTTCGTTCATCAATTGAACAACCATGATGTGCATTAGCTGTGGTTTCAGCAAGACGGCGCAACATGTCACACAGCTTGTACCACAATTGATTTATTAAAGGAAACGTTTGGTAACCGCATAGTTTCACGTTCCGGACCAGTGAATTGGCCTCCAAGATCGTGCGATTTAACGCCGCTGGACTATTTTCTGTGGGGATATGTGAAGTCGCTAGTCTACGCCGATAGAGGACAACATTTGCCTCGCTATTGCCAATATACGGCCACAAATGTTGGAAAAAGCCATCGAAAATTGGACCTCCAGATTAGACTACGTCCGAGCCAGCCATTGCGGTCATATACCAAAAGTCATATTTAAATTATAATGCCAGAAGATTATCTTTCGAATAAAGTAAATTTCATGCCAATTTAAAAAATTCATCTTTGTTTTATTCCATTTCAAAGTTATATACCTCTATAGAAAACACCCTTTATAAAAGAGAATTGTGTTAAAAAATGTTTGATTTGTATAAACTTTTCACACAGCCGCTTCTAAAGTTGACACATTTTTAAGAAAAATATTAATTTTAACCCACTGTTAAAAATTGTGCACGCCTCCAATGAGGAAGCGGTTGTATATACTCCAACATAGATATACCTAATTCATTTAAATGAACATGGCAGCAAAAAATGTAAAAAAATCCAATTTTTGGATTTTTATTTTATTTTTGGGAATTGTGGGATTGCTTATAACAAATCACAAACTCGGATGTAAATTTCACATTGTTGACTTAAAAGTCTATTTAATCATAGGATTATGTCTATTAAAAAATATTTTATGGAATAGTGAAAAATTACATTTTAACAAAAACTAAAATTTTTACCTTATTAGGAGTTCCCAAGTTTTTGTTCTACCAATAGTGCTAATTGGGATTCTTTTTAAAAATGTCGCAATCTAAATTTAATTTAATTTCAAACGATACCAAACACTTATATCTTCAAAAGTAACTTCTTATTAAATATTTTTAATGATTAAAATCGTAGGTGCAAAAGTGCAAAATGCATTCCAAAATTGCAACAACAGTAAAAACACATTGTTAGAAAGCACAGGTTATTTTCGAACTAGAAAGCTTTTTTAATTTTAAAGTAGTCAAGTTTAGAAAATATTGGTCTTTAAAGTTCTTTTATTTAAGAAAATTTCAAGTTTTTGAAAAGTTAAAAACACGAATAAAACCACTAGTTTTTTAATTTTAAACATCTTAAAATAGTAATGTCTGTATTGATCTATGGAGTCTTCCTGTTCACAATATGAATAAAGTTTAAACCACGGTTGGTTGAGGTAAAAATTCAAATTTTTACTTTTTTTATATAATTTTAAAGTAATGATGTTATTGAGAGAAATAAAACAATTCGTCAGTTTTTTTAGGTTATCGGTATTTTAAATTATTTAAGGGTTATCGGTATTTTAAGTTATTTCGTTAGTGTTTATTTAAGGTTAAAAATAGTCCCCGAAATGGTTACAAATGCTTTCTTTCCCTAACTTTTAAATAAATCTTAATTTTATTTCAACAAAATATGCAATTTAATTGAAAATATGCAAAAAAAAAACTGCCAAAATATGCATTTTTAGCAAAATATGCATTTATAATAAAATATGCAATAACAAATCGATGCAATTGTAGAGCAAATTCTTTAATTCGGAAAAGTATTTACTCAAAATTGATTTCGGGCTACTGGATACAAACATGTATTTGCATAAAAGTCGCTGCGCTTATCATACGCATTTTTAAAATCAATACAAAATCATATAATGCAACCAACCAATAAAGAGAGGGAATTATTAAAATAAATTAATATTGTAGAACATCAATAAAACGTGAAAATGTAACAAAATACTTCCTGCTACATTAAAATTTAATAAAACCAGATCTCAATCTAAAATTCTAAAAATAATTAAGATATTAAATAGGATATTAACCAGAAATTAACTCAAGGTTTCGATCAGGTATATATAGTTAATTGATTCTGATAATCAATTAACGTCCTTGATTTTTTGTAATTGGTTGATATAAAGGGTCCGCCATCTAACGTTTTTTTTTTCAACTAGTGCTTATTTCGTGAATGGTAACACTTAGCTCATGTCTGATTTGACAGATAATTAGTTTTATCCTTCCGCTGAACGAATATGGTTGTGTATACGCTTGCGAAATTACTTTGAAAATCATGGTAATGTTGCAGAATGTGTGCAAAAATTGCGTACGGATTTTGGAAGAAGAGAAGCACCGTCAGCTCCGTATGTTCGTTATCTTGTGAAAAAAGTGAAAGAAACTGGCAACCTCATCGATAAACCAAAGCGCGAAAAGCCAAAAACAGTGCGTACACCCGAGAATATTGATGCTGTGGCAGAAAGTGTGCGTGAAGCGCCATCAACATCAATTCACCGTCGTTCTCAACAATTGAACATTTCGGAGACATCATTGAGACGAATTTTGTATAAAGACCTTGGTATGACGCCATACAAAGTCCAATTCGTTCAGGAGTCAAACATAAGTGTTACGCCAACAAGGCAGAGACAATTGACGCTTTAAAGGGCAATATTCGTGAAGCCATTGGTGAAATACAGCTGCACACAATCGATAATGTGCTTAGAAATTGGACCGATCGTGTAGGCTACTGCATGGCCAGCCGAGGCAGCCATTTGAATGAAATTATTTTCCAATATTAACCGGAAGGATTGTACTTTCAAATAAAAAAAGAAATTTGATAAAATATTCAGTAGTTTTTTTTTATAGCAATTTCAAAAAAAAAAAAAGTTATTTGGCGAACCCTTTATATACCTGATAAAAAACTTGAGTTTCTTCGGCACGGGTTAACGTTTTCCAAAAAAAATAATCGACTTCTTCCAATTGGAACCATTTTTGTAATAAAACTGTGGAGGTGTAATGACAAATCTATTTTTAAGGGATACCCTAATTTTGAGATTTTTACAAATTTTAAACTTTAATCTGCAAACAGACCTATTGAAAACCCCCTGATAGTAATACAGATTTCAGCTTAACCTCGGTTGAAAATCAATTTGAAATACAAACGTGGCCACATATTTTAAAGTCCTTTGTTCGAAATGCTGTACACTTATTTGGAACTTTACCAAATAAACTGATAGAATTATTTCAACCGGCAGTGGTAAAATTAAAACACATTCCCACATGTCAATAAATAAAAGACGAGTGATTATAACTTTCAAAGACATTCCGACTACAACAATTAACTGTTAATGTACGTGTATTTATGTAGTTGCATACCCATACACACATATAAAACAATATCCCCAACATACATACATACATACATACATACATGTATGTAGACCAACGGCTCTCAAATGGCGGTCCGTAGGAGTATTTACAATATGTTTTACAATTTCATTAATAATAATTTAAATTATTTGAAAATTTAATTGAACAATTGAATTTTTTTTTTGGATCCTTGTTAGATATATTATTTCTCTTCTAAAACTTTATAATTGTGGACCATATTTTTTATTTAAAAACTCCTTAAAAAACTCGATGGCTCAAATATTATAGCTTTTTACAAGTTTTTTTAATTGATCAAGAAGTCTCATACAGTAAAACTCGTTTAAGACGAACTTGGTTCAAATAAAACCTCAGTTATTACTAGGGCAAACAGAAATATGCTCTTAAAAATCGGGGGTATGCTCATAAAAAGTCTCATAAAAAACGAAAAATATGCTCTTAAAATTTGAAAAATATGCTCTTAACATCAGATTTTTCCAGGGATGGCAGGCAATACCACTAAAATACCGTTGTCGATTTAAACCCCTTTCAACTTTCTGTCGTTATCCCTAAAATACAGTAAGCAAATAATTTAAATATCGTTATCTATAAAATATCGTTACCGATATAGCTAAAATAACAATATCCGTAAAATACCGTTACAGAAATAACTAAAATAGAGTTACCGAAATAATTGCAATAGCGTTATTATTAAAATACCGTTACCGATATAATCTGGCAAGATCTGAAAAAATAATCACTTTAAATAAATATAGTGTCCCAAAGTTTGATCATAAACTCAGGCATAATGAAACTCGGGCATAATGGAGCTAAAAATATCGTTGTGCATTGAACTAACAAGAAAGCCTAAAATAACGTTACCCTTAAAATACCGTTAAAGAAATAACTAAAAAACTGTTTTCCCTAAAATATCGTTACCGAAATAAGTAAAATACCGTTAACGCTAAAAACCCGTTACCGAAATAACTGAAATATCGTTACCCCTAAAATACCGTTAACGAAATAAAAGAAAATCGCGTTACCCTTACCGATACCTACATTGAATCGGTTAGCATTTTTCTTTAAAACCCTGTATTTTGAAACTTATTTTTCAGTTCAGTTGGAGTAACTTTTTTAAAATTTATTTCAGATGCTAAGAAAGAAGGAGAAAAAACATTAATAAAACCTAAATCGCTATAGTCTAAATACAGGATATTTAAATTTTGCAAAAATGGCTTGAAATTCCAAAATTGGTGCTGCAAACCCCAGAAAATATTAAAAAAAAAATTTTGAAAATTTTTTTAATGTGAAATACAATTGCTCGATATCGGAAAATTAAAAAAAGAAGGAAAAATATGCTCTCAAAATAAGCTTTTGTTTTAAAAAGTACAAAAATATGCTAAAAAATACTTTTTATCAAAAATATTCTCTTAAGATCAAAATAAGCAAAAATATTATATTAAGAGAAAAATATGCAAAAACTTGCTCTAACAAATCGATGCTATAATTCATTAATTGTTCTGAAATAGATAAATATCTTATCCATTTGTCAATACAACGCACAGGAAAAAACATGACTGTGCATATTTCTGGTTGGTGTGTTTATTACGAACTAATTGGAAAGTTCTGACATTTTGTTAACAACTTGAAAGTAACATCTCTTAATACAAACTTGATTTGACAGTCCCACAAACAAATTATTCTAAAATTTTCCGTTTTTAATACGAAATTCCAAAATTTTGCTAATTTTCTTAAAATTTATTTGCGTTTAAAAAAATTTTAAACAGCACATATTTATTTTTCTCAAATTTATCAAAAACTTATAAAAATAAAATGTTTGAGCTCGAGGCCTGGATTTTTCTTTAATTAAAATTCTTCTTTATTATTTTCCAATATTTCGAAACTCTTCGAGTTTCATCCTCAGGGAGTATAATGGATTTTAAATAAAAACAAAAAATTCTAAAAATTAACGTTGTTTATAACTCGTCATCATCTATTGCACTCGACGACGAGTTATAAACAACGTTAATTTTTAGAATTTTTTGTTTTTATTTAAAATCCATTATACTCCCTGAGGATGAAACTCGAAGAGTTTCGAAATATTGGAAAATAATAAAGAAGAATTTTAATTAAAGAAAAATCCAGGCCTCGAGCTCAAACATTTTATTTTTATAATTAAATTGGAAAGGTCGAATAAAAAACAACTACAATTTATCAAAAACTATCTACTATTTATGAAATTCAATGAAAAAATTTCACAATATTTAAAAAAAAAATGTATAATAATGGGGATAATCAGAAAAAACATTGTAAAGAAATTTGAAAATAAGAAATTATTTTTATGGTCTCTTGGAATTCATCTTAACTGGCATTTACTGTATTTTGTTTTTGTAATATTTTTGTCACTAAAAAATCTAATTCTTGTTTGCTTTTTCACTTTTGCATTTTTTAAAACATTTTATAAAAGTTCGTGAACCAAAAGAAATGCGTCAAGGGGCCCGTGAAGCAAAAGTTGGTGAGAACTGCTGATAGACAATAGATAGACAATATTACTATGAAAAACTCCTCAAAATAGGCAATTAGTGGGTACTTAAATGTGTTGTTGTAGAGCCCATGTAAAAGGTGTTACATACTGTATGTATGTATGGGTTTGTGTGTAGTATGTTGTGTGTAGTTATGTTTGTTGCCTTTAAGGAAGAAAAAACAACAACTAAATGGTTGTCTACTAAATGGTTGCGTGTAAGGATTTTCCATTTCCGGGAGGATAAATAAAGCTGAAGAGAGTTTTAAAAAATTTGAGAAGAATATAAAAATAAATATAATAAACATTACTCATTGTTTATTTAAGAGACCTAAATATATTTTTTATACAAATACAATTTCCTTTTAGGCAAAAGCTTTTCACCACGTTTATTACAAGAGAGAGGGACAGATAAAGACAGACAGAAAGAGATAAGCAAAAGAAAATTTAAAAGTCAGGTTAGTTGCCAAATTTGGTATATTTTCACAGTGTTGCCATATTATTTGTTGACATATTGGACATTAAATTAATGGTAGACAAAATGTTCTCCGAAAGTCAATTCCTTTACAATACTTAAGCCTTTTACTGCTTTTTTAATCTATATAAAAAAATGATAATGCAAAGAAACTTAATACCCCAGTGCAGAAATGGTAATGAAATGTTATAACTTTTCTTACTACCAGTACTGACATCAGCTTACTCTCTGCATTCCTTTAACACAGATAATAAGGACTTTTTAATAACTACACTCATAGAAATAAACCTGTAAAAATAGCAGAAAAGGCTACTAAAAATTAGTCAAAAATTACCTTGCAGAAAAAATTCCTAAATTTAGGAGATTTTTTTTGGTAAATAATAATAAAATAAGAACAACAAAAATAAATCAATTAACTTTCAAAATTTTAGTTATATTCGATGTGAATTTCAATTAATTGAAAATACAGTAGTCGCTCGGTTATAGAATATCCAGTTATGTAAACTTCCAGAATAGCGAACAAAAAAATTTAAACACAGGAGGTTCTAAAGAGTGACACAGCCTATCTCTATTATGTGAACAGCTTTCAACCCTTGATTTTTTTAAATGTCTGTCTTATTAGAAGTATGTTTTTCCCCGAAATAAGTGAAGAACCTGCAACCGTTGATTTTTTTAATGTTTTGAGTGTTGAGTTGTTGAGTTTGTCTTTTGAGGACAAGGCGCTACAGAAATCCCTTGAAGCAAAAAAAGTACAAAAAATATAACCGACTACTTTCATGTACATTAATTATTAAAAAATCATTTAAATTACTTATTTTATATTCTCTCGATTATGTGAACTGCTCCATTTAGTGAACAGGCTCTGTTTTGAATTAGTTCATATAACCAAGCAACTACTGTAGTATTTTTCTCTGTAAAATTAGGAAAAACTTTTACTATTTGTAGACTCAAAATAGCAAACAGAAACTGTAATATTAAAAAAAAATTTCCCTATATTTACCTCAAATTTGGTTCAATGCAAATAACAGTTTATTTTGCTAAAATGAACAGATTTTTTTTTTTTAATTGTAAATTGCTGATTTCATAAGGGCAGACATTCGATTTCTGAATATTTTGGGTGCTGCGACTAAAATTCAGTTTAATTAACCGAACTTTGTTTTGAAAACTTATGTTTAGTTGTGACAGCCTTCTGAAATTTGTAATAATCGAATTAGAGTAGAAGTAACCAAATTTCAATTGGCAAAGAGCTAAATTTTTCTCTATGTGTACTTGTAAGCATATAGATAATCACATATTTTTTGATATTTCGTATTGGTTTTAGTAATGATATGTGATTATTTTGCGCAACATCCCCATATAAAATAATGAGATTTGCAATAACAATTGTAAGTACTTGCCAGTACCAAATAATTACATATTACATTACATTACGTTCAGTGGAAACGTAGTATTACACACAGGGAACTTCTGCTTTAAAAATTTGTAGTTGTTAGGGTTGTAATGCAGTTTCTTTATATTTAATTTAAATGTCAGTCATTTAAAGAACAAATTTAATTTTTTACAATCCTTGACGTTTATTTAAAAAAAAACAAACCATATCAATTGACTGTTTTATTATTTTACATTCATTTTTTACAGCAGTTTTTTGTTATTTAAAAAAATAAAAAAAAAAAATATTTGTTTATTTTTTACTTACATATGTGGTTCATTTTTACTACAATTGTTAGTAATTTTTTGAACAGTAAAAACAAATGACAAATGTTAGTTGAATTAAATGAAATGTTAGTAGTCCTTTCTTCAAGTGAAATTTCATTTGTTTTTGCCTACAATTGCTGTCGTCTTTACCTACATAATATCCTTAGTGTAGCTACAATTTATGGACATTATCTACAAAATTAACTTTTAGGTATTTTACTATAAGGTTGTTTACAAGGAGTGTACCAAATGTTGTATGTTTTGCATAGTTATATGGAAAATAGAGATGGGAAAATTGTATTTTTTTTTTTTTTGCTAAGCATTATTTAAGTAAGAATAGCAAAAAAAATCTGTTAAATCTACAAAAAATGTTTTATATTTGAGCTAAATTTTAGTTAATTAAATGTAATTAGTAGACAACAAAAAAAATTGCAAAAATCACTTGGGACCGTAAAAGTTTCTAGTTTTTGATTTAAAATTTCTCTGGAATTTGACAAGCAAAACTACAAGTTTGCGGTATCAAACACATTTTGGCTCAATGTAGGCAACTATAAACATTTTTGTAGAAGAACGCGTTGTTTATTTTTCGAGACGAGAACATGGTATGAATTTCATTGCAAAGCAAAGTTTGCCTGTTAGAGGGTTAATCAATTTAGGGATCGAATATACAGAGCATTTGATACTTATTTGAGCCTGTTTCTTGACTGATTTTTTTTACTGATATTAAAATTGTTAATTTTAAAATGCTTCATTAGAATATTAAATTTTTAGCTCGGATTTCAACATCATTCGAGCTACAGCGTATGGGTTACCATAAAAACAAAGTTATTTTGTGGCATTCGAACGAAGAGTTTGTGTGTTTTTTCTTTATACAAATATGGTTTGTTTGTTATTTCCGTTTCTTTATTTTTTGATGTTCTTCTTAAAAGCGTATAATAAGTACGTTCCCGATGAAAGAAGTTCCTATATAGGTATATATAATCATATATATATAATTTTATATCACAACATATCTCAGCTGATCCGAAAAATAGCATACATAACCTTATTTCATAAGATCTCATTTGATCCCATTTGGTATAATTTGATCCGAATAATGGGTATATCTATTTTGATCAAGTTATATATAATTTGAAGCAATGTGATATAAATACATAAAATTTTTTGGAAATCCGCACTACTATTTTGTTTTACATTACAAATAATAAAGAAAATTTAAATATAAATCAACTGATTGGAAAATTAGATGTGCTTTCAATTTGACATTTACACTGTGTTTAATACACACATAAAAAGCATTAGAAAATCAAGCAGAAACAACATTAAATTAAATAGAAACAGCTTTAAATTCCAACGAAGTTTGTTTTATATTTAGTTCAAATATGTTTCTACTTATTTTTAAATAGCGGAAATGACATCCATAATGTTGAAATCTTAATTTAAATACGAAAAAGTTAATTTTGACTAGATTCATATTTACTTTAATACGATTCATACTTAATTTAACAATTTTCGTTACAAATTAAGATATTAATTTAATTGTGGAATTATTCTGTGTATACACAGATAATAAATTGGTTAAAATTCCATTGTAACCAACGAAATATAATCATTATTCAATAATTTCAATTGTAAGTCCTTAAAATTCATCATCAAAATAATTCAACTATATTGTAAACAGAAAATATATAAAATTAACCAAAACACAGTCACATCATTCAAAATATTTGTTTTCCTAATCAATATTGAAAAAAAAATATCATCTTCTACATTATCTTTAATACAAACAACCAACCACTTTTCGGATATTTTATCCCTTGAAAAAAATATTTGCAGGTAAAATCGAATATTAGTTTAGCCTGCAAGGAAACCAATTACTCTATTTAAAATATAAGTTTTCGTTACCAATTTTAAAATAATACAAATTTCTGTAATAGTTTTGGTAACTCTAATAAAATAAAAATTAGCAACCCAATTAACTCTAACAAAATATTGAGATCAGCAACCGAATTTCTGTTATATATACAAATCTGTTTTAGACATACATATATAAATTTGAAACAAAAAACATGCAAGGTTGAAATTGGAAAATACGAACTCAAATTGAATTTAGGCTAGAAGTGAAGTAACTGCCTGACAAGCAGGAGGTCGCCGGTTCGAGCCAACTTCGCGGCATAAGAACTTTTATTAATACAATAATTTTAAAATAATACACATTTTTTTATAGTTTTGGTACTAATAAAATATTGTGATTAGCAACCGAATTTCTGTTGTACATACAAATCTATTTTAAGACAAATATTTAAATTTTAAACTAGGAAATATTAAAGGTTGAAATTTAAAAAAAAAAAAACATTTAAATTAGGTTTAGGCTAGGGGTAAAGTACTTGCCTGACAAACGGAAGATCGCCGGTTCGAGCCCAGTTCGAGGCATAACATTTTTTTATTAATAAAATAAATTTTGTTGTTATAGTCTGTTATATCAACATAAAATATTCAATTTTTACAATAAAAAGTCGAAATTTGTATATTTGTATAGTAATAGTACGTGGAACCACAAAAATTTGGTTGCAACTACAAAACTGTTTTCTGTGTGTAGCTATAACGTCATTTTGTTTTCCAATTATTTCTTAAACAACTGAAACGATCGCTTAGGTGCCCTCGCAAGATTAATCATCTCTGTCTTAGATTTCGATTGATGCAACAAAGAAAGTAGTTGTTGTATTTTTTTTAATTATCTAGTTTTCTAGTGATTCAAAATTATAACGCAATTTTAAGAAAATTTTAAAAATTAGCGGTTAATGATAAACTCTTTGGATATTACTAATTCTGTATTAAAGAATATTTTTGTTTCTTTCATTTGACTATAGTCTGGATCAGTTTGTTCCAAAAAACGTGGATTTTAGTCCAAAATCTGTATTTATAGAAAATAAATACATAAATATATCATATTACGGGCTTTTTGGCCAAATCCAATCCGATTCTTTGGGCTTTAGGGATTTTGAGCTTTAAAATAGTTTTTCTTAAGATTTTTGGAATTTGAATTGCTTTTTTAAGATTTTCTGACTTAAAATTCTTTTTTACTCATAAAATATTGTTTATTCAATTAAAGTGAACTTCTTTTTTTTTTTTAAAGTGTAGTTTTTACTTTGTCTTTTTACCATATTTTAGATTTTAATACATTGAGTTTTGCTATTTTGTCTTCTCTGATAATAACGGATTTTTTTTATTAATTTCTACCATAGAAGTGATAGAATTTGTTTTGCTTCATTTCATTATATACATTTATATAAAACTATACGTGGAAGTATCAGATATATCGCTATATCAATTATATATTATTAGATAAAAAATATCAACTTATATACATTAACAAAAGATATAATTAAATATGATCATATATAGCGTTATATTAAAATTATATATCGTTAGTTATGGCCACATTAATCATAACACATAAAAGACAAATAATGGCAAAATCCGAGGTGTTTATGCCAAAAAAATATTGTAAAAAAGTCAAAAAATAGCAAAACTATAAAAAGGTCAAAAATTAAACTTTTGAAAGAAAAGAAAAAAAAAATCAAGGAAAAAAGCATTTAAAGCAAAGAATGTCAAAAAAAGCTATTTTAAAGATTAAAAAGTTTAAAAAATAGCTGATTTAAGCCCAAAAATGAAAAATCAAAAAAATGCCAAATAAAGCAAATATGAGTAAAATTGGCAAAAAACAAAAGCATATTGATCTTCTCTAATAATTAGATTCTATTATAGCAAGCTGTATATGACTATATAAACGTTTTTCGTCGGGTTTGTACAAATTTTGTGCATATAACGTTACAAAAGGAATCACGTTTTTCATCATAAAAAGAAATGATAGTATTATGTAGTAGATGGATGTGGATGTGGTAGAATAAAGAGTTTGTCATACATTAATATTGTGTGCGTTTGTGGGATAATAAACCAACAAAATGAGACTTTAATCAAATTTTAAAGAGGGTTTGCAATTTCTATAGTTATTTTATGTCCTTGTGTTAGTTTATCTTATATTACATAGGGTTTTTGTTTACGGGTTTTACGGGAACCCGGGATTTTCCCGGGATTCCGGGAAAATGACAGAAATCATATTATAGGGTTTCGGGTTCAATCATGCTTTAAAAAAATCGGAACATTTTTGTTCTTTTGATTTTCATACAAATCTGAAGTTTTAATTTTAAAATTCGTGCGCACCGGTAGGCTAGTTGGTAGCGTGCTGGCTTATCCGTGCGGGGGTCGTGGGTTCGATTCCCCCAGAGGCACTGGTCTGTTTTCGCTACAACGCGCCGAAGGCCATAGTAGCTAGTGCTCGGTTAGGGAAATAGTATATAATTTGTAATTATATGATTATTAATTAATAAAATAAAAAAAATAAAAATTTTAAATTGGTTCGTATAAGTTTGAAACGATTTTGAGTTATCAATTTAATTTAATAAACATACAAAAAAGGTTAATGGAAATTCAAATTTATTTAAAATCTGAAATCTAAAAATGTATATTTCTGTAGTTCTGTAAAGATGACCAAACAAACTCTTCTAGAAATTTTCAACAAAAAAAATGTTAAAAGTGAATGCTTTTCGTTTTTAGGCAATTTCGTCTGTTTCTTATTATGAAAACACAAGCACTCGAAAATATTATTAAATGGATTTCTTATTTTAATTATTATTTCATTAATTCAAATAGTAAAATTTTTAATTAATTTGACTTAATTGAATTGAATTGAAAAAACTTTAAACGATATCAATTAAAATTACGAATATATTTATTAATAGTTTTTCAGTTGTAAATATTTAAATATATTTTCAAATAATACCATTGTATCTGTTATAGAACAGCTTCTTTTACCAGCGGTTACATGGAACCGGTTCTATAACAGGTTCTTTGGTGTCAAAATGTAAGGTTTCACTGTCACCGAACCAATTATATAACTGGTTCTAAAACCGGTTCTAAAGCAACCTGTTCTAGTTTGGAGATAAATAACCTATTTCAAAGAGGGCAAACTGCATATAAAAAGAATCGCTTGCAAAACAGAAATTAGAACAAGTTATAATACACTATAAGTTGTTCTGCAACCTGTGATTTGGATTTTACTGTTTTACTGGGATCATTCAAACTGAAATACTATTTAAAAAGATCAACAATACATACATTGTGTGCACATTAGAAATTTTTAATATTTTTTGTAATTTCTATAAATTAATGATAAAAATGCAATTTCTATGAATTTATGAAAAAATTACCGGGATTGCGGAATCCCCAGGAATTATCGGGACAAAACCTATACTTATACCCATTATTTACTACATCCAACTGTTTACTTATAGTAAAATTCTTCTCAGTGCAACAATTTACTAAAAAATTCTATATATAGAACATGAAAGTACTAGATTTTTAATTGAAAATTACTTATGTTTATATTTGATAAAAAAAAATAAAGGGTCCGCCATCTAACGTTTTTTTTTCAACTAGTGCTTATTTCGTGAATGGTAACACTTAGCTCATGTCTGATTTGACAGATAATTAGTTTTGTCCTTCCGCTGAACGAATATGGTCCGTATGTTCGTTATCTTGTGAAAAAAGTGAATAAAACTGGCATCCTCATCGATAAACCAAAGCGTGAAAAGCCAAAAACAGTGCGTACACCCGAGAATATTGCTGCTGTGGCAGAAAGTGTGCGTGAAGCGCCATCAACATCAATTCACCGTCGTTCTCAACAATTGAACATTTCGGAGACATCATTGAGACGAATTTTGCATAAAAACCTAGGTATGACGCCATACAAAATAAAACATTCTAGAATTTATAGAAATTTATATATATAGTCCGCATAACTAACGGGTGTTTTTTATACAGGTATAGAACTTTAAGTTGGCAACACTTTTTTAACTGGCGGCCATTTTGTCAGCTGTCAAGTGATTTATGTTTTAGTTTGGTTTGGCATTTTAACACGAATAGACTGACGCGTGAACAACGCTTACAAATTGTGCAAATTTATTTTGAAAATCATGGTTCTGTTCAAAATACGTATCGCTCACTAATTTTGCGAATTTTGTTCAGCGATGAAGCTCACTTTTGGTTAAATGGATACGTCAATAAACAAAACTGCCGTATTTGGAGTGATGATAATCCTCAAGTGTAATCCTAACCGCATAGTTTCACGTTTCGGACCTGTGAATTGGCCTCCAAGATCGTACGATTTAACGCCGCTGGAAGTCAATTTAAAAAATTCATCTTTGTTTTATTCCATATCAAAGTTCTATACCTCTATAAAAAAAAACGCTCTTTACAATTAGATTTTTTAAACAAATTTATATAAGTATTATTTCCGAGATTTTAAAATGCTTTGAACTTTTGAAATGAATAAAGTGCTAATTAGGATGGTCCGTTTTTAAATTTAAAATTTAAATTTCGCATCTTTTCTTAAGGAGTCTCAAATTATATATAATTTGATAATAGTAATCCACTTGCAAATTTTTTTCCAATCTGTTATCAACATCTTTCGCGTAAAATATTTTTAACCTAATAGAAAAATATTTGTAAAATTATTTGCAATACTACTAAAAATTTTTTCAAAATAACCTTACAGGAAAAAATGCTGAAATAGGAAAATTTGTTGCAGAGGATACCTAATAAACAAAATGTTCCTTTTACGAACCGTTTACGTTGCGTCTTAACCCTCTAACCGGCAAGCCCGCCTCTAGGCGGGTTATTTTAAATTGGCCATAAGTTCTTCCAAAAAAGTGTTTTATTATAAAAATGTAAGCTATATCGATAGAGAACGAAGTTAGCCACATATTTTGCGAAGTAATATTTTGTGTACATGTCATGGTTTGGAAGCGAGAAAGCGTTATAGTTAAAATTTTCAGTAATTTAAAAAAATAAATATTTTGAAAAAACCACAATTTTGAAAAGTCCTTAAAACACATTTCCGTTAACATGAAACCAATTATATTCCACGCAAAGGAAGATTAAAGCTTAAACTTTTGGAAAATACTCTAAGTTTGTTCCAAGGACATACAGGACTTTAAAAGGATACATATAAAGGATATCATCTTATCTTGAAAACGAGTGGACGGATTTTTATGAAATTTGGCAGAAATATTATATTTGGTAACACTATCAAAGCTTCAAAGTTTCGTCAATATATATTAAAGTTAAGGTCCGTTTTCGCTCGATTTCGCGTTTTTCGAAAAACGAAAATCGCCATATCTTTTTTTCTAAAAGCTCAAAACGGCTAATTTTTATGCCTTAACTTTTTAAATTTTACAGGTTAGTTTTTGAGATAGCATCTAAACCTATTTTGACCCATATCGCCTAAAATAGGCAACAAAAAAAATTTTGCTAAAACAATATATTATTTATTTCTCGTGCCGAACAAGTGGAATAAATTTCAGTCTTAAAAAGCTTAGGCCGGTTAGAGGGTTAAACTGAATCCGATTTCATTTTCTGGATTCGTATACGGAGCAGAAAACGGGTTTTAACGTACATCAAATCTGATTCAAATTCGTTAAAAGTCAGCCAATGACGGACCGTTTTCGTACCGTTTTTTCGGGTTGAAAATGGAGTTCACAATACATATGATACGGACCGGGCCGTTAACGTGCCAATAACGGACCATGGCAACGGATCCGCGTCCGGTCCGTATTCGTACCAGTGTTTTTATCAGCCCAAAAAAAATGGAGAAAATTACACTCCCTTTAAAATTTTATGTACATATATATTTATTTTATAAATTTATAAATATATGATAATTTAATAAAAATAACTATCAAAATGTTTCATAAATTTTGAGGTTAATACTTAATTCGGCTCCGGTGCAGTTTGCTTAATTATTCACGCCATCATGGTACAAATGTGCCCTGTACAAAAATTTAAGATCTAAATGCAAAACAAAAAATACATTATTCAAATTTAATTGATAAGATGCGGTATTGTACACTATTCAATTTAGCACATTGTTAGGAAATATATTTATTTGAACGCACTATCGTGAAACACCTTTACTCCCTCTAGCGATGATCCTAACAAGATTTTTTTCATCTTCTCTCATTTAGTGTTTTCTATATGTATTAGTAACATTTAATTATGATGTCAAACCTGACAATTCAAAATGACGTACACCTTACCTTTTAAATTTCATAAATATTTACCGTCTTCATGGTGATACAGAACGGATGCACGCGTTTGTGAACAGCACTTTTCTATACCGCACTTTTCTATATGTACTTACAACATACCAAATTATACTACTTAGTTGTACCGCGCTACCCGTAAAAGTTATAGTTGCAATTATTACTGAAAATTTTATTATTTTATTTTGACAAATTTGTGTAGTCCGTTTTAAATTGCACGGAAACGGATACACTAAAACGGAGTGAAAACGTACTGTTTTCAAAAATCCGGTAATAAGGTCCGTTAATGTTCCGTTTACGTATAATCTTTGACGAGTGCTTGTTTAAGGGCCGTTAACGTGCCGTATAATTTGGATTCATGATTCCTTACGAGTCGGAGAGTCCGTAATACTGTTGCTTGGGTTAAGGCTCAATTAGTCTTACCGTACCGTGCCGTAACGAATCAGCTGTTTTGTTTTTGGTTTATGGATAGTGCGTACCTGGCATAAACCATGAACGAAACTGCTGATTCGTCACGACACGCAACGGCAAGACTAACGGAGACTTAAGAATAGCAAAAAATCTGTTAAACCTATAAATCTGTTAAATCTACAAAATGACGTAAATGTTGGTTAATTGAAAGTTACAAATTAATCTGCTAAAATCAGTCAAACATTTGCTAAATATAAGAACATTGAACTAATCATGTGTGAATCAAATGTGATTTTTTTTTTATACAGTCTACAATTTTGTATAAAATATTTATGTTAATTTTAGCAGAATAGTTATACTGTTATTTGCAATTCAAGGTAAATACAA
This sequence comes from Delia radicum, assembly GCA_021234595.1. Lineage (NCBI taxonomy): Eukaryota > Metazoa > Arthropoda > Insecta > Diptera > Anthomyiidae > Delia > Delia radicum. The sequence continues at coordinate 154,871,818 of CM037854.1, forward strand.
CAAAAATATCGTAAATATTAAGATTTTTGTCTACAAATATTCAGCAAAACATTTTGCTGATTTCAGCAAAATTTAATAAAATATTTCGAATTTAACTAAAATTTTGTAAATTTAACATCCTTCTAATATTTAGCAAAAAATCTGTTAATTTTAAAATTTTTTCTGCAACATAATCTTCACTAATTTTTATTAGCTTTTTCTGCTATTTTTAGAGGTTTATTTCTATAAGAGTAAATTTGGGATTACGGCCATGAAGAAAAATTATTTTCTGGATAAATAAAAGCGTGATGCATAATTTTTAGCTAATTTTGGTATGCTAAACATTAATATGGCTTAATTGATAAAATGATTAATAAAATGAGAACAGCAAAAATAAATCTGTTAACTTTACAAAATTTTAGTTGTTAAATTGTAGTTAATTTACCAATTTAGTCTGCCAAATTTAGCAAAAACTTTTACTAAATATTTTAAGACCAAAACCAGCAAGCAAAAAATGTAATATCAACAAAATGTTTGCTATATATATTTACCTTAAATTTAGTAGAATGCAAATAATAGTATATTTTGCTAAATTCGTCAGAAGTTGTTGCTAAAAAGTTGTAGATTGCTGACTTCAGTAGGTCAGAACTTCATTCGCTTTAAAACACAAAATCTAAAAAAAATCGCATTTTCTTATGATTTTTTTTGTCTACTAAATTTTAGCAAATTGTTTTCTATGATTTTAGCAGATTAATTTGCTATTTTCCATTAACTAAAATGTATCGCAAGTATAACTTAATATTTGTAGATTCAGCAGATTTATTTTTGCTATTATTTTTTTACTAATATTTAGCAAAAAAAAATCTGCTAATTTTAGCAGTTTTTTCTGCTTCGTAATTTTTTTTAAATAATTTTTAGTAAATTTAGCAAAAAATTTTAGTAATTTTTTTCTATCAGTAAATATTTAGGAATTTGCTTCACTTCAAAAGATGTTTGACAGGCCTAAAAAGTTTCGTGTTCATAAAGTCTAAAATACTATTTTTTAGGGTCTCAACTCTAAGTTTAAAAAAATCCACCCAGAAAATGTTGAGAGATTGGAATAACATTAACAATTGCCACTTATGTTTCAAAATTATTTTAAAAAGTTTATTTAAATTACAATAAAATCCTTCTGAAAACAATCAAAATTTTCCTTTACACACTATGATATTGTGGAAGATGCACTTTTATTGGAAAAAAATTTAAATATCAAAAAATCTATATTATAAATGAATCGTTGCTGTTGAATGAAATTTAATAAAAAAAATAGGATATTAAGAAAAATGTTAATTAAAAATTGACTGATAACGAAAATTTTACGGGGAGGGTGGGGGAGATTAGCCGGTTTATCTACGCCGGTGACTAGAATCCTATTAACAAACTTTTGTACTAACTTTTCTTTATGAGTGAACTATTTACCGATTTGTTATACCCTCCATCCCATAGTGCAGGAGGGTATATATCACTTTGTCAAATGTTTGTAATTCTTTTAAAAAAAATTCTGGTACCCCATATTGATCAGCATGAATAGAGAAGTCGATATAGCCATGTCCGTCTGTCCGTCTGTCTGTGTTAATACAAAATTCTCCGCCAATACAGAAGAGATGTTGCTAATTTTCAGTCAAATTGTTTGTTGATATCATGAGCAGTTTCCTAGTGAAAATTATCAAAATCGGTTAACGCGTTCAAAAGTTATGAGTGAAAATGTGGGAATACCTCTTAAAATTTTGAATCAAATTTTAAAATATTCTATTTATTTCATCATACATACGTACATTCAATGCTTATACACAAGAATATACGCAATCAGCGATGGCAGTCAATATCGCTAAATTACTGTAACCGATTCAAACCCCTTCCAACTGACCATCGTTAACATAGAAATACCGTTACCGAAATAATTAAAATACCGTTATCCGTAAAATACCGTTACCGATATAATTAAAAATCAATATCTTAAAATACCGTTACCGAAATAATTGAAATACCATTATCCGTGAAATACCGTTACCGATATAATTAAATTATCAATAACATAAAAAAACCGTTACCGAAATAATCTACCAATATCTGAAAAAAAACTTCTTTAAATATATATATTTTCCCAAAGTATGATCATAAACTAGACAGTCATTAAAACTCGGGCATAATGGGGCTAAAAATTGTGGTGTGCATTAATATTACCTGAATAACTTAAATAGCGTTACCCTTAAAATGCCGTTACCAAAATAACTGAAAAATCTTTTCCCTAAAATAAAGTTACCGAAATAACTAAAATGTAACGTTATTTTATATCTAAAATACCGTTAGCGAAATAAATAAAATACCGTTAACACTAAGAGCCCGCAACCGAAATAACTTAAATATAGTTACCCCTAAAATAACGTTACCGAAATAAAAGAAAATAGCGTTAACCAGACCAATAACCATATAGAATCGGTTAGCATCCGTGGTCATAATCAACACGCTCAAAAACAAAAAAACCCACAAAATATTGTTGTTGTTTTTTTCTTTTGTAATACAGGGTGGCTAATAAATGCCACTACAAAACAAAAACGTAATAACTTTTTTTCTGAGTTATTAATCGGTTCCATTTTTTATTTTTTTTTTGTTTCATTGCTTCGTCTTTCAATTTAAGGAAAACGAACGATTGGGGTAAAGAATAAAAAGAATAAAAAAATATTTATATCTATTGAAAAAAGTTATTTGATTTTCTTAATATAGCACTATTTATCAGCCACCCTGTATCTATGTAGGTTTTATAAATGGTATGTATGTATGTATGTATGTTTAGTAGCAATCACATGCAGTGTTGCCAGGTTTGACGATTTATCGTCATTTTGACGATATTTAATACCCAAAATAACTAAATGATGATTCTATGATTTTTGCTGCCAACAAAATTACGAATTTTTGCCAAAAGTTTAATATATCGGCAAAACATATTTATTTGTCACTGGATCTACTTTTCGATTTATATTATTATCGATTTATATTATTTGAAAAAATACCAGTTTCTTTCTTTTTTGTTTCTCAAAAACACTCTAAACACATAAAATATATATTTTTTTAATTTTTTGACAAACTTAATTTTATTACACTTTTTGTTTGATTTATGTGATGTATAGTATAAACATATGTGTCGTAATGTAAATGGGTATTTAATAATTATTTCATTATGTATGTCTCCGCAAGCGTGTTTGTAAAAATAATTCTCCATCCCATAGTGCGGAGGGTATACAGTGTACTATACACACTTTGTAAAATGTTTGTAATTCTTTAAAAAAAAAATCTGGGAAAAACCCACAAAATATTATTGTTGTTTTTTTTTTGTTTTGTTTTGTAATACAGGGTGGCTGATAAATGCCACTACAAAAAAAAAAGTAATAACTTTTTTTTCTGAGTTATTAATCGGTTAATTATTTTTTTTTTTTTTTTGGTTTCATTGATTCGTCTTTCAATTTAAGGAAAATGAACGAATGGGGTAATGAAACTATTATTTTTGATTGTGCGCAACTACAATGCTTTGGAGGCTGTCGTTTCCGCATAAACAAACTTAACGGGAACATTAGGCGGCACTCCTTCGAGCAGATTGGGCTCGTAAATTATTTTGTCAATCGTGGGACAATCATTAGGACGCCTTTTAATCAAAATTTCTCAGTTCGAATGTAAGAATCAATTGTTGCCATAGTTGCCGCAGTACAAGTCACTTCTAGAGTTTCGACATGGAATCTTTTTGCTCATATATGTATCACCAGACAGTCAATACGGACAGTTCTGCTTAAGGATTTTCATTTCTCTCCTTTAAAAAAATCAAATAACAAGTAATTGAACGCAGTAGACTTGCCCCTTAGCTTGGAATTTTCTCTGTAATTTGCACGGAATTTCGCTTGCATTTGATGTCATCAGGCGTGTTAGTCATTTTAATTAAATTGTTTCTTAAAAGTCATTAAAAATACTTAATAAAAATGTATGGCTTTTCAAATGTAAAAACAAAGAAATATTTGTAGGTATGTATTGAAATAAAAAACGTTATTTGAATTTCTTATTGTAACAATATGCATCAGCCACCCTGTATGTATGTATGTATGTATGTATGTATGTATGTATGTATGTATGTATGTATGTATGTATGTATGTATGTATGTATGTATGTATGTATGTATGTATGTATGTATGTATGTATGTATGTATGTATGTATGTATGTATGTATGTATGTATGTATGTATGTATGTATGTATGTATGTATGTATGTATGTATGTATGTATGTATGTATGTATGTATGAAGGTTTTTATAACTGGTATGTATGTATGTATGTATGCATTAGAAACAATCACATGCAGTGTTGCCAGGTTTACGATTTATAGTCATTTTGACGATATTTAATACCCAAAATAACTAAATGACTATTGGACGATTTTTGCTTCCAAAAAATTTACGAATTTTGACAAAAGTTTAATATGTCAGCAAAACATATTAATTTGTCTCCGGATCTATTTTTTGATTTATATAATTTGAAAAAAATATCAGTTTAGTTTTAGTTTTGTGTCTCGAAAACACTCTAATATATTTTCTTTTTTAATTTTTTTCCAAACTTAATATTATCACACTTTCCGTTTGACTTATGTGATGTAAAGTATAAACACGTGTGTTGTAAAGTAAACGGGTATTTAATAATTATTTCATTATGTATGTCACAGCAAGTGCATTTTTTTAAAATCTTTTTTTTTTTAATTCGCGTATGCTTTTTAAACCCTAAATTCGCTAAAACTAATTCACTAAAACACTAATTTCCCTCTGAAATTCAATAAAAATAAAATTTGCAAAATGGATCTTTGTTATAAAGAATTCATTTTATTTAAATTGTTTGCCTCGTCAACAAGCCTCCATACAAATGATGTCTGATATAATGAACTTCTTATATCCACAGATTTCATAAATACTTCAATTTGCATTTCCCTTTAATTCTGTCCAATTCAACTGAATATATGTAACTGAAACGATTGCCACTTAAACTATGTTAATGTAGTATTTACAAAACAGTTCAAAAGTTTCTACGTAATCACTTTCTTGGACCCCTAAATGTTTTTTTAAAAGTGCATGTGAAGAAGCATAACTTTGCTTAAAATGTAATATTAAATTCCTGTCAGTGCATGCAAACGATTTCTCAACTCTTTCAACAGTTTTTATCAATTCTGTAAATTGTCCCCACAGATTTTAAAACCAACTATTATCCCAAAAAAACTTCCTTCATTGAGAACAAACCTACAGAATAACTTTGAACATTAATTTGTGTTTCAGTGAAAAATAAGAATAAAAACATTTAAAGTTTTTATTAATATTATTAAAATATAATATTCCTAGTATGTTTAGATCAAATCGGTATGTTTTTCGCTAAAATTAAAGTGTTTTTGTATTTTATACAATTCATTTTCGTTACATTGCTAAGAGCCTATTTTGTGGCTTTTTTCTACTAAAATCCCGGGGATTTGTTTTATAGAAAAATAATTATTTCAGTGCTACATTATATGTAAATATTTCATGTACTAATTTTTGAGTGGTTTTTACTTTCAAGCACTTGGAACTTGAACGTAAGGCGATCAATAAATAAAAAGCGAGTTTTTACTACTGACACTATTAATGAATTTTATTCAACTATTTATACTAAAATTACTCTATATTTCACTTAATTATATTAACTTATAAATTTGTGGCTTTTTAGCCAATAAGAGTCGAGAATGCTAAAACTTGGTGAGTTACCATTATTTGCCTTAAAATTTGTGTATAAAATTTACGTCTTCCCAACCAATGGTTGAAAGCATGCATTTAATGCCACCTGATATTCATGTGACAATTTTTATTCACATAATGTGTAATCTGAAACACTTAGCATTAAGGTGGCTCACAAAATGAAAATTAATATTAGGGCAACTCAATTATCAAAAGTTTGAACATTCTCCCCCGCGTTGAACGGACGTTCAACAATGTTATTATATGCCAGCTAGGTATTCACAGTGAATTTGCGTGGCGCTGGTGAAGGTGTCATCTTATGTTTGTTGACGTGTGGTTGAAGTTCAATGTCCTCTTCAATTGGTTCAGTTGATGTAGTTGGATGTGGCCTTGCAGGTCTTGTCTTTAACTTGCATTTTGACAGTAGTGTGATTAGTGCGACAATACTGAATAAAAGTCCCAGGTAGCCAATAGTATAGCTGTGCGTCTGGTGGGCTTTCAATTTATTAGGTAGATCAGCGATGTCATGTTCTTCCAGTGATTTTTGTAGCATGGTGAGGTCCTTTAAACTCTTATCATAGATTGCCTCGTAACTTGTTGAATTTGATTGGTATAGTTTAATGGAAGCAGTAGTGTTCCTTGGTAGCAATAAGTCTGAAATTTTGCCAAGACTCGTATATGAAGATCTTACTGTACTTGATATTGCTTGTTGTCCATTCATAGTGGCAAACTCATGTTTGAGCATGCATTCTGGGTCAAGCGTCAGCAAACCGGAGCCTTTTAATGATATAGGAATGATTTCCCTGTTGCAAACAGCTGTAGCCTGTGAAGATGATGAAGTAGCGTATATCCATTGATTTCTTTTGTTGAGTGGTATCCATCTGACGTTAGTTTTTTCCAGGATACAATTTGGTGTTGTTTTATTGTTGAATAGGTTAATTTCACATGCACATACCTCGGAACCATAATTGTAGCGGATTTGAACCTTGGAACACAAAAACATGTCTTGATTTATTATATTACAAGCACTTAAATCTGACCTTGTAAGAAGAATGTATTGTTTATGGGATGCTGAAATGCCCAGGAAATCGGTGCATGGTTTGATGGCAACCATGGTGTTGTTGAGTATGTTGGGTACGGGAATCAGCTGGAATATCTTAAATTGTTCAAGTTCAACCAATGGTAATGTTATTTTGAATACTGCATGCTGGAGCGTAAGTCTACCTTGAACCTTCATTAGTGTAAAGAGCTGTAGTAGTTCATCTTTTCCAGATATAGGAAGGGTTACTGAAGTTGGTGCATGAAATCTAATCTGAAAGATTTCATTTTGTAATTGTTCTGGAGTTAATAGCAATGGGCTGATTTTTCCATGATGTGTGTCTATGAGGGTATCAAGAATTGACGACTGAATTTTCCTTATATTATTGGATAGTAGGTTCAATTCTAAGACACCACTATTAAACAATTAGGTGAGATGTATCTGGAATAATACATTATTGATGTCCTGCATTGCTTCCGAATACGTTTCAATTTTCTGCTCCAATTGTTTAAACCTTGCCTTAGCTGCCAACTGGTTTTTCCTTATGATATTGATTGTTGAATCAACAATTGATGTTTGATTCTTGAACAAATTCAATAAATATGATTCATTTTCTTTCACCTGTTGTATTGTGTTGGATATCTGGTCAGCGTATTCAGAGTCCAATATGCCAAATAATGAATGAGCAATATTACCAACTATATTCAGAGCTCCTCTTTTACTCCGCAACAGTCGATTCTCTAGTTGTAGATCATCTTCCATGTGTTCAAAATGATTAATGATGCTGAGGCATGATTCGTTTAATTTTATCATATTGCAAAGACGTTTTAAAGATTTCGTGCCATTGATCAAAGTTGATGTTTCAGACCAATATGTACTTAAGTCGTAGTATACAAAGATGTTCCATTCAGTGGTTGAAATGGCTGCTGTGCCAATCTCCTCGAACTGAATGCCTAATTTTGTTCCAAATTTCTTGGTTTTGACTGGAGTACCAAAGACCAATGGTAACAGCAATAGTATTGAAAGTAGCGCCAGGTTGAGATGGCTTGATAGCGTTTTCTTCTTCTTAGCCCTAGGTTCCTCATTTGAGTTCGAGGTCCTATTGGTGGTGGTTGAGTTGGTGTCATCAGAGTCGGACGTTATATTGGTGATAGTTGAATTGGTGACGTTTGGATTGTTGTCATCAGAGGTAATGGTTTCTTCAGAATCTGATTCGATGGGTAGGAGAGCGAGTCGATGTATTGGGCGTTTGAACAGTCCATTAGCTGTTTTGACTTCCACGACTCTAACCACATTATCATTCCCAGGGTGAATTTTTACTACTCTAGCTAAAGGCCACTTCATGACTGGTAAATTATCTTCCTTAATTATCACCATATCGCCAATCTTGAGGTTGGTAAATTGCTTATTCCATTTGTAGCGTTGCTGCAATTGATTTAAATATTCAGTGGACCATCTTTTCCAAAATTCCTGTTTTAGATGGGCCACTAGTTTCCAGTGAGATAGTCCCGATACCTTTACTGTTGTTGCGCTGCTATCTATTTGAGATACGAGAGCTTCTCCAATCAGAAAATGACCAGGAGTCAATGCCTCAAGATTGTTAGGATCATTTGACATAGGAGTTAGTGGGCGAGAGTTAAGTATCGCCTCGATTTCCACTACGATAGTTTCCAATTCTTCTTGAGTTAAGGACGCAGTTGCAACACTGCGTAGCAAAAGATGTTTTGCAGATTTCACCGCTGCTTCCCAAAGTCCTCCAAAGTGTGGTGCACGTGGTGGGATGAAATGGAACTGTATTCCCTTTGAACTGGCAGTAGAAATTATTGATTCCTGCCCTTTTCGGAATAGATACTTTTTGTCAATTCCGATAATTGATTTTTTGCGCCTATAAAATTAGTAGCGTTATCTGAATATATATTTTGACAACGACCTCTACGGCTAATAAAGCGTTTTAAAGCACCGATGAATGCTTCGGTTGATAAATCAGTTACCAACTCAATATGAATAGCCTTTGTGGCAAAGCAACAGAATACAGCTATATATGCTTTTGTTGGCTTTTTGCCTCTGACCCTATAATGTACCCAAAATGGGCCACAGTAGTCAACCCCAGCATTGATGAAAGGACGTGCTGGAGTTACCCTAGCCTGAGGTAAGGTGCCCATAACTTGTTGGCATAGTTGTGGTCGTGCCCTGGCACATCTAATACATTTTTGAACAGTTGAACGTGCCATAATTTTTCCTTTTATGGGCCAGAATCGTTGTCGTACTATGTTCAATAGTGTTTGTGGTCCACAATGTTTGTTTTCCTTGTGAATCATTGTGAATAAAAGTTTTATGAGTGGATCATTATATGGGATCAACATTGGATGTTTTGCGTCGTATGATAACAATGACGCTTCCAATCGTCCACGAACTCGTAGGATGTTTGTTTCATCTAGGAATGGAGAAAAACTGATGATAGAACTGTTTTTGTTGATTTCCTTCTTCTTCCGAAGTTGCTCGATTTCTGGTGCAAAGTCGGACACTTGAATTGTTCTAATAATTATGTGAAGTGCATTGTCCAATTCAGCCGGAGTTAATGATTTATGTTTAGGGCGCTGTTGTTTCTTCATTCTTGAGTTTTTTATGAACCTTAGCATATATCCCAATATTCCTTGCAACGTTTTGAAGGAATTTTGATGTGGAATTTCGTAAATAAAGCTATTGTTGGAGGCAGTAACCGCTGAGATTACTGGTATTTTCTTTTTCTCGATGTTATTGGGAATCGAGACTTGTTTTGAAAATTGGGGTGGCCACATTTCTTTTCGTCCGTGCAAAAACAGTGGTCCATACAACCATAAATTACAGCCAGAAAGTTTAAGTGCTGGTAAACCTCTGGACAGTATATCAGCTGGATTGTCTTTTGACCTGACGTGGCGCCACTGATCGGGCAACGTCAATGATTGGATTTTTGAGACTCGATTTGCCACAAAAGTATGGTACAAAGAGGATTGAGAATTTATCCAAGCTAGTACGATTTCGGAGTCAGTCCATAAAAATACCGGTTGATTTTTAATTTGAAGATCCGTTTTGATTCTGTGCATAAGTTGAGCAGCCATGACTGCAGCACATAATTCTAACCGAGGAAGTGTTTGTTGTTTTAATGGAGCGACCCTTGTCTTGGCACAAAGCAATTGTACAATGACTCTTCCCTCCTTAAGAGTTGCTCGAATATAGGCAACTGCACCAAAAGCCTTTTCCGACGCATCTGAGAATATATGCAGTTCGGTTTTTGCCGAGAGTTCGCCCTTAAAGATATGTCGAGGGATTCTGAAGTTGTTCAAAATGCATAAATCACTTCTGAATTTTGTCCAGATTATTTGAAGGTCCTCGGGCAACGGTTCATCCCAGTCAAACTTAAGTTGCCATAACTGTTGTATAAATATCTTCGCCTTCACAACTACAGGTGCTAGTAGTCCAAGAGGGTCGAATAATTTTGCTAGATCCGATGTTGCTGTACGTTTTGAGACGGTCTGCTGATGATTCAGTTTTACCTTGACACAAAAATGGTCCGTTTTAGGCAGCCATAATAATCCTAATGTTTTTATCGTGTTGGTGTTGTTACTATTGAAATCTAAATCCACCTCCTGATCGCCGAGTGGAATATTTTTCAGTAATTGAGGGTGATTTGCACACCATTTTCTCAAGTTGAAGCCATGCCTTCTTAAAATTGTAATAAGTTCCCTTTGTATTTCAAGAGCGACGTTGAGACTATCGGAACCACCAAGGCCATCATCCACGTAGAAATTATTTTTTAGCATATGTGACCCATGCGGATAGTTTATTGCATTTTCATCAGCAATGTTCTGTAAACATTTCGTAGCTAAATAAGGTGCGGCTCGAGTCCCATAAGTAACCGTATTAAGTTTATAATAACCAATAGGCAGTGATGGGTCTTCTCTCCAAATAATTAGCTGGTATTGCTGATCGTCTTGATGAACTAAAATTTGTCTGTACATTTTCTCGATATCGGTGGTAAAAACAAATTTTGGTAATCGAAAACGCAGCAATATTGAGAATAATTCACTCTGGACAGTTGGTCCTGTATACATTAAATCATTCAATGAATAGCCTGACGATGTTTTTGCTGATGCGTCGAAAACTACCCTGAGCTTTGTTGTGGTGCTATCTGGTTTCAGCACGCAGTGGTGAGGAATGATGTATTTTGAGTCTGATACAGTATTGATGTCGATTTTCTGCATATGTCCTAGTTGTTCATAATCTTGCATAAATTTCGTGTATTGAGATCGAATGTCTTCATTTTTTAGCAGTCGTCGCTCTAAACCCAAGAACCTGTTGTATGCCATCGCCTGAGAGTCTCCTAAGGAGGTTGGATTTTCACGAAATGGGAGACTGACTATAAAGCGACCTTCTGTATTGGTGTGCACATGTTGAGTGAAATGGGATTCACATTGTTGTTCTGATGGTGAGAGAATTTTTTCGCTGCCTTCTATCTCATCCAATTTCCAAAGATGTTCTATGGCCTCTTCCAATGAAGTGGTGTCTCCAAATATCGCACATGTGAGTGCACATAATGGATTAGGAATTGGATTTTTTTCCGATTGCACCACCCACAATCCAGCCAAGTACCGTATTTTGGAGTGTTGGAAGATCGTCAGCAAGGTGTATGGTTCCATTCTGAGTTAGTTTGAAGAAGAATTCTGCTCCAAGTAGCAAATCTATTTTCTCTTGCTGATAGAAATGAGGATCTGCTAGGTGAATGTTGTTGGGAATGCCCCAAGTTGAGATGTCAATATGCTGATTTGGTTGTGCGGGAATTATACTTGGTAGTACGTATGCTTCAACGTTTGCTGAGAAGTTGAGATCCCTCGATTTCATGCCGATATTTAAACGATACTTTGATTTCTTTTGGGTCTCGCCAACACCGTCAAGACAAAGAGAAGCTTCGGATGGTGAGATGGACAATTTTTGACAAAGCCGTTTAGATACAATATTGACTTGTGATGCTGAATCTAATACTGCTCTAAATTGATCTGATACACCATTTGGGGCTGTAATTATAACCTTTGCTGTTGCTAGCAAGACGTAGCCCTGGCGGCCCGCAACGACGTTTGTTGCAGCTGATGTAACTGCTACGACATTTGATGCAGTCATCTTTACCCTTGAATTTTGATCTGTAGTGCTTGAGGGACTTGATGACTTTTTATTTGTTAGGGTATTGTCTATCTTCTCCAAGTGAAGCATTGTGTTGTGTTTTTTACCACATTTTCTGCAACTGGATGAATTGCAGGTTCCCGAGCGGTGATCACCTTTGAAGCAGTTGACGCATAGATTTTGTTGTTTTACATAACGTAGTCGTTCTGCTTCTGATAATTTCTGAAATTTGCTGCAGTGATATAGTTTGTGGCTATTGTTGTTGCACAGTCTGCATGTTTCAATTTTGTTCTCGTTGGATGATATTATTGTTGAAACTGCTTTAAATGTCGGTTTTTCCCTCGGAACGATTGCCTCCATAGATTGAAATTGAAGTTCCAGGAACGATAAAAAGTCAGCTACGATTGGCACATCCCTTGGGTTAATTAGTGATTGCACGTACCTGATGTGTGTGTTTTTATCAAGTTTTTTAATCAATAACTGTATAAGTATTGCATCCCAAGAAAATGTTTCAACTCCCAAATTATTTAATGCCAGCAAGCACTCTTTGGTGGTGTCATGCATAGCTTTGATAGATTGTGCCGATGACGTCACGGACTGTTGGTTGAGTATTTTGTCCACTAGGTTGGCCACTAAAATTCTCTTGTTATTATAACGGTCCTGTAAGGTTTGCCAGGCAGTGTGGTAATTTGTCTCGGATAGAGAGAATTGGCTGATTAGATGTTCAGCTTCTCCCGTCAAATTACTCTTTAAATACCACATTTTCTGGATTGCGGGAATCGGCTGTTTATCAACCATTTCAGAGAATAAGTCGTAGAACTGTCGCCATTTCAGATAGTCGCCATCAAATTTTGGTATTGTAACTTTTGGTAAGTGTAAAGCAGATGTTGACTGATTTGAAGGAGTTGGCAGTGGAGTGATTGTCTGATTTTCAGCAACGTTCTGTACTCTGTTAGCCATAATGGAGAGGCTGACCAAATTCTCTTGAACCTTATCATTTAAGTCATAAAATTTTTCGATGTCGAAACCAGACATTAATGGATCTTCAAAATTTTCGCATATACTGTCGTATATGTCCTGGATCTGGCTCCAAAGTTTGTCGATGGTTGCCAGTTTGACATCGTAGAATTGACTTGGTTGTGGTTCATCGCTAGTGGTTACTACACTTAAGAACCTACTTAAAGCTGTCATCCTGGCCTGTGCCTTTCGGATCAATCCTTGATTTTTATTGGACTCCTGTGGAGCCAATGATGAAGCGCCAGTGCTTTTAGTTGGTGGTAGTTTTTGTTTTGATAATGTTCTTAGGCGATTAGCCTCTGTTGAAAATAGATCTAAATATGTGTTCGTTAACTCGTTGATTTTTTTGTAGTAATCGTTTTTGAAATATTCCTGTTCCGCTTTCAGCGTTTCAATATCGTCCAGCATGCGTAATTCGGTATCCTTTGTCTCGAACTCATCCCAGGCTTCCGATAGTCGCCGTCTACGCTCCTCATAGTACTCTACTGTTTTTCTGTCAGCAGAATCCTTTTTGAAGTTTCGTACTATCGTTTGGATGGTTTCGCCCGTTGTTAGTAGGGTATCCAATAACATTTTTGACGTCTCCATTGTGTGGTTAGGAACTGCTGTTGTTCTGTCTATGGTGGTTGCCTGATGAAAATTGTTGTCGTCTGGAAAATAAGATTGCTGATGAATTGGTCACCAACGTTATGGTGCCTGTTGTAAATGTCCACAAAATTGAAATTTGGACTGATGAATAAATGTAGCCCTGTGCTACAGTTGTATTTGTTGAGTTAGAGTAGCCCTGTGCTACCGTTGTATTTGTTGAGTTAGAGTAGCCCTGTGCTACTGTTGTATTTGTCGTGGCCTCCGCTGAAGACAAGGACTCGATGGGCAGACTTCGTGATACAAATCTCCACTTAAGACCAATGTTACTTAGTAGGCTGCACGTAGTTGTAGAATCATCAAAAAAAATATTTTCAAGCCCTTTACCACTGGTGGGGGGAAGCTTAAAATTTAATGGTGGTTGGCGCTTTGTTCAAAATCACCAATTGTTTTCCAAGTCCTTACCACTGGTGGGGGGAACTTAAAATTCAACGGTGGTCGGGGTCACCAAAAATATGTTAATGAAATTATTAGTATGACTCAGTTCAAACACATAAATTTGAACTGTACTAATTTTTGAGTGGTTTTTACTTTCAAGCACTTGGAACTTGAACGTAAGGCGATCAATAAATAAAAAGCGAGTTTTTACTACTGACACTATTAATGAATTTTATTCAACTATTTATACTAAAATTACTCTATATTTCACTTAATTATATTAACTTATAAATTTGTGGCTTTTTAGCCAATAAGAGTCGAGAATGCTAAAACTTGCTGAGTTACCATTATTTGCCTTAAAATTTGTGTATAAAATTTACGTCTTCCCAACCAATGGTTGAAAGCATGCATTTAATGCCACCTGATATTCATGTGACAATTTTTATTCACATAATGTGTAATCTGAAACACTTAGCATTAAGGTGGCTCACAAAATGAAAATTAATATTAGGGCAACTCAATTATCAAAAGTTTGAACAGATAATATTATTTTCTTCAAATATTGATTACTTTGAGACATCGATTTGTGCTTTTCCCCTATTTCAAGTGTTATAAGCAAACTGCATTTAATTATTGCAATAAGCTGAGTTTATTTTTGTCCACATAACCCTCGTTAATCGAGTATTAGATTTTTTCTGCTAAATTCGTTTCATTTACAAAACAAAAGTGTTTTTCCTAAGAATATTTTTTTCTATTATTTTTTTTTATAAACTTCCCTTCACAATTTGAAAGGTGGAGCCAGTTATTCTTCAAATTTGGTCCTTTCTCAATTACAATTATGTAGATATTAAATTAAATTACTAATTCACAATATATTTATTATTTTTAAAACTATTTTTTTCTTATTACTGTCCCTTTAAACCTATCCCTTTATAACTTAATAGATGGCGCTATTGACAATTTTCCCAATTGAACGTTTCCATCAATTGCAATTGGATTCTTAAAAGAATATTAATTGGATTTTAAATCTCAATTCAAATATATATTTAATATCATAGAAATTAAACATAGCGATTTCAGCTCCTGAATATCGAGGATTTTTAATAGCAAAGACACAAACCATATGTATTGAATTGTGTAAATCTTTATCTGTATTTATATACAGTGCAATTAACTTTTAACGATAATTGATACAACATTTTTTTCTTCACCCCAAATACATTAATTAATCATATTTTATTTTACTTATAAAAACAACATTGTTATTTTTACAAAGAATATATATATATATATATATATATATATATATATATATATATATATATATATGTATGCACAGCGCATAGTCTAGAGACATTTATTCGTTCCCCCGCATAGTTTAGGGACATTTGCTTACTTTGGGGACTGTCCCCAAAGTTTTCGCGCCTTTTCATACATCTAGCGTATAAGATGAGGACAATTTTGTCTATACCCCGCATATTTCGGCGACAAAATTGTCCTCATCTAATACGCTAGATGTATGAAAAGGCGCGAAAACTTTGGGGACAGTCCCCAAAGTAAGCAAATGTCCCTAAACTATGCGGGGGAACGAATAAATGTCTCCAGACTATGCGCTGTGCATACATATATATATATATATATATATATATATATATATATATATATATATGTATGTACAGCGCATAGTTTAGAGACATTTATTCGTTCCCCAGCATAGTTTAGAGACATTTGCTTACTTTGGGGACTGTCCCCAAAGTTTTCGCGCCTTTTCATACATCTAGCGTTTAAGATGAGGACAATTTTTTCGATACACCGCATATTTCGGGTACAATTTTGGCCATGTCCCTAAAGTATGCGCTACGCATACATATATATATATATGTATGCACAGCGCATATATATATATATATATGTATGCGTAGCGCATACTTTAGGGACATGGCCAAAATTGTACCCGAAATATGCGGTGTATCGAAAAAATTGTCCTCATCTTAAACGCTAGATGTATGAAAAGGCGCGAAAACTTTGGGGACAGTCCCCAAAGTAAGCAAATGTCGCTTAACTATGCGGGGGAACGAATAAATGTCTCTAAACTATGCGCTGTGCATACATATATATATATATATATATATATATGTATGCGTAGCGCATACTTTAGGGACATGGCCAAAATTGTCGCCGGAATATGCGGTGTATAGAAAAAATTGTCCTCATCTTAAACGCTAGATGTATGAAAAGGCGCGAAAATTTTGGGGACAGTCCCCAAAGTAAGGAAATGTCCCTAAACTATGCGGGGGGAACGAATAAATGTCTCTGGACTATGCGCTGTGCATACATATATATGTATGTGCATACATATATATATATAATAAAAATGCCGTATATATATATAAATAATAATAAAAATGCCGTATATATATATATTGTTTGCACTTTCACTGGCTAATTCAAACAATGAAATGGAGGGTATCCAAAAATTCGGCACAGCCGAATTTAATCTTTTTTATACCAAATTCGGCACATCGGACTTTAATGCTTCTACTTGTTTTAGTTTAATTTAATATTTTCATTTATTTAAAATTTCATAAAAATTTTATTCACAAACCCGTATTTATGTGGTTTATTTGTTGTCGTTACAGTTATTATACATCAGGAATGGCAGGCAATACTGCTGAAATATATCGATTCAAACCCCTTTCAACTGACTATCGTTATTCCTAAAATACCATTACCGAAATAATAAAAATGCCGTTATCCGTAATATACCGTTACTGATATAACTAAAACACCAATTTTCTTAAAATAGCGTTACCAAAATAACCAAATTACCGTTTTCGCTAAAGATACCGTTAACGAAATAATTGAAATAGCGTTATACTACCGAAATAATCAGAAAAAATAATCGCTGTAAATAGATATATATTTTCCAAAGCTTGATCACAAACGAGCTAGTCATTAGAATTCGGGCATAATGGGGCTATAATTATCGATGCGCATTATCATTACCTGAATAACTAAAATAATCGAAATAAACTAAAGCAGCGTTACCGGTAAAATATCGATTACCGAAATAAGTAAAATGCCGTTAACGCTAAAACCCGTTACCGTAACAGAAATATCGTTACCCCTTAAATAACGTTACTGAAAAAACGAGAATAGCGATTCTCGTACCGATACCCGCATCGAATCGGTTACCATCCATGTTATAAATTTAAAATTTTGTTTGTTGCCTGTTTCACAAAATATATTTAAAAAATTCCAGTTTGCGTTTTTATTAAAATGGCTTGTTTATATACAACATTATTTTAATTCAAATTACAAGAACTTAAAAAAGTTTGCACACGTGCTACAGCCACTCAAAAAATATGTGACTGCAGTAAGTGTGTAGAAATGAAACGAACAAAAACAAAAAAAAACTGCAACAATTTCAAATAACTGAATAAAATATTACTTTTTTACCGAATCTGTTGGAAAAGGTGAAGTATTTATTATTAACGTAATATATTCAGTTGTACTTACGGAAAAATTATTTCCCCTTTTTTTCAATTAAATCGATTTGTTGAAAAATTTTAAAATCTGTCAAATTAAAATTAATTGAATCAATTAAATATTTGCTCAAATTCGGAACTTGCTTAACATTGTTTATACTATCGCTCAAAACATATTGTTGTACAGTCGGGCCTCGATTATCCGTGATGGTCGGGACCAGAAGCATTACGGATAATCGATTTTGACGGTTAATCGAATAACAATTTTGATTATACAGTTTTTAATATTTTTATTATTTAACAAGTGAACATTGGTGTGCATACATATTTACATTAAAAAAATTAATTCAAGAAGTTTATGCACATTTTTAAATTAAATAAGTATGTATGTATACATTAAATTTTCTACTGAAAACATGAGACAAAAAAGGACATTAAGCAAAAAAAGAATACAATTTCTTAAAAAAGGTCGTGTATTGTTGTTTGTCTAATACTTTTCAACTTATATATTTGGGCAAAATTCTGCCAACACGGATGATAGAGGTAATCACGGTTAATCGAAGCAAACAATTTGAAAACATTGGAACCAAAAAACAATAGACTGATCTTTGACCATCACGGTTAATCGGGGTTACCGGTTAACCGGATCACGGATAATCGAGGCCCGACTGTATATGGTTTTTCATTATTTTTATTCCAGAACATTATTAAAACAAAAAATGCTAAAAATAAGTTAAAAATTATAAAAAAAAAAAAATACACTGGTTTTAATAAAATTGCTAATTTCTTTGGAAAAAATCCCAAACAAATTTTTGCCATACTCTCTACTTTTCAATAGAAAGAACAAAAACTAATTTCTGTGTAAATTTGATCACATTGGTGTATCGGTGTTTGGAACTACAAATCGCACGACTTTCGGCTTTGAAGCATGTAATGGGGTACTTAGAAGAATTATTCCTAAGCATTTAAATTTTTTCAAGTTCGTCAAAATGCTGCAAAATGAAGTGTTTTAAAATGGACGATAATTGGAGCTTTTGATGAACATCTGATGAGTATACGGGAGAACTGAGCGGAAAAAGACTGCCATTGAAAAAGTTGCAAAAATAGAGTAAGTCAGTATTGAACTCAGGGCTGGGAAAATAAAAGCTTCGGATTTTCTTAATCGTACGGTTTTTGCAAAAAATTAAACAATATGAATTGGAGCCTGACGAAGATGTTCTAAAAGATATTTTGTATTTGGTTGAGGAAGAAAAGGTTGAGGATTGTTGTACGTGAATCACACCAGCCAACAACGAGCACGGATATTATAAATATACATATAAAAAACAGTAAATTTTTTTGGGAGTTTTTTCATTTACTTTGGGCCTTATATCATTTCTGTTGCACGAAATGAGTAATTTCAATTTTTTCATTGGAAATTTTTCACTAAATCCCGATTACTGAATGTCCTGTTAAAATTTAACAAACAGTTAAATTAAAAATGTTTATGGGAAACAACAACAAATGTGTCAGTTAAAGTCCCAGTTAGAAGCTGTGAAAATGATGCTAAGAAATAAAAACTAAAATCTAAACTCACAATATTTTTTCCGTAAAGACTACTGAATATACACATTAAATTAACTGAAAATCAGTTAAAAGAAAGGACTACTTACCTTTCATTTAAAACAATAGTATTTATTAGTTTATTTTCAATTATTAAAAAAAAAAATTGACAAAATCGGTAAAAGTAATAGATTTTTTCGTTTATTTTAATACTCAGTATAATATAACAACTTTTTATTTTAAATAGAACATTTTATCTGAATATTTTAACTAATACTAAAAGTCTGTTTTTTGGTTATTTTGTTTATTGAATAACAAACAGATAATTAAAAAAAATTATATTTCCTTGGTAATTTAACTACATATTCAATTGAAACAACTTTCCGGATTAACTTTTTAAATAACTGTTGAACTTATATAGAAAAGTTCTTGTGAGTATAGGAATTGTTTAATTTTTGTTTTGGAAATTGTTTAATTTTTTTCGGAGTTGTTTCATTTTTTTGAGACGGGACTTATTTAATTTTTTTCGAATTTATTTCATTTGATAGTTTTTCTACCAACAGGTTATTAAACCGATATGGAACTGTGGAACTCAGTTTAATAAAAAGAATAGAAACCAAAATATGTTTTCTTTTCTTTCGCTTTAGTCCGTCGACCGGAACGTTAATTTTTTTGCAGTTTCAAATTGCCAATTTCCACACTACACTCCAAAAACAAAAGTTTCTTGATTTAAAATCTTTAACTAATTTACAGCAATTTGTTTTGCTGAATTTGCGTTTTCAGATAAAATTTTAGTTAACGCTTTTACTAAAAAACTAATTTTGAACTAATGTTTAACAAATTTTTGTTGCTACCAAAATTGTGCTGATAAACGATAAACACAGTCAGAGCATTCAGGACAAATCAAAAGACAAGATGTAGATGTCGCAGCTAGAGAAAAAATACAAGCTACAAATAAATACAACCATTATAAGACTTACAAAAAAAAATGTAATTGCGGTTGATTTCATTCATTAAAGTTTGCTTTTATATACTACACATCGAACAAAGCCACGCCAAACAATGTTTGAGCATAAACATTATAGATATTAAAAAAATATAAATAAAACAGTAAATAAAACAATAAATAAATGGATAAATAAATGGAAGAATATAAAGAATTATGAAGACAACAGATTCAGGCAGAAATAAAATATAAAATACTCCGTGGTGTACAACAGGTAGTAAAAAATGTAAATTAAATATTTGCATATTCCCTTTTACTTTTTAAAAATAAGTACTTTTTATGATAACTATATAACTTTTTTGTATTTCAGAATTATGGTGGAATTAGGTGGAATGCCCTAAGCCGGCTTCACTGAGAAACGCATTTTTGCGTAGCGTCCATCGGCTGGCAAATGTGGATAGTGATCAACAAAAAATTGATAGTTACAATCCCTACAGAAAATTAATCGCCCCATTATGTTTAGGCTTTCTGTATGTATGTCCGATAAATTTTGGCCATAATCGCCAATACATATATAATAATGTCCATTAGGTTTTCACCTGTCACTCAACAAACAGCTCGAGAATTCGTTAAATCGAATATTCGTTAAACCGTTACATCACTATAGCTTTCATTTCAAAAATGTCTTGTAAGTAAATGATTTAATATTTTCGAATTAAATTCATACATTCTCATACAATTGCACTACATACATACATATAAAAGCAATTAAACACTCACATTTACACGCACACATAGATATTTCCTTTAAATAGTAAAATTTAATTTCCTAACCACTAGATGACTTCCGCAACGTTGACAGTCCAATGCAATGTAAATAATTTTTATGGTTTTATGGGCATAAATAAGAAGAAGATTATGGTTACAATATTGTTGTTGCTTTTTGCTCTAATTAAATGTGAAACATATTTTTACAAGGCTACACTCTCTACTCACTGTTCCTTCATTTTACTTCGTATGTGTGTATCTTTTATATAGAATTAAATACATTTATATGTATGTATGTATGTATGTATGTGTTGTTGTAGTTAATGCACATTATTAAATTAAAGTATAAAACCTTTTAAATTATTTAAAAAAAAAAGAACATATATATATTTTTGCAACCTGACACCATGTGTTTTTTTGATGTTATTGTTGTTGTTGTTGTATTTATATATGAATGTATTTTTGCTGTTTGGTTGTATCTATCAAAATTTACACTTGACCCACCTTTTTTTAAATATGCAGCTTCTTCTTATTGTTTTTCTTCTTTATGTTCTATCTTTGTCTTCTTCTTTACTCTTTGTTAGTGTATTTCTTCATGTGTTTTCAGTTGTTCACCAAAGAAAAAAAAAGAACAAAAAAAAAGAGTTTCAGCATTTCCTTTTTATTCTCCGTAAATGTGGAGCACGTTTTCACATTATACGACGATATTTTTTTTTTTTTTTTAAATTGTGAGGAGCAGCAGCATAATCACACCAGTACCGTTATTTTAAAAGCACAGAAAAACGTTAGAATCAAAAATATTTATTACGAATGCCGTTGTTGTTATTTTTTTGTTATAGTTATTGTTGTAGTTGTTTTATTTGTTGGCTTTTTGAATCTGTTTTAAAATGACTATATGTATAAAGAATTGCACATAAAAACACACGTGTGTAACATTAAACACGAATGACACACACACACACTCATTTGCAACCGTACACACAGATGTCCGTACATAGATGACTGCTTGTAGACAATGACTAAAAAAAGAGATAGAAAAATGCCCTCAAACAAAATATAAAAAGAAATTGTTAAGAATTGTATGTGTTTTATAGTGCTCCTTATCTATATGGCGCTCTATTACAATGTTCTTGTGTTTGTTGTTATTCTTGTTGTTGTTGTTGTAAAAGCACACATCACAATTAGCGATGCTAATTTAGCTTTTCGTGTAAGATTTTTTTAGCGGTTTTTGTATTATTTTCTTATTTTTTGGAGCAAGTGCTCCTATTTTACAGTAGAATCTACTGAAAATGGCAGTTGAAATAACTGTAATTTCAGTTAAAAAGACGACAAAGGTAATTACTAGGGTATTCAATCGGTTACTCGATTAATCGATGAATTTTGATCAAACAATTGTTCGAGTAAATTAATATGGCTAATATCGAGAAACGAATAACTCAAACAATTTTAATCGATTAATCGAGTATATCAAAATATGTTCTAATTTTTTTTTCAGTTTATATTTTATAAAAAATTTAAATTGTTTGGTATTTTTGAATACAATTTTTTTTCTAAATCAATGTATTAACTATATACACACTGATAATAATCCATTTATATAACATACGAATTTAAGTCAGGAGGGTGCTTGCAAAAAAATTGCTAATGTCAGCAAATTAGTAGATTCAGCAAAAGTTTTGCTAACACTTAGTAGATTAGAAATTAAAAAACCCTTGCTAAAAATTAATAAAATTTTTGCTGAATATTAGTAGACTGAAAAAAACTCAAAAAATTTGTAGAAAAATTACACTTTAGTTAATTTATTTGCTGAAAATCATATAACATATTTTTGTGATTCTTTTTAAAATAATTTACAATACGTTGCAAAATATAAAAATGTTCATACTCCCAAATTGACGACATGAATTAATGTAATATCAAAAAACAATACAAATAATTATATATAACATAAACGAAATTATCTTTGAACTACTTACATCAATTATAGTCTAAATAATGCTATCTTTTACAGGAACGCAAATGCCGCAGAGAATTATAGAAACGAAACGTAAAAATAGCAATAAGAAAAAGAAAACAGAAAACCGAAAAATCTACCTAAGATGTATGTCTTTGTCTTTCGCTTTAGTCTGTCTACCTATTGCATATTTGTTTGCAATTTGACCACACAAGATTATTATTATATATAAAGATTTAGTTTACAAATACACATTTAATCTTTATAAAATTTAAATATTTTATTTTGTCTTTCATTTAATTAATATACAATTACTTTCACAAGTGACGATGCAAAATTTAAGTTGTTTTAATCCACAATTTTGTTGTATGTATGAAAAACAAATACAAAAATCTTCCATGGTTGATTTTTTTATATTATGTCTTACTAGAGTTGTACTTTTTAGTATAATTTTCCTCGTCACTACTACATCGGGACATGCCGCGACATCTAATTCATTCTGAGTATATCTTTCAGTCTGGTTGTAGTACACACTATTGTTGTGCTAATCAACACAATTTTTTTTTACAAAATAAATTAGTAAAACATTAGTAAAATATTAGTAAAACATTAGTTCAAAACAGTTAAGTGCTGAATAAGTATAACTAAAATTTTAGTTTAAAACATAATTTTAGCAAAAAATTTGCTGAAAAATAGTATACCTGATTTACAAGATGTTTTACTAACTTTTCTACGAACTTATTTTTTTGAGTGCAGTCTAATTTAAAAATTAATAGTGTTTATAATTTTTTAGAGAAAAACGTTAATTCTTCTTCTTAACCTCAACATTTCTAAATTAAATTTGTCAAATGCATATTAATTAAAAATTAATTACAACTGTCTATATGACGTTAAAATAACACTAAAAAAAATTAAGTAAATTTGTTAATTTTACAAACGATTTCGTTGTTTTTGGCATTTTTTTTTCGTATTTTTAGAATGGATTATTATGAGTGTAGTTTTTATTCACATATTTTATTTCTTTAGTAATGTTATAACATTTTTACACATTACCATGATATGAGCAATACTGTACTGATAAATCCATGCTTAAAAATACGAATTTCGTAAATCTTTTTTCGTACAATGTACACACATTTGTTAAATATTACAACATTTTCGTGTATAAGAAATTTCCTAAATTTTGAGATTTTGTAAATAATACAAACACGATTACGTTAACTATTTTCAACACAAAGTACAAAAAATTGTAACATTACAAAATTTTCCTAATTAATACACTCTAGAAAATGCATTTACAACTACTACTATAAAATTTGTAAGTTCACATGTAAAAATACAGAAAATGCATAAACCTACACTCATAATTTACAGTTATATTAGTTTTTGTTTTTATATACATCGAGATTATTTTTATGTTATTTTCAATTTATAACGAGCTTTCAACCTCCGTATATTTACAAAAATAAAGCAAATCAAACATATTAGCTAGGTTGATACTAGTATTTCGATCTGGCTAAAGATCTCATCATCAAGATCTCATCAGAACCCGAAGTTTTAGAAAAGCTAGAGCCTCCATAATAGGCAGAACTTTAACAAAAAACCTATTAATCATCAATTAATGATCAAAATTTTTATTTATGAGTGCGCCGAAGGTGTTGTCTCTGATATACCTTTTGCATTCAAAACAATTTATTAAAATACGTTTACTATTGAAAGCGATTCAAATAAAACATATTTTAAACAAAAAAAATTTAGCAAACAATAAGATGTATCCCAGCAAAACTTTGGTAATGGGTAGGACTTATTTCAGACCTTCCAAAGTAATGACTATCCATTCCAGTTTTTGTTATTTTGAAGGTCCGAAATAATACCTTACTAATATGAATATATGTAACTGCTTATTTGTAAGATAAAAAACAACGCCTTACTAATATTGTGTTAAATATCTGCTTATTTGGAATAGCAAAAATAATAAGTTACTTATTATCACTTATTTCAGACCTTTCGTAGTAATGACTATCCATTACATTTGTTGTTATTTGAAGGTCTGAAATAATACCTTACTGATATGAACATACATCACTACTTATTTTGGAAGCTAAACAATTATGTCTTACTAAGATTGTGTTATATACCTGCTTATTAGGAAGGGCCAAAGAAATAAGGTACTTGTAAGGTAATAAGTAACTACTTTTTTGTAAGGTATATTTATAAAGATTCATAATATATCATAATTAATAATTTAAATGCAATTTATTTAAGCAAACAAATATATAGTTATACATAAACGACTCTCACAAAACAAAAGTTCCTACACCCAAAAAAAAAGTTTGTAATGTTAGCAACTCGTACTCGCAAGTTTTTTTGCTGAGTTTAGCAACTTTTTTGCTGATGTTAGCAACTTTGTCTGCTAGGATCCTCCCAGCAAACGAGTTGCTAATATTACAAACTTTTTTTTGGGTGTACTAGTATATAAGATTTTTAGTTTTTTATAGTGAATTTTTTTTGTTCTTCTTATGTTTAATAAATGTTATTAGAAAATAATAAACAAAGTCTTTTAATTTTTTTCTTGAGAAAATATTAATCGCTGTTCACCACTTATTACACTTCTTCCTGGTAAGCAGTTATTATAGTCCTTCCTTGTAATGACTAAAATAAGTAGTTATTTTTGGACCTATTAATAACTAGTTATAATTGTCCTTATTAATAACTAGTTATTTGATTGCCTATTAATACCTTCTTATGTAGGTACATGTTAATACGTACTTATTTTTGCACCTATAAATATATTATATATTATAACTACTTATTAACATCCTTACAAGTAATACGTCATATAATGGCTTTAAGCATTACTTTTGATGCTACAAATAAGAAATGAAATAAGTACTTATGTGTAACTGGTGATTTCACTACATATTTTGTAACGTCTTATTTTTGTCCCTATATGTAAGCACAAGGCAAGGCCTTGCCTCCTATGACACCCCCATGTTAAAATCAGGTGTTCTTGGCCTCAACTATAAGTACTTCTGATTCTTGTTTTCTTCTTCCATTTCCCATTCTATGGTAATAGCAAGTTTTCCTGGGTACTTTTGATTTAAAATAAAATATAAATAAAAATGAAAGTATAATGGAACAATTCAAAAAATTACACAGAAAAATAATAATATTTGAGGTTATGGAAATTTTTTTTATATGAAGAATTTTTAAGTAAAAAGTAGCTCTCTTGCATGAAATACTTTTATAGAAAAAAGTGTTTTAAGTAAATTGTTTAGAACATTCTGTTTTTAACAATGACTTTTGTATATTTACGGCGTTATTTTCTTATATTTTTTACTCTTTTTAGTTTAAACGAGCTTAAGATCAATTATTTATTAATTATTTATTTCCAATATTTCGTCTCCACATTGCGTGACTCCTTCAGGGAACAAATATTACAATTTGATAAAACTAGTTTTAATAATTAAAAAATTTATATACATATAATAATTTTTTTTAAAAAAGGCGGGACATCAAAAAAAGTATTTTCTGTCAATATGAAAAAATAAAAATATCCCAGAAATCAAAATTAAATAATAATAAAAATATCACAGAAAACTAAAATTATTGTAATAATATTTAAAATCTTAACTAGTACATTGAAATACATTTATTATTAAACATCATAAAAAATTATCTTAGTTTCTATTAACTAAATGTCTGTAATTTTGTGCAACATTTGCTATGTCTGTCTTATAATGGTACTTTCATTATTTGTAACATTTCTAACATATATCTGCGTTTGTAATTATTCTCTGTGTTCAAAATTGATGTATTATCAAAATCTGGATAATGATTAGAATTATTACAGTGTAATGATAATGCAGTTTTCTGTGTAGAAGTAGTTTTATTATGTTTCTGATCAGAATCATCACTGGAATTTTTCTAATAGATTAGCAACACTTGTATATTTTGATTTTTTTATATCATTTGCAAACTTGGGAATTCTAGTTCGTTTGAGAAAGTCCTCTTTCTAGTTCAATTCATTTGAATGAACTAGTACGGTCACTTAGTTTAATCGCTCTTTCCGAAATTTAGATAGTTTATTTGATAATTTTAAGGGGAACTGTTTTTACTTTACACTTTATTTTTAATACTTTTAATTAATAATGACAAAAATATAAAAAACATAATATTTTAATTATAATAAAAACAATATAAAGTAAAATGTGTTTGGTAAAAAAATTTTTTCTATGTACTTCGTTTAATTTGGATGTCAAATATTACTTTAAAATATTAGCTACTTGTTTAAGAGCCTTTAAAAAGAGATAAACTTGTTCCATGAATAAACAAAACGAAACAAACGATTGTACTAAAACGATTATACTAAAATGGTACACTGGGTCGTTTAATATGGTAAGTAGTTCAACTGGACTAAATCAGAAAATATCAATTAGAATTTACACAGAAAAACCTGATGGCATCTACAATAGAATTTGTAAATTCGAACAACATTTTTTAATTCAAATTTATTTCTAACAAATTTTTTATTTGAAGTGCTTGTAAATTGTAGTTTTTCATTTAAAACTTATTTAAAGATAAAAATTATAAATTACAAAAAAATCAACAAAAGGGTGTTTGTATTTACAAAACCCATTGTGGGTGCCAATTTAAAAACTTATTTTGTATTTACGAAAGTGCTCTACACAGTATTTTGTAATTTATTTCTGTGTTGAAAATATCAACTGAAATTCAGAAATTCCATTTAAAATTCAGAAAACATCAATCGAATTTCCGTTTGAAATTTAAAAAACATCAATTGAAATTCAGATTTTTCATTTGAAATTCAGAAAATATCAATTGAAATTCACAAAACATCATTTGAAAGTCGGAAAATTTCAATTGCAATTCAGAAAATATAGTTTAAAATTCAGAAAATACTAACTAAAACTCAGAAACACATCAATTTAAAAACAGAATACCCCAACAAAAACATGGTAATGACAGGTCATTACCGTATACTTTACCAAGTTATGATAGGTCATTACCTACTACATTACTTTAAAATACAAAATAATGACTTACTGATAATGGGTTATATAAGTAATTATAAATAATTGCAAAATAATTAGTTATTGGTAATTTGTGACATAAGTATGATTTCATATTTTTAATTTTGATATTGTATTAAATTGATTTTAAAAATTTTTACGAGTAAATTTTCCAAGCCAAAGTTATTTTATTTTTTTTGTCAAGATTTATTAAAAAAATAACTTAAGGATAACAACTTATTTTGTAACTGCTTGTTAACCACTTATTACATCATTGTAAGTAACAACTTATTCCTAATATAGAAGTAATTACTTATTCTTTGGCTAATACTTATTCTTGAACTAATCGATAACTCATTGATATTTCGAAAATATCATTTGAAATTCAGAAAATATTAATGGAAATTGATATGAAATGTTTTCTGAATTTTAATTGATATTATCTGAATTTCAAATGGATATTCTGAATTTCAAATGGAAAATCTGATTATCAATTAATATTTTCTGAATATAAAATGAAAATTCTTAATTTTAATTCACATTTTCTGAATTTCAAATGGAAATTCTGCATTTCTATTAATATTTCTGAATTACAATTGCAAAGGGTGTAGCCATTTGTCAAAGTCTCAATCGAAAATTTAGATTTTTTTATTTTTTTAGTGGTGTCCCGTTTTGGAAATTTCAAAAGGGGGCAAGTCTAGTCGTAGCTGAAATTTCAACTATTTGTACGTGCTGTTTTTGAGAGTAGTGAATATCATCTCATCTTTCGAAACGTGTAATATATTAAATTAAAAGACATACATAGTTAATACAAGTTGAATGTTGGAAAAAAAATATTTTTTTCAATTTTGTATTTTTTACAAATACAGTGAAACCTCTACTAACGGACACCTTCCGCAGGCGGTCACCTCTGCTAAACGGACATTTTTCTTGGTCCTTTTGTTTTGCAAGTGTTTTTAGAACAAATTACACTCTGCTAGACTGACACTCCCATGGCCGGACGCGGACACCTTTTTTGTGTAACACACCTCCAGTAGACGGATAAAACTTTTAACGAAACACAAAAATAAACTTGCAAAAAACACATTTATGTTTACCACAATAATCTACAAGAGCGTTACAAAAATTAAATTGTGAGAGACAGTGAGCGAGTGATTGCATCAATTGGATAAAAAAATGAGATCTTGCAATAGAGAAATTATTTTATTTTTAGACAATGCTGCATCTCTTCTTAAGGACCTGTCACTAATCAATATTAAAGTAACTTTTTTTTCCAGCAAATACAACTTCGGTTTGTCAACCTCTGGACCAAGGCATAATTCAAAGTTTTAAAGTTAACTACAGAAGCTTGATTTTGAATAACGTAGTCTCAAAAATGAGCACAGCCAAATCAGTATCAGATCTGTCAAAGAATATCAGCGTGTTGGATAATAATAACATATTGTTTTATAAAAACAGCTTGGAGTAAAGTTAAACCTCCTACAATAAAGAACTGTTTTCGCAAAGCCGGATTCATGTATCAGATGTGCCATTAGCAACTCTATTGAATTTTCAAAGAATTTCAGAAACTTTTGAAGAATTTTTAAATATCGATAACATTGCATACACTGAAAATGACGATATTGAAATAAACTTCGACAATACAAATCCTCCAGAAATAATATCAAGTGATTCAGAAGAGGATGTTGTAGAGGAAGAAATCGATAAAATAAAATCGTTCGATGAAGCCCTAACACAGATAGCACGTTTGAAAAAAATTGCTTTAAATGATTTTGTGGCATACGAAAAATTAAAAAATTTATAAAACAATTTTGAGGAAATGTACAAAAATGGAGACAAACGAACCATAAACAGGGTACAATTCGCCAGTTCTTTTTTTAAAAATACATACAGTCATAATAGGGTATTTAATAGCAGATAAATCCTGACCATTTTAACTCAACTATCCCGTGGGCGGACACCTCCTGTTAAGGGACAAAACATATGTGACGGTCGGTGTCCGCCCACGGGGATTTTACTGTAAATGCATTTTTTAGAAATTTTTTGCTACGCTTGTATGTAGTTTACAAAAATGTGTAAATATTTTACTAGAATTTTTTAACACTAAGTTAAAACTTATGTAGTTGTACATTTAAAAAGCACTTCGATAATATTCCCACAATTTTTTTTCTGCGTGTATAGTTAAAGAAATATAGTTAAAGAAATGTAGAAAATTTTATTTTTTTTTGTTAAGCTTTTTGTAAAAAATACTAAGCACTTTAATAATATTCCCCTGGTTTTTTCTGCGTGTATTTAACTTTGAAAATTTAAAACCATATTCGTCATCTGCGTCCTAAAGTCATTTAGAAAGCATAGGTCTCAATGCCGATGCATTAAATTTTTCTGATTTTGTTGAACGGTGTTATTTTTATAAAAACATTTGAAGGCCCAAATAGGTATATCGTAAAATATTACGAGCAAATTTATCTTGCAAAGAATTGGCATCACTAAATACCATCTTTACCATTTCCAGTAAACCAGAATCACAACTATTGTTTTTGACAGATTCTATAACACCTTTTTTTGTCATATTTGTTGTTGTTGTTATTGCCGATGACGATGATGATGTTTCTTTACAACGCAACTAACTAAAGAAGAAAGAAAGAAAGAAAGATAAAATGAGCGGGTGGATTGAGAGTGAATAGTAGTTGTAGTAGTAGAAGTTGTTTTTGTTGTCATTGTTGTGGGTGGTGTAGGGGCGAGAGTAGGAAGTGACGATTTATGCCTTTTCATTCATATTCTCCGCCATGCCACTTGCTATATACATTTTACTCACAACAACACCATCATTAATACCACACGCACACAAACATGTAAATATACCACTACAATAAGCCGAGGCAACTTTACCAGCTTACTTCCTTGTCGAACGTTTGCATGACTGTCAAATAAATATGACTATGACTGCCTAGTTTGACAGTCTGGCAAAACGTCAATTTGACTATATTTCTCGCCTGTTTTAGTTTAGTTGCTTGGACAAGTACTGGCGTTGTGTTGTTTTTGTTTCTTTTTTTAGTAAGAGCATGTTTGAGCGAGTGAGTGTGTGAGTGTGTGTGTGTGCAAATGAGAGTAAGTGTGTGTGCTTAAGACTTTTTTTTTTTTTTAAATATATATTCTTTTTTCGTAGCAGATTTTTAGGAGCGACAATAAAATATATCACTTTTCTATTTTTAAAATTACTACCATCACACACACTAGCACACACAGTTGCACATTCATTTGGAACATAATTTTTGTTATTGTTGTTTTCTTTTTATATGAATTTTCGTGTTTTTCCGATTAAAACTTTCACCGTTTTCTGCACAATTTATTTAAATTATGAATATAATGAATATTTCATAATTTTTTTTTCTTATTTCTTATTTCCTCTTTCATTTATAAAAGAACGACGAATTAATACTTGGTATAAGATTAATTATACATTAACTATATTTATTTTCATTTAAAACAATTAATTATTTCGATTTTTTTTTAATTTTTTTTTTTTGTAAAAGAAAAATACTGGTTTTTACAATTTAATTTTTTGCTAATTTTAATTATACAATTCGTTGATTATTCCGTGACTTTATATGTCTTTTATAGTTAATTTTTTACCATAAATTCTTAAATTTTTTAGTTTTTTCCACTATATGATTCTTTTTCCGTTTCGTTTTTTTTTTTTTTGTACGTACGTATATTATACAATATTGAACTCCTACAAGCTTTTTTTGGTAGTACAAGTATAGAACGAGTACAAGGACTGAATATTTTTTTTTCTTCTTTTTTTACTTTATTTTCATAGACTTTTATATTTTTTCTTTTTTTAATTTTTACATTCAAATTTTTTATAATGCATTTATATTACTTTTTTTAATATTGTATATTTCATATATTTTTGTACACTTTTATTTTGAAAATTTTCATTTAAATTTTTTATATTTTTCATTATAATGTAGAAAAATCATTACTTTAATGAGCTAGCAACACTTTTTTTCCACAACATCAGCAGTAGCAGCAGCAATAGTAGTATGTAGTATGTTAGCAAATATTTACCGCAGCGCACCAAATTCGTCAAACGACCACAACGCACGAACAGCAGCCACAATACTCATCAGGATATCTATTGTACACTTATTTCAGTTTCTATCAATAATAATGTGTAGCAAAATGTAAGCTTAATGGCTTTCAAAGCTCTTTTTATGTTTGTGAGTAGTAGAGAGAGTGTTGGAGAGTGCTAGCATAACGGTAATATTCATGCGCTTTTTGGTAAACATCTCTTGTGCAATGATTGTTAAGAGAAGTAGAGATTTCAATTCACCATTTATACTTTAAGTTTTCCGTTTAAGTTTACTTTTAACGGTTATTTAAAAAAAAAAATTATACTTCGTTGTTAATTTATATAAATTGTGTTTCTCCGGTGGATAAAGAATAGCTCGAATATGGTCCGGTTCCTGCCTCCGGCATCTGCCGTATTTAGTATTCTTATGAGAAGCATTCTTTGAGAAGCATTGTTTATTCTCATTTGCAGTTGATCGTATTCTGTGGGCACGTGCAAAAAGTTTGTTATTGGTAATTTTCTTTGAGCACGATACCAGCTACTTGTTCTCATTTATACCCAGTGTAGAAAAGTATAACCATATAAGTGGTTATATAAGTGCACTAAAAGAAAAAAGTCAGTAAAGTTAACACCATTTTTGTAAATTTAGATAAATTTTGCTTATTTTGTAATTGTTTGCTGGTTGTGATGTTGCACCATCTAAGTGTCATGATTATCACAACACCATCTTTGTATTATTATATTTAATCTTAGTTGTGATCTGTCAAACTAGTTTTAAGGAGAAGTATGTAAACGTAAAAGAAATAAAAATAAATCACTTCTTATTGAACTACCAAACACGATACATCACAGTGGCGACGAGTTGATTTAAACAAAAAAACAAGAAGATTAGCAATATACACAGTAACAACAAAATAATAAAAGTACTGTTATTTTTGTTACAAATTAAAGCGTGTTGTGCAAAATAAAAAATTTATTAATATAAATTAAAACAAAAACAGATTTTCTGTATAAAAAAAAATAGTGTTAATTTTGGTGGTTTTTTTTTATTACGCCTAAAAATGGGAAAAAAATGAGGATACTACAATTGTTTACAACGAAAGTATGTTTGCAACATCAGTGACAACTGGCATAAGGGTTTTCCGTCCAGAAGTTGATAAGTGGCGCAATTGGCAAGAAGTGTTGGATTCACATTTTGTGGAAGCGGCTGTAGAAGAGGACCGCATAAAAACGACAACATTATTAAAGGCTGTTGGCCTTGAGGCATATGGCTTATTAAGAGAGTTGTGTTTTCCGGATTTACCCGCAAAAAAGAAATACAAAGAATTATGTGAAATTAGACCAGCATTATTCACCTCCCGTAATAATATTTCAGGAACGAAGAAATTTCGTTGAAGCAAAGAAAACAGAAAGCGAAAGTGTATCGGCATGGTATGCACGTCTTAAAAAATTGGCGATGGAGTGCAAGTTTGGGCAGCAGCTGGAGAACTTTGTTTTAAATAAATTTGTCACTGGCTTTGATGGCAAAGTTTTTGAAAGGCTGTGTGAAGAAGATGAGACCCTAACTTTGCAATGTGCATTAAAAAAGGCACTCACAATGGAGGCAAAGTTGTGTGTACAACAAGGTATACAAAGTGAGGTTAATTATGTGTCAAAAAGATATTCACGTGGACAAAAAAATACAACAACGGCAACAACAGAGAAGAGGCTACGGGCAACAGCAAAAACAACAACAGTAATTTTCAAGACAATGCAATGAATAACGGAAGACGGAAGAAAAAAATGTTCTCATTGCGGTTGGAAGAATCATGATAGCGAAAAATGCAAATACAAAAATAGTGTTTGTCACAAATGTCACAAAGTTGGACATTTAGCAAGTGTTTGCAATAGTAATCTAGTAAATATGATTCAGGTATCAAATATTAGTTTAGATAAAAAAGTTGGTAGTAGTAGTGACGAGACTTCTATTTATAATCGTTGCAAAACCGAAAAATTGCGAATTGTAGTTACAAACGGTCGCGACTCCCCTCTTCTAGGCCAAGATTTTATGGATTTATACGGTATAGGACTAACAAATGTCAATAATGTGAGGGATTTAAATGATTTTTTTTCGGTTAAATTAAATTTAATGGAAAACGTTAAGCAAATTTGTTGTAAGCCTAGACCTGTGCCACTGGCATGGAGATCTAAAATTGAATTTCAAGTGAATGATTTAGTGGATAGAGGTGTTTTAGTACACGTTGATAATTCCGAGTGGGGTACACCATTGGTGCCTATTGTCAAACCAAATGGTCAGATCCGTATATGCGGGGATTACAAATCTACCATTAATAAGTATTTGGAGGACGTAAAATATCCTCTGCCCTTAATAGATGAAGTGTTTGCATCACTACGAGGAGAATTATTTACAAAGTTAGATCTCTCGAACGCTTATAATCAATTAGTACTCGATGAGGAGTCACAGTTGTTATGCGCATGGATTACCCACTTGGGTATTTTCAAGATGACACGTTTACCGTTTGGCGTTAAGCCTGCGGCGGCTATTTTTCAAAAAACAATAAAAAATGTTTTACGTGGTATTCCTCACGTTGTTAATTATTTAGATGATATTATCATCACTGGTCGTGATTTTAGTGATCATGTAAAAACCATTGAGTTAGTGTTGTCTAAACTCGAAGCAGTTCGGTTGCGTCTTAATGCAGACAAGTGTGAATTTTTTAAAGATAAGGTGTCCTACTTGGTATTTAACATTGATCGTAATGGGTTGAGTATGAATAAGGCCGGATTTCTTCTGTTTTAGAAGCTCCTGTTCCTCAGAACGTTTCAGAGCTGAGAGCGTTTGTTGGCATGCTGAATTATTATTCGAAATTTATTCCAAGTTTTGCTCGCAAAATGTCTCCTCTCTATGAGCTTCTTAGAAAGGATGTCATATTTAAATGGTCGGAAAGTTGTCAAAAAGCGTTTGAAACGTTGAAGGAAGAAGTTACATCCGACAAAATATTGGTTCATTTTAACCCTAGACTTCCTATATTACTTTCAACGGATGCTTCAAATAACGCAGTCGCTGATATATTGTCCCATATGTGTACTGATGGGTCGAAAAAGCCAATAGCCTTTGTTTCAAGGGCACTAACTAAAACGGAAAAGAATTACAACACTATTCAAAAGGAGGCTTTAGCGATTGTGTTTTGCGTGACAAAACTTAAACAATATTTATTAGGTGTTCACTTCACCTTGGAATCAGACCATAAGCCCCTTTTATCCATTTTTGGTGAAAATAAAGGGCTCCCAGTGATGGCAGCAGCGTGTATTCAAAGATGGGCATTTATTTTGTCTGGTTTTAATTACACAATGCGTTTTGTTAAGGGCACCGAAAATTCTGCTGATCATTTATTGGACGATTTTGTTTAATATATACCCTAGTTAGTGACAACGGGAAACAATTTACTGCCGAGGAATTTCAAGTTTTTATTAAGAGTAATAATATTAAGCATATTTTTACAGCGCCAGGGCACCCAGCTACCAACGGCCAAGCTGAGAACTTGGTAAAGACTTTTAAAAAGAACCTTTTGGCAAACCTTCGGGATGGTGAAAATCTCGATGAGATTATTAATACCATTTTATTCGACTATAGGACAGCGAAACATTGTACTACATGGGAAACCCCTGCCAAGTTGTTATTGGGTAGGGAAATCAAAACTCGTTTCAGTATGCTTAGTCCACCTTTGGTTAAGGACAAAATTATTAAAGGCCAGTTTTCAAACGTTTAAAAATCATAAAGGTAAACGAAATGTAAATTTTGACGACGGTAGAAGAAACGTTTTTGTTCGTGATTATTCAAATCCAAATAAAGCTTTTTGGCAAGAAGCTATGGTTAAGGAACGCATAGGCCCTCATTCTTATCGTTGTATATTAACTCGCAATAACAAAAGTATTAAAAGACACGTTAATCAGATGATTCGTGGTACGTCTAACAGAAATGAAAAAGCCGATCTTAACGAACAAACATCACCGAGTAAATTAATTAAAGATATACCGACTCCCGACAACTCAACAGTTGATGAGGGGGATGGACAGCAGAGCGTTTCACAAGATCAGGAAGAGATTAGATCTCGAGGTTTAAGACGATCAGAACGTCGTAACTATAAGGAATAGTTTTTGTTGTAAAAAAAAATAAAATGTTTTTAATTTAGAATAATAATAATATTATTCTTAAATATTATTTCTTGAATCCCATATTTTGATTTTAAAATTTTGTATATTATATTATATTATATTATATTATATTATATTATATTATATTATATTATATATATTAAACTTGGGATGGGAGTTGTGATGTTCACAACACCATCTTTGTATTATTATATTGTTACGAATTTGGGGATTCTTGTTGCTAAATATAAAACAGCAAGATGGCAACACTATGAAATACAGTCAAACAATCACTATTTTCCGTTAAATTCAAAATTGCTACTATTCTGTAACCAGTAATTGCCAGATCAGTCGAGCTTTTTCTAGAAGTGATGCCAACTGGTATAAATACCAGTGCGCCGCGAATAAATGAGTCAGTCGTAATTAAATCGTCGAAGTCGTTAAGTTGTAATCGAAACGTGAAGCGATAACTATCAACCTTAAGCTACAAGCTAATTAATTTAGTGTGAAACGGTTATTTAATAAATCTAAAGTTAAATTAAATAAAAAGTGTTTTATTTTGCAAATAAAAGAATCCGTAAAATTGTTTATTCAACGGGAATTAAACAAAACACGATTTATAAAAGGCTAAATCGTAACAATTGGTGTCAGAAGTGAAATTTGCAATAAACTTTAAATAAAAAAAAAAAAAAAAAAAAAAAAAAA
The DNA here is from genome assembly GCA_021234595.1 of Delia radicum. Lineage (NCBI taxonomy): Eukaryota > Metazoa > Arthropoda > Insecta > Diptera > Anthomyiidae > Delia > Delia radicum. The sequence continues at coordinate 154,908,468 of CM037854.1, forward strand.
GGACAATCATGAATTTGAGGAGCTGAAAGTTGAGCAACTCAAAAAGGAGTTAAATAAGCTAGATCTTCCGACAGCAGGTAATAAAGCGGAGCTGCAAAAAAAGGCTTATAGATGAATTCAAGCGGCGTGGCATTGACATCGGAGCGCACGATTTTGAGGAAGAAAAGGTAATGGAAGTATCCACCCTCACTGCACCAAGCAATACAGACTTTAATGCAATGTTTGCTGCAATGATGGAGCAAATGACGAAAATTCAAAAAACTTCTAGAGCCACCAACGAGAAACTTCTATCGGAAGTTCAAGAAACTTCTAGAGCCACCAACGAGAAACTCGCAGAAGTTCAGGAAACTTCTAGAGCCAGCAACGAGAAACTTTTAGCTGAAGTTCATGAAATTTCTAGAACCACAAACGATAAATTACTGGAGATTTCTGAGGTAATAAATAAAAGAGTAGATTCCATTGAATGCAAATTCAATGAAGAGCTGGCTGACTTAAAGAATAAAATGAACAATCTAGAAATTGATATAGAGGCAAAAATTAACAATCTGCAAATCCAAGGCGGACCGGTGCGAGTAATATCAGAAACTTCTTGTAAGACAAAGACTCCCAGTTTTGATGGCAGTACACCATTTACAGTATTCCAGTTCCAGTTTGATACGGTTGCCAGCAAAAATGGTTGGAGCGATGAAGAAAAAGCAATACAGTTGATTCTTGCTTTAAAAGGCACCGCAGCAGAAGTTCTCGAAACTGTCCCTATTAGCTGCAGAAACAATCATGGTGACATTATGGCGGCACTACAACGTAAGTATGGTGGTGAACATAAGAAAGAGATATACCGTATGGAGCTGCGAGGCAGAGTACAAAAAGCCAATGAGTCTCTTCAAGACTTTGCAATGGAAATTGAGCGTTTGGTGCAGCTGACTTATCCTGGCGAAAATCACCCGTTTTTGGATCAGTTTAAAATAGAGGCATTTGTGAATGGCATTCGTGATTTTGATGTCAAGCATGCGGTCTGTGCTACGCAAAAGTTATCTTTTGCAGAAACTGTTTCCTTTGCGTTAGCTCAAGAGACTGCTAAAGTAATTTCGAAGCCACAATTTTGCAGAGCTCGAAAAATCGAGGTTACCGACGAAAAAGAGAGTAGTCTCATTAAGGACATCAAGGAGGCGATTAATGAGGCATTTGCGCAGAATCAAAATAAAGCCCGAGGGTAAATGCTATAACTGCGGAAAAGTCGGCCATTTTCAGCGAAATTGCAAAGCCCCACGTAAAAGATCCAGATCTGCTTCTCCACCGAGAAACAATAAGCGGTCTAACAATGCATCATCACACGAGTCACCGTTAAACTAAAACGAGCCAGCACAGAGGGGCATGAGCTGGCTCCCACAAACGAGGGCCTCACGATCTTCATATCAGTAATGCAACAGAAAAACAGCAACCTTACTGCTTGTGGCTACATCAACGGAGAAAAGCGCATTTGTACTATAGACACCGGAGCATCACATTCCATTATAAGGACCGATTTAGTAAAGCGGAGAATCGAGCAATTGAGCAATATAAGATTGCGTACAGCTACGGGAGAGTCTGCCACTGTTCATGGAAAAAATTAATGTGAAGGTAGCTATGGCCAACATCGTTGCGTATCATGAATTTATCGTTGCCGATATTGTGGACGAAGTCATCATTGGTGCAGATTTCATGATAAGACATAACATTAATCTGCACATGGGACAACAAACAATGATTTGGCGTAATATTGAAATACCCCTCGATGTTGGTTATGAAAGTAAGGCCCAAGTAAGAAAGCTAGTAGCCATTGAGAACCAAAAATTACCACCACAATCCGAAAATTTGGTATGGGCCCGTGTGGAGGGAGATTGTGAGGATAACCGTTTGTGGGTGGTAGAACCAACTGAAATAAAGAGTGACTTATTAACAGCAAAAGCTCTCGTCAAAACTTGCAAAGATGGAAGAGTTCCCGTGAGAGTGCTAAATCTATCTAGCCATGAAAAAGTCGTCAAACAAAACATCGAAATAGCTCAATGTGCTCCAGCAGAGGCAGTAATAAATAGCGAAGTGAAGCCCGAACCTGTTAAAATATCCGCAAGAGAACGTGAAATACTAGACGAACATATGGGAAAATGGATAGCCGGTTTAGCAGCGCCTGACAAGAATAAGGCGAAACAGCTACTTAAAAAGCATGCATCTGTTTTTGCCTTAAAAAGCCAAAATCAAGGTAGAACAGCAATTGTAAAGCACGAAATAAACACCGGCGAAGCAAGACCAATAAAACAAGCGCCCAGAAGTGTACCCCTCGCAAAACGAAATGAGGTGAAAGAGATAGTAAACGAAATGGAGCAGAACGGCGTAATCGAACCATCTTCGAGTCCTTGGAGCTCGCCAGTGGTCTTGGTGAAAAAGAAAGATGGCGGTACCAGATTTTGTGTCGATTATAGAAAATTAAATGACGTCACCAAGAAAGACAGCTATCCACTACCTAGGATCGATGACACCTTGGATACGCTTGCCGGAGCCAAATGGTTTTCCACCTTAGACTTGCAAAGTGGTTACTGGCAGGTGGAGATTGCAGATAAAGACAAAGAGAAAACCGCCTTTAGTACAAGTGAAGGTTTGTGGCAGTTTAAAGTTATGCCATTCGGACTCTGCAATGCTCCGGCCACATTTGAACGCCTTATGGAACGTGTATTAAAGGGACTTCACTGGACAACATGCTTGGTGTATCTTGATGACATAATTGTCATAGGAAAGACTTTTGATGAACATCTCAAAACCTGGTTGAAGTCTTTAAACGTATATCATCGGCAGGACTAAAACTTGGCATAAAGAAATGCACACTGTTCCAGAAAGAGGTAAAATATCTGGGTCATCTTGTAACAGCAGACGGCATTTCTACTGATGAAGATAAAATACGAGCTGTAAAGGACTGGCCTCGCCCGAAAAATCTTCATGAATTGCGAAGTTTTCTGGGTCTTTGCACTTACTACCGACGATTCGTACCAAATTTTGCCAGCATAGCCGCCAGCTTACATGAACTGACCAAAAAGTCGAGACCGTACCAGTGGGGTGAAGCACAGGAAAGTGCGTTCCAAAAGCTAAAAGAATTGTTGTCTACGGCACCAGTTCTGACATATCCCATCGCTGGAGAAAAATTTGTGCTAGATAGCGATGCGAGCGGCTACGGAATAGGAGGCGTGCTTTCACAGGTGGTCAACGGGACAGAAAAAGTTATTGGCTATTACAGCCGAATACTTTCGAAGCCTGAGAGGAACTATTGTGTTACGCGACGCGAGCTGCTGGCGGTAATAGAGTGCATAAAACATTACCACAAGTATTTGTATGGCCAACATTTTACGCTGAGGACTGACCATGCTGCACTTAGATGGCTGTTACAATTTAAAAATCCTGAAGGACAACTTGCGCGCTGGATTGAACGCCTGCAGAGCTACGATTTTAATATCGAGCACAGGGGAGGTACAAAACACAGCAATGCGGATGCCCTCTCGCGGCGACCCTGTAACTTGGAGTGCAGACATTGCGTTAAAGCCGAAAAGAAAGAATGTGTAGTTGATATTCGGCTAATGCAAATAGAATCGGAAGAAGACTGGTCAACAGCACAAAGGAATGACCCAATCCTGTCAAAAATTGTAGTGGCTAAAGAGGAAGACAGAAGACCTACCCGCAATGAAATATCAGCAGAGGGACCACTTTTGAAATCTTATTGGGCACAATGGAATAGTTTGAAACTGGTAAATGGTTGCTTATATCGCACGTGGGAGAGTGCAGACGGCAAATCTTCATCTAATTTAATAGTCGTGCCGTCCTCTAAGATGAATGAAGTATTGAAAGAGTTCCATAATGGTCCCAGTGGAGGTCATCTAGGCATAACAAAAACCCTAGAAAAATTAAAACAGCGGTTTTATTGGGTTGGATGTCAACAAGCTGTAGCCGATTGGATAGCAAACTGCACAGAATGCATCGCGGCCAAAGGTCCAGTAAGGAGAAGTCGAGGACTACTTCAGCAATACAACTCAGGTGCGCCATTTGAGAGGATAGCGATGGATGTTGCAGGCCCATTTCCTGTAAGCCACGCTGGAAACCGATATGTGCTAGTAGTAATGGATTACTTTAGCAAATGGCCAGAGGTATACGCCATCCCCAACCAAGAAGCAAAAACGGTAGTGGAAGTATTTGTGAACAACTGGGTGTGCCGTTATGGTGTTCCAATAGAATTGCATTCTGACCAAGGTAGAAATTTTGAATCCGGCGTGTTTAAGGAAATGTGTGAGCTATATGGCATAAGAAAAACCCGGACAAACGCCACTTCATCCACAGTCTGATGGCATGGTCGAGAGATTTAATCGCACTCTGGAAGAATACTTGCGAAAAGTGGTGAGCGCCCATCAGAAAGACTGGGACGAGCACATACAAAAATTTTTATTAGCATATAGGTCGGCTGTGCATGACTCTACCTCTAGAACACCAGCAAAAATTATTTTTGGAACCGAATTGAGACTGCCTGGAGATTTGGAATTTGGCTTTAAGCCTACACCGTTAGATGGGAACGAGGAAAACTCTTCTCGAACGCAAGAAAATTTGAATGAATTACATGACTTTGTGCGCGGTCGAATTAAAATGACCAGTGATAAGATGAAAGCCAGATACGACCGAGCCGCAAACTCTGAGGGATTCACTGAAGGTCAGCTGGTTCTACTTTTCAACCCACAACGAAAGAAAGGATTATCTCCTAAACTACAGACGCATTGGGATGGGCCTTACCGAGTGATCAAGAAGTTGAACGATGTTGTCTACAGGATCCAGAAGTACAACAGCCCAAGATCTAAAATGAAGGTGGTCCATCTTGAACGACTAGCAAATTACGGAAAGGGAGATAGTGTGCCTATTCGGGACGAACAGGCTTAAGTGGGCGGCAGTGTTACGAATTTGGGGATTCTTGTTGCTAAATATAAAACAGCAAGATGGCAACACTATGAAATACAGTCAAACAATCACTATTTTCCGTTAAATTCAAAATTGCTACTATTCTGTAACCAGTAATTGCCAGATCAGTCGAGCTTTTTCTAGAAGTGATGCCAACTGGTATAAATACCAGTGCGCCGCGAATAAATGAGTCAGTCGTAATTAAATCGTCGAAGTCGTTAAGTTGTAATCGAAACGTGAAGCGATAACTATCAACCTTAAGCTACAAGCTAATTAATTTAGTGTGAAACGGTTATTTAATAAATCTAAAGTTAAATTAAATAAAAAGTGTTTTATTTTGCAAATAAAAGAATCCGTAAAATTGTTTATTCAACGGGAATTAAACAAAACACGATTTATAAAAGGCTAAATCGTAACAATATTTAATCTTAGTTATGATCTGTCAACAGTGTTGCCAGGTATGTTGAGCATAAAATCGTCAAATTTTCCAATAAAAATCGTCAAAATCGTCATTTTATTTTCAAAAATCGTCAAAAAATCGTCAAAACAAAAAATATTTGTTACAAGTGGAATAAAGTTTTAATAAAAAAAAGAATAATAATGTAATTCACATTTCAAATGCTCATGTACTATCGGTGTAATATAACACGATTTTTTACACTTTTCTGTAATTTAAACTTCGAAAATCATGAAATTTTATAACGATAGCACTTTAACACTTTAACTGTTAATTCCTTCTACATAATTCTATAAACACCACTCAGTAGCACACTTTTAAAATCTTAAATTCTTTTACATAGTTTAGAAATTCCTTAACAATGTTATTTTCTTTAATTATTAAATTTGGACTTCCATTAACGAATTAAAGTTTCAAATTGCATTACATGTGATGACATAGTTTAATACAATAAGTTTTGAAATTTTTGATTATTTCATATTTTTGGGTTGGTTTTTAATATTGCTAAAAATTATTTATTATTTTATTTATTATTTATATTATTATTTATTTTTATTTAAATATTGTTTATTACTGCATGTTTTGCAATTTTCAAATATAAATGGTAAATATCTGAGGTTTCACTTTGGAACATTAGGCATGTTTTTTAAGCACCGGATTTATTTTTGGATTTATAAATCAGAATATTCGAACTCGGTGTTTGTTTCGCAAAAACTTGGATGTTTTTTTTAATTTAAAAAATATTTTATTTTTATCTCAATCTTATTAAACTTTATAAAAATATAAAAATTAAAAAAAGCAGGGTTAGCATTCAATATAACGATTGGCTATCACAGTAACACTAATAGCGGAATGGAAATTTAAAAAAAGCGATTAAATTTCCATTTTTTTTCTTATGTAAACGGTTTTAGTTTTCTATTTAACATGTTTGATTTTGAAATATATTGAACTAGTTAAAGTCAAAATAACGCTAAAATACCGAAACGACGATTTATAATGTTATTTTGTTGATGTAACAAAATTTAATGGGTAGAATTTTGAAATAAACCCTTTAAAGACACATGCCACTATTGGAATCGAAGCTTTAAAACGTTCATAACGGCATTGGTGTTGCCGTGGCAGGCAACAGCCATTGTAATGAAAAGGTAGTGTTTGCCAACCATGAAAAAAGTAAGCACATATTCAGGGAACTTCTGCTGTAAATATTTGTCGTTGTTTCAGTTGTAATACAGTATCTATATTTTTAAGTGAAAAAACAGTCATTTGTAGAAGAAATTTAATTTTTGACTACAATTGTAGTTCATTTAAAAAACAAACCACATTAAATTACAGTATTATGATTTTACATTCATTTTATACAGTATTTTTTTTTTTTTTATTTAAAAAAATAAAACAAATTAATGTTTGTTTATATTTTACTGCACTGACTGAACCACTCATTAATAATACAATTGTAGTTAACTTTTTGAACAGTAAAAAACAAATGACTATGTTAGTTGAATTTACTACAATGTAAGTCGTTCTTTTTTCAAGTGAAATTTCATTTGTTTTTAGCTACATTTGCAGTGGTCTTTGTCGTTATTAAGTGCAGAAAATAAATTAAAATAAACCTAACATGAATCCACAAAATAACTTTTTTGTTAAACTTTCAATAAAAAATTGTTTTTAATTTTAATGAAATAATAAAAATCCAAAAATAGATCCGGTGATTTTTTAATAATAGCAAATAAACATGTTTTGCTAACATATTAAACGTTTGTCAAAAAATCGTCATTTTGGAAGCAAAAATCGTCAAATCGTCATTTAGTAATTTAGGTACTAAAAATCGTCAAAATGACGATAAATCGTCAAACCTGGCAACAGTGTCTGTCAAACTAGTTTTAAGGAGAAGTATGTAAACGTAAAAGAAATAAAAATAAATCACTTCTTATTGAACTACCAAACACGATACATCACACTGATATTAGCAATTTTTTACTAATTTTTTTTTAATGTACTTAATTGGTAATATCAAGTACTTACAAATGTCATTACGAATCTTATTACTTTTATATGCGTTATAATAATGAACTATCCTTACTATCCACCTTACGAAAAAGAGAAAAATATGTGGTTACCTATATGCCTATCAGTATGGACAAAAGTATTGTGTCTAAAGTGGAGTACACACATTAAATATTATTCATCAATTTTAGTTTTTTTACAAAAAAAAATAATAAGTGTACTCTCTATTGAAACCCCTTAAACTTAACCTTCACATCTACAGATCCGGATGTGGTGTGAACTTAGGTGAATCATTAATGGATTTAACATTGTCGTGTCATTTTGCGGATTGAGTGAATATATAACTTCTTTAATAGCACTTTAAACAGTGCATGAATGCTCTTTTTCAACCGTTCATGGATGGTATTTTTTAAATATATATTAACATTTGTATATAATAAAAATGTGCTGCATACTCTAGGGGATGTTTTTTTTTTTTTAAATATTAAAAAAAATCTTCTGGTGCCAGCGAGTATTGAACACACGAATCTGAGTCACGATCTGCTGTATTGAAGTAGACATTTGCACCAAAGTTACTTGTGCAGTACAACAAATTTAAAACGAACTTTAGTTGAAAACATTGATATATTTTTATGAAAACAAGAAAAATATGCTACACAAAAATATAATAAAAAGATAAAGTCAATAAGATTTTATAAATTATTTCTAAAATATTCTTAAGTAGCGATTAGTTTAAAAAAATATTAAGAAATAATAAAAAAGCTCATTTAACAATTTTGAATTAATCGCATATTTTAAAATATTTTGTTAATAATTAATTTGACGATGGAGTGTCTTTAATAAGATAAAATATACCAGACAGTGAGAAAAAAATATTGGAGAAGTAGTTTAACAACAGGTAGGGAAAAGTGGCCTGCAATGAAACGAGTGTGCCTTGGAAATTAAGATCTTTTAATTACACTAAATCTTTTTTTACACTAAAATGTGCTTCTAGAAAGGGTTTATTTATCCACTGCGCTGATGTTTACTAAATATCTGGATCTATTAAATATACATATGTATGAGAAAGCTTTCTTCAAGTTTTCGATATTTTCAGTTTTTGCTAATTTTGTGAGATCAAAAATAAATAATAGAATTAAAAAATCAAATAGATTTTTCAAGCCAAAATCAAGCCAATTTTTTTAAAGTAATTTTTCTGAATATTGCAATCTTTTTAAGGTACACCTGAAAAGTATATCTTGAAACAAATATGAAAAATATAAAACTGCATATAATCGATAAACTAATTTTTAGCAGTGCAATACATTTTGGCATTTGGTTATCAACATAACAATAAAAAAATATAAAACTTTAGATTTTTATACTTTTAAATAATTTTTACAAAAAGTCAAAAATAATTGTTATCTAATAATTATTTGTCAACTCTGGATAACATTTTTCTACAATTTTTTTCCTTACGAATAAAGTCAAGATGTTAATTATTTGGTCGTTTTTAAATTACTTAATTATCTTAAGTTTGATATAATTTTTATTAAAAAATAAAAAAATTACCTTAAAATACACAGAAAAAACTAAATTAAATAAAAAAAATACTAAAAAATTAATAAGAATTAAAAAAAAAAAAAAAAAAAAAAGATTATCTCCCCAGTCTGGAATCGATCTCTGATTGCAAATCCAACCACTTACCACCTCAACCTCCATATAAAAAAAGAATATATGAACGTATGAAAAAGCACGTCTTAGGATGTTATTAATTTAGATACCAATTAATTTATATGGTGATGCAAATGCTTTTAAAATAACTTTAATTTAACATTTTTGGCAGTTGTTAACAATAATTTCTATGAAAGCAAAAAATGTGCGCATGGTAATGCTTTGGAAGTCAAGTTAAAGAGGTTCTTTCACTTTCTTTTGCTGTTGATCAATTAAATTGAAAAATTCAAAATAAATTGGATTTTTGTTTTCCAAATCCATATCATTGAAAAGCTTGTGGGCAATATTGAAAAAGTGGTTGTTTGAAATAAGTTTTTTGTCTTGTATGAAAATTAATAAATTAAATAAAAAAGTATATAAATTATTCCATAATAAAAAATAATATTAAGCCACAGCAAAAATCGACCTTACTTAGATCAGTTGGTTAGAGCCTCTGTCTAAGTGTAGTGCGAAGTGCATGTGGCAAAGAAAGCAGGTTCAAGCCACGGTCAGGATTGCATTTAATAAATAAACATTTCATATAGATGCAATCAAACAATAAAAACCATAACAAATAATTACAGTATTGTCAAAAAAAGCATTACTGATGAAGGTTGTGTTACCAGAAACTGCGCAGTCTAATTCAATAAAAATTTACAATGTAGTTATGATTTTTAGAAAAGTATGCTTAATCTTCTCTACCACGCCTATCTCAAACAATTGAAAAATATGTGCATATTAATTATAGTATTAACTGTACACTGTCTAAGAAGACGATGAATAAAATTCAAAAATCCCCAATAAAATATATCAAAAATTTGCTCCCTGGCAACTCTTCCCTAACTACGTGAATAGCCAAACTACCGTATGTACAAAAAATACATCATAGTTGCGCCAACTCACAAAATGTGGGAAATAGTGGAAATTAGATTACATATGATTTTCTAACAATTGTGAATTGTTTGTTGTGTTTGTCTTAGCTATCTTCTGCAATTACAATTAAATGTAAAATCGACCCCGTGTAATTGAAACTGGTTTTAAGCCACAGCAAAAATCGACCTTACTTAGATCAGTTGGTTAGAGCCTCTGTCTAAGTGTAGTGCGAAGTGCATGTGGCAAAGAAAGCAGGTTCAAGCCACGGTCAGGATTGCATTTAATAAATAAACATTTCATATAGATGCAATCAAACAATAAAAACCATAACAAATAATTACAGTATTGTCAAAAAAAGGATTACTGATGAAGGTTGTGTTACCAGAAACTGCGCAGTCTAATTCAATAAAAATTTACAATGTAGTTATGATTTTTAGAAAAGTATGCTTAATCTTCTCTACCACGCCTATCTCAATATTTGTAAACGTTGTGTGAAATTTCGCAAAATATTTTAACAAATAGAAAATATTAATCAATTTTAATTTAATTTATAATATTTCAATAAAAATTTAAGTGTTTGTGAAAATATCAATAAAATGTAAATCAATTATGCTGACCATCTGTGCTCGGCTTAAAAATAAATTTTCAATTTTTTTTTTGAAAATTTTTTTTTATAAAATGTGCGCACACGCGATTTAAACACAGGCCTCCCCGTTGTCAGTCAACCGCTCTACCATCTGAGCTTTCTCGACAAGTTTTACTTGATTACTTAAAGTTTTAAAGTTTTACTTGATGCATGTACAAAATGTCATTACTTTCCAGATTACAAAAAATTTAAAATATGTGCATATAATAAGATAATAATAATTATTTTATATTTATTGTTATTTTTTAAAATAACCCGAGTAAACATTAATAGTTCTGATCAGAACTAACTAGATATGATTGAATCTAATTAGACATGATTGAATATAAATAGATCGGGTGCCAGATCTGACCATATATGATATGATGTGGCATTTGTGATGCACTTTATGCCCAGATCTGATCAGATCTAGTAGCATATATATTCATATCTGAAGTGATCTAGGAAATTGTATAATTTTGGTGCCCAAATATGAGCAGATCTGGTCACATTGGATTCGATCTGGTGGCAGATCTGTTCACATCTAAAACCGTAATCCCTTTGTCCAGATCTGGTACCAGATCTAAGCCCTTTCAACAGTATCAAAATACAAAATGTACACAATTTTTTAATATACAAAATATATTATTAAGAATGTTTATTTAACAATTCAAAAATTTAAAAAAAAAAAACATTTTGAAATGAGCACAATTTTAAAAAATCTTGAAAACATATTTATATTGACTTGAAACCACTGATAATAAACACAAAGTAAGATTGAAGCTTAAACTTTTAAAAACTTCTAATTTTGGTATAAGGGCATACAGGCTTCCAAAAGGATAACTTTAAAGGACATCGCCTTAACTTGAAAACGTATGGACGGATTTTTATGAAATTTGTTAGAAAGATTATATTAGATATTATTAGCAAAGCTTTAAAGTTTAATCATTATACGAAAGTCGCCGCTCTTAACTAAAAGCACTAAAAGTGTAATTTTTGTACTGTAGTTATATATTGGTAAGAGCAATTATTTAAGCCTTTAGTTATTTATTTTTATGGGTTAGTTTTTGAGATTCGCCCTTAACCTATTTTCACAGATATCGCCTAAAATAGGCAACGAAAAAAATTTTATTTTTCGTGCTTAACAAGTGGTATAAATTTCATTCCAAAAAAGATTAGGCCGGTTTGAGTGTTAACTAGAAAATTTTGCAAACAATTGAAACTCGCCAAATCGAAAAATATAAGATCTGCCCAGATTTTATCAGATCCAAATAGATCAAGTGTGTCCTCATTTTTGAGATCTAATTAGATCTGATAATTTATGCTACAAGATCTGTTTAGATCTGGCAAAACAGATACAACAAGATAAGATCGTTTTTACTAGGGAATGGGAAAATTATCTAGTTATTAGTAAGTCATTATTATTTTTTGTTAAAGTAATGCGGAGAGTAAGCTGGTGTCGTTAGTGGTAGTGAGCCAAATAATTTGGGCACGACAACCGTGGTTTATTACACAGTAATTAAAATATCAACTTTTGAATGGCAAAACAAAACCGTAGGACACGTAAACTTAATTTTGTCTCGTAGAATCCAGTGGTATACTCCGTTTAAATAGGTTAGGTCAAAATAAAAATATATTTAAATTTTAAGTTAGCATTGACTGAAGCGATTTTTTTTTAGTGTATTTTAAGTAAAAGACATCGAAATCTCTTCTGAAATTACTTTATTTATTGTTTATATGTCGAAACTCAACGCTAATAAAGACTGGCGTCCATTTTGAAACGATGTTTTCTAATAAAATTTGAAGATTCGAACCATATGACACTGAACTAACAGATGTCGGTATAAGTCAACTGTTATTACTAGGGCAACCAAAAATAAGCTAGAGCTTGTTTTTTATTTGAAAGGATAGAACATTTTATATTGAACACAAGTTTTGATCTTGAAATTATGTAAATTTTAATATATCTATTTGTTAGACCTTTGTTAAGCTTATTTTTTCATATTTGCTTATTTTGTAAATATAAATAAATTTTTGACTTATTCCTTTAAAAATTAAGATTTTTTTTAGATTTTTCCTATTAAAATTGAATTTTTGTTTTTTTTCTATCAATCAGTATTTTGAAGATTTTTTAATTAGAAGCTCAACATATAATTTCACATGTGATAGACGAGACAACAAATTGCTTAACAAAATATTTTGCTGGACATATTTAGAACAAGTACTTTTTTATTTCAACTTTGTTTGACAGACAAATTAACAAATTATTATTTTTTATTATAATTTTAATTGTAATAACAATTTTAATAAAAAAATATGAAAGTTTAATATAATTTTTATTAAAAATAAAAGTTGTTTTTTTTTTTTTTTTTTTTTTTTTTGACCTTTAATTTTGCAATGAAAATGAAAATTTTTCAAGTTCAAGGCCATACTCTATATTTCTTTATTAGGATACTGTCCTAACAAATAATCTATAGAGTTTTGTTTTCAAATTTATTCTTTGACCCTTTTCTAGGTTCCCATCATCAGAACACGTTTTGAAAGCGGTAACAATCCTATGCCAAACATCAAACATTCATATAAACTAGTTTACTCACTACATGAGAACTAATATATATAATATGAGCTCGAAGTAAAAAAGATTATCACCATTGATCAAAATAATAATTTTCATTTTCATTGCAAAATTAAAGGTCGAAAAAAACATAATTTTTATTTTTAATAAAAATTATATTAAACTTGTATAAAAGACAGAGTATGGCCTTGTTTACTACTTCCCCTGTACATTTTGTTTTTAACAAATGTGCCTATCAAAGGACAAGAAACAAAAACGTGTATTGAATATTTACCAAAGGTAAGACATACACACAAAAAAAAAAAAAAAACAAGTTTTCAATTTATTTTTTGATCAATGGTGATAATGTTTTTTACTTCGAGCTCATATAATATATATTAGTTCTCATGTAGTGAGTAAACTAGTTTATATGAATGTTTGATGTTTGGCATAGGATTGTTACCGCTTTCAAAACGTGTTCTGATGATGGGAACCTAGAAAATTCCCGAAATAGATCTATCAACACATTCCTGAAAGGGTCAAAGAATAAATTTGAAAACAAAATCTCTATAGATTATTTGTTAGGACAATATCCTAATAAAGAAATATGGAGTATGGCCTCGAACTTGAATAATTTTCATTTTTAAAAAAATATGAAATTAAACGGTTAAGTCTTTGAATTTAACGGCTTTTTTTAAGCGCTTAAAACATTGTATTAAAATCCGACGTTACGGATTGTATATAAATAAATTGTATCCTCCTAAAAATGGACGGCCATCATTGTAAGACTTAATTTTAGATAAATAAATAACTAATAAAGTTATTTCAAAAAAGGTTTTGAGTCAAAGCAAATTTAGAATTTAAATAAATATCTTTATGTTTTAACGTAACCTATGAAAACAAAGTATACCACTAGATTCTACGACCCAAAATTAAGTTTAAGTGTCCCGGGGTTTAGGTGTTTCATTTCCACATACTTACTGTGTTATCGGTCGTATTTAGCACGAAAACTATTGTGATTCCACGCAGGCTTTGTTTAAGGAATCGCGAAATTCATCGGACAAGACATTCTACACAACATTTTTATTGTGCCTTGACTACGAGATCGCGGCGATACAGTAAAACAAAGAATGTTGAAAACTTTAAAAAATTATCAAAAAAATTCGACTCCATTTTAGTCGTTTTTGGAATGGATGGTATATGCAGTATTAAGTCCCTCAAAATTCGGTGTAGTTCGCGTTGTATAGCGGCTCAAAGTTCTAAATTTTTAAGTAATTATCCGATTTTTACAAATCGCATCTCATATGAAAGTTTGGATTTTCTGCTATAAGATGTTCATTAGAATAGCACACAGTCTTCATATAGAAAGTTTGCAAAAATGATAAAACGCTATTTTTTGAGAAACAATTTGAAAAAATCGGATAAAAAATTAAAAAGTTAAAGTAGTTAAAATTTTGAGCCGCTATGCTACGAGAACTGCATCGATTTTTGAAAAACTTAATGCAGCATATATGTATCTCATACACTCAGGAAAAAAGCTTTATCATATTTATGAAAAACTTCATAAATATGATGAAAAACTTAATTGATTTTGTAACACTTCTTAAATATTATGAAGCTGTTTCATAAAAAGGCAAACTGGAAAACTAAAAAGGCTTCTTCATATCTACGAAATGTTTCATAAATGTGAAGAAGTTTATTTAAAGTTTCATAAATTTTTACATTGTTACATTGGACGAAAATTGATGAAACTTATTAATGTTTTTCTCTGGGTGTAGTAGTACGATTGCAATGAAATTCGCAACAGGCATAAGTGACTTAATATCGAGCTTAAGTTTCGATTTTCAACCTTCCAGATATGATCACCCAAAATAGAGAAATTGTTTCATATAAAAGTTTGAGTGCTCGCAATTTTTTTGTTACTAATCCGATTTTCAAAAATTAACATATTTGTAATCTGCTAGTAGAGAATAACAAAAAACATGCTTACATGTATGGGTTATCTCTGATAGTTCCCGAGATATTACCATTTGAATATGTGAAATTCCAAATTTGGTCCGACTCAGAACCAGTTTTTTGCGAATAACAGGATGAAATCGGGGCCAATTTCTTTTTGAAAATATCGATGTGTTTATTTTCACATAACCAAGGACCATATCGAAAATTCTTATAATGACTCAAATAAGAAAAAAAAATCTTTGTTAAACAAAAGATGTTTTTTCAGATGTCGTGTCCTTCGAAAAACTTCATTGATATTCGTCCAATGCAACACTTCATA
Source organism: Delia radicum (assembly GCA_021234595.1). Lineage (NCBI taxonomy): Eukaryota > Metazoa > Arthropoda > Insecta > Diptera > Anthomyiidae > Delia > Delia radicum. Next base: position 154,923,910 of record CM037854.1, read on the forward strand.
GTGAAGTTGTTTCATAAAAGTTCCAATTGATGACAAGCTTCATCATATTTATGAAATTGTTTATACATATCAAGAAGTTTCATAGCTTTTCATGAAATGCTTCATAAATCTTGTAAGACGGTTTATAAATATGATAAAGCAAATTCATAAATTTTTATGAAGTGAAAATTTTATTTGGTAGCGTACAGCCAATGCATTAGCTGTATCCTTAAATGCACGCCATTGCAATGACGAACATTTATTTTCAAAACATTATGTTTCAAACCCAATATTTTTGCAAACTACAAATCAGAATATATCAGTTAAAAATCACAATATCAAATTGATATTTAGAAAAAATCAATTTACATTAGCTTTTATCATACTTGGGAATTTTTCATTGGCATTGAAATTTAATCTGCATTACTTATGGTCAATGCCAATTCCAAAAAATGTCATTACCATTCCAATGCCAATGAATTCTTGTTTTAATTGGCATTGATGGTTATGAAATGGCACCAAAGCCAACCAATTGTAATTGACGAAAACTAATTGTTTATAAAAAGTGATTTCTTTTGGAAAAAAAAGATACAAATTTAAATTTTAAGTACTATTTTTGAAAGTATCAAATACATTTTTTATAGACAATTGTAATTGATATCAAAAAATGCTAATTAAATCGTCAATTAATAAGTCCATTCAATTAACCAGTCCCGAGTATGATTTTTATTAAAATTTAGAAAAAATAAATGGAGTTATACCTCATTTATACTACACAAAAAAATAAATTAGTCATTTACACTAATTATTTTCACTAGATATTATTTAGTTTTTCTTTGTCATATCGCTCTTTTATTAAGCACTTTTCTTTATCTTTCGCATGCTTATAAGAAAGAAAAAAAAAATATTAAACCATTTCTAAAAGGACGCACAATTTTAATTAAAACACATTTATATTTAAAAAAATGTTACAAAATATATTTTTTGACTAGTTGTTGACAACTGGGTTACACACTAGGGTTACCTGTCACGACGTAAAGGGCAATTTATATTTATAATAGAAATCGCTTTTTCATGTCATTTTGAAGTGCACTTCCTTAAAATGCATTTTTTCAAGTTTTTAACATTAAAGTTGTACTAGTTGACCAATAATACTGCACAACACATTTTGAATAACTTTTTATTTATTGTGTTCCTTATTTTACGAATTTTGATGTCTATATCGCGAAACAACGCTTTAATCTGTTTTATCAAAATCCGCGATACACGTCAAATTTGAAATCCGAAGTATTTGCAGAAATAATTACAGTCAAATACGGGATTTGCTTCAACTTTATTAATCCTTTTAGACTTTATCCACTTGCAAATATTTTACAACTTTATAATTTGTAGTAAATTCTTTTCCATTTGGACATTTTATTTTATTTAATAAATTCTCTTTAAATTACCTATAAAAATAAGTTGTTTGAGAAAAAAACACAAAAATTGTTGTAAATTTTGTGTATAAAATTATATACAAAATTCAATTAATTGTACTATTGCATTGATGTAATTCATATTTATACCCAAAATATGATTGACAAATTTTCTAGTGTGACTCTGCATAGGGTAATACACAATTTTATCAAAAATTAAATTGTGTTTTTCTAAATATGATATAATATCTAAATATATAATGAAAATGAAAATTATTCAAGTTCGAGGCCATACTCTATATTTCTTTATTAGGATATTGTCCTAACAAATAATCTATAGAGTTTTTTGTTTTCAAATTTATTATTTGACCCTTTCAGCAATGTGTTGATAGATCTATTTCGGGAATTTTCTAGGTTTCCATCATCAGAACACGTTTTGAAAGCGGTAACAATCTCATGCCAAACATCAAACATTCATATAAACTAGTTTACTCACTACATGAGAACTAATATATGAGCTTGAAGTTAAAGATTATAACCATTGATCAAAAAATAAATTGAAAACTTGCAAGGTCCACCTCTGGTGGATATTCAATACATGTTTTTTGTTATTCTCTCCTTTTTATATTTTGTTTAGTTTATAAACAACACAGGGGGAGTAAACTAGACTGTACTTTGTCTTTTATACAAGTTTGATATAACTTTTATTAAAAATAAAAATTATGTTTTTTTCGACCTTAAATTGTGCAATGAAAATGAAAATTATTCAAATATATATTATTTTGTATTTTGCAATGTCTAGGTATATATAACGTAATTATTAATTGCATTAGTTTTAGCGTATTCTAAACGTAATATACAAGTATATATTGAACGAGATGCGATAAGACGCAACTATATATGACATCATATTAAAATTTTTGACAAAATTAATTTTATATATGAATTTATATAAATATGTTCGGTTAAATACACTGGCAGACAAAAACGTATAAGAGTATACAAAATAATGTATTATTTTATGCAAACGTTTTAGCTCAGGATAGTAAAGAAAAATCTACGTATTTTTACTTCGTATTTTTACTTTATTGAAATTAATAAAATTCGGATAGGTGATAAAGAAGCAAAAAAATTATAAACGTATATTCCAGTGGCCCAATCCCATGTTTTGGGGTTTTAAAGTGGCGTCCAAATTGAACACATCTTTGTATGAAAATATGTTTAAAGTTTAGGAAATTTAGACTTATTTCAAAACAGCGTTAAAATACTCGAGATAACATACATATTGAAAGACACTTTGACACTATGTCGTGGACACAGCCTGCCAATTATTTGAATTATTTTAAATATTGGTGAACAAATTATTCACTATTTTTTCTCCTTTTTCATATATCCGACTTTTTTAAGATCGGAGGGAGCCGATTGAAGTTGTTCTCCATGTCTTCTTTTAACAAAATCGTAAATTTTCAAGGAAGCTTTTAAGCTCACTAGTGTAATTGTAGTCTGAAAGAAATAATGACAAAGAAAAAATATAGAATTGGAAAATTTAAAAATATACCTGACATAGTCCAGGTCGTATTTAAACTAAGTTATGAATTTCCAAATCACTTTGATTTATATATTGGACGATTTCAGATGCTTTTCAAGCGTTCTTGTGTGTTTACCCTTAATTTTCAACTTTTTCGTCAATAATTAAATTTTTTTTAATCAATTTTTAAAATAAAAACCCTTTAAAATTTCTAAAAAAAAAACAACACGACTAGTTTAGCTGCTTAATTTTATTTTATTTTTTTTTATTTTATTAATTAATAATCATATAATTACAAATTATATACTATTACCCTAACCGAGCACTAGCTACTATGGCCTTCGGCGCTTTGTAGCGAAAACAGACCAGTGCCTCTGGTTCAGCGGTAGTTTTAATCAATATAATATCACTAATAAATTGAATGGGTGCTGATCAGCTAATGGTCTCAGCGTTTTAATAAAATCTTGAAAAGCAAATTTTGAGTATTTGATAATTATATGCTGATTTTGGTTGTGCTTAAGAAGTACTCCTTAGAAAATTTGTGAAGCGAAAATTGAGAATATATGTATATACTACGGTTCTTTTAAGAAGTTTACAATCTGATAATTTATTACTATCATTAAAATTCTGCAATATCATTATAATCGAATATAATCAACGTACACGTGATCAATATTGGTGTTGGACCGAACATTTGACATCGTCCATTAAAATAAAATTTGTGAAATCTGAAACTATACAAAGTTCATCGTTAAATTTTGACAAACATCAGTCTAGTAAAATTCAATTTCGTTAATAACTGGAAAACCGATTTAACTTATTACAAGTATCAAATACAAATTCGTGTCGGGCACTTTTATTTATTGCCTGTTTCATTCACACTTTTACCACACAAAATTTTACTCTACTTACACTAACACAATATACTGTACTTTTGCTATACATTCCTTTTAAACTACACTTAAAATACAAGCCAGGATTTACTTTAAAGTTAGAGTTATTTATTAAATACAGAAAATTAAATTTGGTCAAAGCTCCGATAACCCAAGACTACAGGCCTGCAGTCATCGTGGGACGTCATAATGGTGAGTTCATAAAATAAAATTCTTAAAACATATTTTTTTTTTTATAATAAATAACTTTACAAGAACATTATTTATATTGTTAAATACATTCCCTTATTTAAATATTTAAAATTTTACATCGTTCTAAAACAAACTTTGCAAATTTTTTTTTAAATTTAATTTTATTTTTAACCATTAATGTGGTTTAATATTATATATCAGGGGTGCCCAAGGCCTATGCGCTTGGTGCTCATTTGCTTTTGTAAAAACATTTAGCTATAGGCTGTGTGTTTTAATACACATATAGAGCGCTCAGCACTAGCAATACGAAATACACAAACAACTTTGTCTTATTAGTTTTTTTGTCGTTCTTCACTGTATACACGCAAGCGCAAAGCAACAACACTTTCGTATGCTTTGCTGGTAAACATTGAAATATTTTTTTCTTTGTATGTATTGGTTTTTACAACAAAAAATGTTGAATAAAAATTAGTTTTTCTTTAAATGTATTGGTGTTTGCTCTTCCATAAGGAACTTTTGGGCACTCCTGTTATATATAATATTTTCTTTTAATTTCAAATATTTAAAAATACAATTAGTACTTCGCTCAAGATAATAGAATATTTCAGCAGAAGACATACAGCCCCATACCAAAACACCTCCGCCACCATACTAAAATTGCGCGTTTTCTGATTCTTCGCTCCAATTCCTCCCACAAATGCTCAATGGGGTTTAAGTCTGGGGACTGCGGGGGGTGTGGCAAAACATGAGCCGTATTAAATGCAAGCCACATTTTTACGACATGGGCTGTGTGTTTCGGGTCGTTGTCTTGCTGGAATGTAAAATCTTCAGGTAAATTTAGCTTTTCTGCACTTTTTTTGACATTTTCCTTTAGAATGTTAAGGTAAACTGTCTTGTCCATTATCCCCTCAATAAATACGAGCTCTCCCACACCAGCAGAAGACATACAGCCCCATACCAAAACACCTCCGCTACCATACTTTACTGTTGGTAAAAGATTGTTTGCTTCATATCCAGTGTTACGCTTTCGTCAAACCCTAGCGTGTCCATCAGATCGGAAAATATTAAATTTACTTTCGTCTGTGAACAGTACCTGATCCCAGAAATCGCAATGCCTATTTTGAAATTGTTTGGCATAGTCCACTCTCTTTTTTTGATTAACTGTTGATATCCAAGGTTTGCGTCTAGCCACACGTGAGTTATACCCAGCTTCATGTAACGTTCTACGAACTGTTTTTGGGTGTACATCTTTACCAAAATCTTGTTTTATCTCTGCGGCAACCTGAGAAGATGTTATTTATGGATCACCTCTTACTTTTCGTACGATTTGAACACGTTCTCTCTCAGTTAATTTGCGAGGACGACCACAAAGACTTGAATTTTTAAAGTTTGTTTCGGCTTTGAACCGATTTACAATTGTCCGTATGGTAAAACGGCTGCGGTTCATCAATTCTCCGATCTCAGCAAACGATTTGCCTTGGTTATGTAAATGTAAAATTACTTTGCGTTGAGATTCAGTCGTTTCACTTTGTTTAGGACACATTTTAAAAAGATTATAAACAAAATTAGTATTTTCTAAATTTTTGCAACTTTTCAATTACTTAAATCAATAAAAACTTAATAACGGAATATAACAGCATGTGTCAAATGTAAAATTGGTGCCAGATTATTAAAATTAAAATAAAGGGATAGATGCCTAAAAAAGTGTGCCTATACTTTTGTACATTGTATTTTTGAACTTTTTCTACTTTTTATTTGCCAACGGACTAACTCATCTTACTACACGAATAAAACTGCTACAATCTTGAAATATACAGTAGACTGTAATAAATTAATAGTAATATTAATATAAAAAATATTCCTTCTGGTTTTAATGCAACCTTTAAATGCTACATGGCTGTTGTTCCTATACTTAAGTCCATCACTGTAATTATAGGTTGCACATTTTTTTTTTTTATTACACTCTAATATTTTAAATTTGTTCCTTTTCTTGTTCACTTTATAATTTATTGAAATAAAACATTGAGTTAGTTATGGAATATTAAATTTTCATTATTTCGCGAAACATTTAGGTAATTGTAGTTGGGATTGTTATGGCATAGGCATGGGCGGGTATAGAATAGGGAAGGGAAACTAACATCTTCAATCCTTTTCCACTTTAATTACTCCACTGTCTTTTCTTCTCTTTTAAATTTTTTTTTTTTTTCTGGTGATCGTTTCTAGGTTAAGCTACCTTAAAATGTTATTGTTTTTTGACTCTTAAAAATATCTCCATGGAGACAAGAACACCATCCCAATATCCCTGAGCACGGCCGGTTTATAAAGGTAGCACAGTCTCCCGAGAGGTATAGGCTGAAAAATAAGTAGAGTCGTCACACCGGGGCGCACTGCTTAATTTTAAAATATCGCATTTTAAGGAGCGCCGATAGAAATTTGTTAACATTTAGTTTAAAAATTTTTTTTAAAAATTTGAGTCAAATTGGACCAAGTTAACACATGATGCATTTCGATGAAAGTTTGAGGCTTAAATTTATTTCGAAATATTAAAAAAAAACCTCTGTGTACTGAACACGAGTAGCTTTAATGGATTTTGAGATATTGTAATATATATCGTAAGAAATACTAAAAACCAGATTAAAATAAAAAGATTGCACTGTAAGTAAAGTATCAACTTTTGCACTGACACACTACGGCACACGTAAACTTAAATTTGGGTAGTCGAATCCAGTGAAAAGATTATGTCAAAATACATAGGAAAAATTATTGTCAAAAAAATTTCAATTAAACTTTTGTTCGATTACAAACTCACTTTCTTTTAAATGTTTAATAATATGTATTAACTGTTTAATTAAAAAAACATTTGGTATAAACTAAATTTCCAGTTTTTATAACGTATAATAGCAACATAGAAACAAATGTAAACAGGTTTAAAGATCGCCAAAAATTAAAAAATAGATTTATGTAAAAAATTCGCTTTTTTAATTTTTGGCGATTTTTTTTCAACTTTAAAAATTTTGTTTTAACTTTAGAGATTTTTTCGAATTTTGGTGTTTTTTTTTTCTTAATTTTGGCAATTTTATTAAATTTCTGATATTTGAGGATTGTTTTTAAATTTTGGCAGTTTTTTTTCAAGTCTGGTGGTTTTTCAAATGTTTTTAATTTTTTTAAATTTTGGCGATTTTTTTTACAATTTTGGTGGCTTTTTTTTAAATCTTGTAATTTTAGCGATATGTTTTTAATTTAAGCAATTTTCGGGGAGCAAGGGAAAAAATGGCCGTGATCAATAAAAACTTGTATGGCAACTTTGCCCCTGGTAAAGGGATATTGTATACAAAAATTTAGAGAAATCCGTTCAAAAATTAAAATGCTTTTAACAAACATCTAAAGCATATATAACAATTTAAAAAAAAGTGGGCTAAAAAATGGGCGTGGTCGATAAAAATATATAGCGATATGATAATCATGTGAAGTAAATTCGAGAGAAATTGGTTAAAAACAAAACAAATTTAGAGCTACAAACATAATATTTGCAAACAAAAAAAAAACGTGGACGTAAAAGAAGACGCGGTCAATGAAAAGTATGTTAGATCTTACCAGTTTTGAGCAAGTTTCAGTGGGGAAAAAAATGTTTTATCTAAAGTGAAAAATGCATTAAAAAATTATAAAACAATAGCGGCTATTGATAATTTTCTTAAAATTTAATTATCTTTCTCAATTTTGAGGTTTTTTAATTTTGACTGTTTTTATTTAATTATGGCGATTTCTTTTTAAAATTTTGGTGATTTTTTTTTTTAAATTTTACAAATGTTTTCTCCAATTTTTGTCATTTTTTTTTGCAAATTTTAATTACAGTTCCAATAGTATCTACTAAAAGTTTGTTTGAAATTAAAAACAATATTCAATTACATTTTTAATATATATGATTTAAACCGGAATTGAAAATGAAATCAATTAAATAGTTACAATTTTTTTTAATTTCTTTAATATGATCGAATTCAATTAAACTTTAAATTGGATCAACAAATATTTTAATTGAAACTCGATTTTAGTTTTTTTTTGTATAACTTTCTCAGCATAAAAGGAAATCGCCTAAAACTTTTGGTGGATGATAGTCGTCATGTTGCAAAATCTCCTATTAAGGTGATTATAACTGACAAATAAACAATTAAAATGAGATAAAATTTATTAGTTAGTTTGCCTTCAGAAATAGAGAAAATATGACAATATGTATATGCGTGAAGAACTTAAAACTTTATATTTTTTCAAGGACACGTCCGACAGTTTAAGAGATAATTAGTTGGAGTAATGCGTAATAGTTAGATATCAGTACTACTAATATTGTGCGTAAGTGCTAAATAGGTCGTATTAGTATTTTGGAATCCAGGGCCATTTAAGGTTAAATTTTGTAGTCTTTAGTAGATTGTTTGATCATCTCAGCTCTTAAACATAACAATAGTAATGGTGATAACTACACTTAGAAAATTATGAAGGTAGAATAAATTGCAAATGGAAGTTAAAATAATTAAATTTTCAGCTGCAATGTGCAGTTATTTTTAACACAACATTGCCGGTATTCAAAGAAATATTAATAAAAAAAACGTTTATTTTTAAAAAATTAAAAATCATTAAAAAAATCCGGTACAAATAGTTTAAAATTTAGCTACAACAACAAAAAATAGTATCTGAATCTGCGACATCTGAATTTTCAATGAAGTTAACAATCACGGTCCGCTTAATTTAAGCTAACCTTTATTTTAGAAGAACTAAATTTGGCTTGACAGTTGTAGTTAAATTAACTAAGAGTTTTGTTAAGTCAACAGATTTTTTATGCTGAACCAACAGAACATTTTTACTGAAATGGTCTTTTCGGATCTAACCAGAGGCAGGTCCATATTTATTACCGCGAATATATGTAGTACTTAATAGGATTTTCGGTCCATTTTGTTCTATCTCGCTTAGTTTCTGGGATATAGCCTTTTTATGATTATAAAGTAAAAAATAATAGAAAATAACGCCATCTACAAGTGAAACTGATAGCGGAGACACAAAAAAATTATGGTTTGAAAACAATTGTGGTTTAAATTAGCTGGCCAAATTTTTAAATTTAAGAATAACGAATTACTAAATTTTAGATCGAAAAATTAGTTCAAATACGGATAAAATTTGTTCTTGAGGTAAAATGAGAAAATGAAAACATTAGCTCAACTGAGTTGGAACCCCTTTAACAGACTTTTGAACAAATTTTGTTTTATGAGTGTATTCTTCGTCTGGTTTTATTATTTAATAAACACACTATTGTAAAACTATATTTATATAAAATATCATTTTAAATATTCACGTTTAACGGTATTTTTCCAAATCATTTCTGCCGCATGTCTGCCTTTAACCCTCAAACCGGCCTAAGCTTTTTTGTTATGAAATTTATACCAGTGGTTCGGCACGAAAAATAAACAATATGTTCTTCTACCAAAATAGGTTTCGTTGCTTATTTTAGGCGATATGAGAAAAAATAGGTTTAGACCAAATCTCAAAAACTAATCTATTAAAATAAATAATTTTAGGCATGAATTATTCATTCCTCTTACCAAAATATAACTACAGTCCAAAAATTAACCTTTTCGTTCTTTTAGTAAAGAAGATATAGCGATTTTCGTTTTACGAAAACCGCTAAATTGAGCGAAAACGCACATTAACTTCAACATATATTGATTAAACTTAAAGGCTTTGCTAATAATACTTAATATAATCTTTCTGGCAAATTTCATAAAAATCTGTCCATACGTTTTCAAGTTAAGGCGATGTCCTTTACAGGTATCCTTTTGGAAGCCTGTATGTTTTTATACCATAATTAAAGTTTTTTAAGTTAGAAAGGTTGATGTTAAGAAGAAGAATAAACAAATCAGCCTAGACTAGTTTCTGCCTTTTTAATTTACAGGCGTCATCAGTAATTTCCCATTTAAATTGTATTATTATTTGTGTCTTATAATTGTCAGATTATCTCCATATGATAAATTTTTCAACAACCTGCCGGTAAGAATCGAGCCTGCGTTTCTTCTTACATTACGTACTTACAACCCACGACCGCTTAACAATCACACACAAGTATGTCCTCGAATGCAATGCAGATAAATTGCAGTTTTTCTGTGATTATATATTATGCTCAGAAGTGACAAACACAAACCGTCTATTTTTAGATTTTTGTTTATTTTTTAATCGCCTCCGTCTCTATTTCACAACGTATGGTATGAAGTATGGTTTTTACGTGCAGGGTAGCCAACTTTGCGTTTATGTTGATACATCGCCATATTGCAAATCTTGTAATGTATTTTAGTAAAGTGTTCTTTTAACGTCATATAGACAGTCGCAATTAACTAAGCTTCGATCTTACTTTGTGTTTAGTGTCAACGGTTTACTGTCTACATAAATATTTTTTTAAGATTTATGAAAATTGTGTTCATTTCAAAATATTTATTTTTACTAAATTTTAACTTTAACGCTTTTTCGCTTCCAAACTGTGCACACACAAAAATACTTCACAAAATATTTTGTAAATTCTTATTATAAATCACTCATTTTGGCGTACTTATTTTTATTTTTTTTTTATTTTTTGATTCATATAAAATAATGTTATAAGTACTCAAAAAAAGAGTTAGTAAAGTCAGCTAATGAGGTTCCAGGAGGGCGCTTCCAAAAAATTGCTAATGTCAGCAAAATATTTTGCTGAAAATCAGCGAGCCGACTTTTAGCAATAAAATTAGTAGATTCAGCAAAAATTTTGCTAACACTTAGTTGATTAAAAATTAAAAATCCTTGCTAAAAGTTAATAAAATTTTTGCTGAATATTAGTAGACTGAAAAAATACAAAAAAAAAATTAGAAAAATTATATTTAAGTTAATTTATTTACTGGAAATCTTAAAAAAAAAATTGCGATTCTTTTACAAATAATGTACATTACGTTACAAAATATAAAAATGTTCATATACCCACATAGACAATATTTGAAAACATATAGAAATAATTATATACAACATAAACAAAATTATCTTTCAACTATTACATCAATGGTAGTCTAAACATACAATCCTTTTTTGCAATAAGAAACAGAAACAAAAAACTACCTACGATTTATACAATTTAACCACACTACACTCAAAAAAATAAGTTAGTAGAAAAGTTAGTAAAACGTCTTGTAAATCAGGTATAATATTTTTTAGCAAAATGTTTTTTCTAAAATCGTGTTTTCAGCTAAAATTTTTGTTATACTTATTCAGCACTTAACTGTTTTATACTAATGCTTTACTAATATACTAATGTTTTACTAATTAATTTTGCTAAACAAAAATTGTGCTGATAAGCACATTAATAGTGTGGACGACAACCAGATTGAAAGATATACGCAGAATCAAGTAGATATCGCGGAATGTCAAGATGTAATAGACACAAGGAAAATGATACTAAAAAGAACAACTCTTGTAAGACATATACAAAAATCAACCATGGAAGTTTATGTATCTGTTTTTCATACAAAAAACAAAATTGAGGATTAAAACAACTTAAATTTTGCGTTGTCACCGGCTTGTGAAAATAATTGTCTTTTAATTAAATAAAAGACAAAATAAAATATTTAAATTTAATATGTATTTCTAAACTAAATGTTTATAGGTTAATAATCTAGTGTGGTCAAATTGCAAACAAACATATACAGACATGTAGACAGAGTAAAGCGAAAGACAAAGACACACATCTTAGGTAGATGTAATTTTGCTGAAATTATGTTTTCATCTATAATTTTAGTTATACTTATTTAGCACTTAACTGATTTGAACTAATGATTTACTAATATTTTACTAATGTTTCACTAATTTATTTTGCTAAAAAAATTTTGCTGATAAGCATATTAATAGTGTGGACGACAACCAGACTGAAAGATATACGCAGAATGAAGTAGATGTCGCGGCATGTCAAGATGTAGTAGAGAAGAGGAAAATGATACTAAAAAGTACAACTCTAATAAGACATAAAAAAATCAACCATGGAAGATTTTTATATCTGTTTTTCATACATAAAATAAAATTGAGGATTAAAACAACTTAAATTTTGCTTTGTCATCGGAAATAATTGTCTATTAATTAAATAAAAGACAAAATAAAATATTTAAATTTAATATGTATTTCTAAACTAAATGTTTAAAGATTAATAATCTAGTGTGGTCAAATTGCAAACAAACATATACAGACATGTAGACAGAGTAAAGCGAAAGACAAAGACACACATCTTAGGTAGATTTTTATGGTTCCTTTTTCTTATTGCAAAAAAGGGTTGGTTTTTTCGTTTCGTTTGTTTTTGTTTATTTTTTCGTTTCGTTTCTATAATTATCTTCGGCAGTTGCGTCCTTTAAAAGATAGCATCATTTAGACAACCATTGATGTAAGTAGTTGAAAGAAAATTTCTACTAATTTTGTTGCTAAAAATCAGCTCGCTGATTTTCAGCAAAAGATTTTGCTGACATTAGCAATTTATTTGCAAGCACCCTCCTGACTAAAATTTTGCTGACTCAGCAAAATTTTTTGCTGACTTTACAAACATTTTTTTTTTGAGTGTACATTAATAATCACTATAAAGATTTAGTTTACAAATACACATTAAATGTTTATTAAATTTAAATATTTCATTTTGTCTTTAAATTAACTAATAAATAATCACTTTGACAAGCCGGTGACAACACAAAATTAAAGCTTTTTTAATCCACATATGTATTCACGTTGTTAGCGTCCGTTTGTAAGAAAACCAGAGACAAAAATATTCCATGGTTTATTTTTTTATGAGTCTTACAATAGTTGTACGTTTTAGTGTCATTTTCCTCGTCTCTACTTCATCTTGACAATCCGTGACATCTACTTGATTCTGCGTATATCTTTCAATCTCGTTGTCGTCCACACTATTAATATGCTTATCAGCAAAATTTTTTTAGCAAAATAAATTAGTGAAACATTAGTAAAATATTAGTAAATCATTAGTTCAAATCAGTTAAGTGCTAAATAAGTATAACTAAAATTATAGATGAAAACATAATTTCAGCAAAACATTTTCTTAGAAATAGTATGCTTGATGATCAAGGCGTGTTGTAACTTATTTATTTTTTTATTTTGAGTATACGTTAAAACTTCAACTTCGATGTGAGATCTCTAACCAAAACTTTTTTTGAGACTTTTTTTTGGCAGACCATATTTATTTTCATAACGGCGTATTTTAACTGTGGTGGAGATTTTAACTGTGGTGGAGATTTCCAATTTTTTTTTTGGACGATATTAATGTTCACTGTAGGCCCATAATATGGTCATAGAAATAAACCTGTAGAAATGGCAGAAAAGGCTACACTCAAAAAAAATGTTAGTCAGGAGGGTGCTTGCAAAAAAATTGCTAATGCCAGCAAAATCTTTTGCTGAAAATCAGTAAGATGATTTTTAGCAACAAAATTAGTAGATTCAGCAAAAGTTTTGCTAACACTTAGTAAATTAGAAATTAAAAAACCCTTGCTAAAAATTAATAAATTTTTTGCTGAATTTTAGTAGACTGAAAAAAACGCAAAAAATTGTAGTTTAGTTAATTTATTTGCTGAAAATCATAAAACATATTTTTGTGATTCTTTTAAAAATAATTTACAATAATTACGAAATATAAAAATTTTCATTTTCCCACATTGACGACATGAATTAATTTAATATCTGAAAATATATAGAAATAAATATATATAACATAACAAAAATTTTCTTTCAACTACTTACATCAATGGTTTTCTAAATGATGCTATCTTTTAAAGGACGCAACTGCCGAAGATAATTATAGAAACGAAACGAAAAAATAAACAAAAACAAACGAAACGAAAAAACCAACCCTTTTTTGCAATAAGAAAAAGGAACCATAAAAATCTACCTAAGATGTGTGTCTTTGTCTTTCGCTTTACTCTGTCTACATGTCTGTATATGTTTGTTTGCAATTTGACCACACTAGATTATTAATCTTTAAACATTTAGTTTAGAAATACATATTAAATTTAAATATTTTATTTTGTCTTTTATTTAATTAATAGACAATTATTTCCGATGACAAAGCAAAATTTAAGTTGTTTTAATCCTCAATTTTATTTTATGTATGAAAAACAGATATAAAAATCTTCCATGGTTGATTTTTTTATGTCTTATTAGAGTTGTACTTTTTAGTATCATTTTCCTCTTCTCTACTACATCTTGACATGCCGCGACATCTACTTCATTCTGCGTATATCTTTCAGTCTGGTTGTCGTCCACACTATTAATGTGCTTATCAGCACAATTTTTTTTAGCAAAATTAATTAGTAAAACAATAGTATAATATTAGTATAGCATTAGTATAAAAAAGTTAAGTGCTAAATAAGTATCACAAAAATTTTAGCTGAAAACACGATTTTAGCAAAAAATTTGCTAAAAAATAGTATACCTGATTTACAAGACGTTTTACTAACTTTTCTACTAACTTATTTTTTTTGAGTTTACAAGAGGTCGTTAAAAATTACGTTGCAGAAAAAACTGCTTAAATTAGCAGATTTTTTGCCAAATATTAATAAAATAAAACAACTGAAATAAAACTGTTAATTTTAAAAATTTTAGTTGAATTTAAGTTAATTGAAATTTAAAAACAGAAAACATAAACTGTAATATCAACAAAATTTCGCTATAACTATGGGAATATCTACAATTTCAGAAAACTATTGTGTGCCAAATTAGTGGCACACAATAGTTTTCTATATTATCTTATTTAAAATTCATTAAGAAACAGTAATGTGTTCGCGTGAATCATACCCCGCCTGGAGGCGCTTAGAGGGTTAAGAGATTTAATATTTTTTCTTTGATTTCTTTTCGACACATTGAATTAATATATAAATAGCAAAGAGCTACAAGAAAAGAAAAACAACATTCAATAGTATTCAAGTTATTAAATTGATTTTCTACCCGATGAAAAAAGTTACGATATGGGTATTATATACCATATATATAATACCCATATCGTTATATCTTAGTTAATCCGAAAAATGGCATACATAACCTTATACCATGCCATGGACTCTCATCTGATATAATTTGATCCGAAAAATTGGTCTATCTAATTTGATCAAGTTGTATATAATTTGATACAATTCCATGTAACTACATAAAA
The DNA here is from genome assembly GCA_021234595.1 of Delia radicum. NCBI lineage: Eukaryota > Metazoa > Arthropoda > Insecta > Diptera > Anthomyiidae > Delia > Delia radicum. Next base: position 154,939,111 of record CM037854.1, read on the forward strand.
TCCTTTAAAATTGTTTGGAAATCCTCACTAATATTTTGTTTTACATTTCAAATAATAATGAAAATTTAAATATAAATCAAAGGATTTTAAAATTTAATGTGATTGTAATTTACCTAATATGTGGTGGCCATATACACGATTTTCTCACTTAAAATGATTCTTTTACTCATAAATATTATTTAATCTATAAAATTTGAACTTTGTTTTACGATCTTCTGACTTAAAATGATTATTTTATTCATAAATATTATTTAACCTATTATAGACTGACCCCCGATTCCTTTTTCCGATAACGATGAAACTTCCCACATAGAATATTTTAGGTGTTTATATTGATAACGTATATATTTTTTCCATACCTTGGACTTACTTACGCATTAATCACTGATATTAAATTATTCCACCATGTTTTTGGAATAAAATATTTTTTAAATGATATTAAACATAAGACTTTTATTTTTTTGAAAAGAATCGATATTTCAAATACGTATTTTCGTGTTTTTCAAGTTTTCGATTTAAAATTTTTATGGAATTTGACAGTCGAAAACGTGAAAAAAAACGAAAATACGTATATTGGGGTTCAATGTGAATGTAGTTTAAGGGTATTTCATAAAACAGTAAAATGCGTATTTTAATGCGCATTTCACAAAATCATACCTGCGACCCAGGTGAGTGGTCGGATAAGAGAGATAAGACTATTAAGCGCCAAGAAAGTTTTCCGATTTTTCAGAGCCATTTTCGTGCAGTTTTGCAGACTTTTAAGACTAGCTACCCCCTTGGAGGGGGTAAAATTTAACCCAAAATTGTTTTGAAAGAAGTTTTATCCTTTCTCTACCTGTCTCTGAGAATCAATTTGCTATACCTTTTACCAGGATTTAGCCAGATTTTTTCTGCTATGGCTCCCTTTTTGGGTATTTTGGATCCTTAATGAGTTAATCTATTAGTTTTGTACTATTTTTTTCTTTAAATACATTGAATCTCCTTTTTGCCTTTTCTGAAAAAAAAAAATATATCACTTTTATATATAATTATAAAAGTAATAATTATTTTTTGTTAGTTTCTACCATGTATGTTTATATATAATTATATATAAAAGTGATAGAATATGTTAAAATTTATTGTATCATATATACATCTTACATATTGTACATTAAAAAATATATGGTCTTATATTAAGCTATATCAAGTATATATGAAGAGATAATATCAACTTATGTGTAACATAAGATATAATGGTATATGATGATATATAGCGCTATATTAAAATTTTTGTAAAAATAAGTATGAGATGTAAATAAATATCGTTACATATGGCCACATATATGATATTTTTTTTGTAGAGCGCACTACAAGCCGACATTCTGGCTTAAGTGTAAGTGCTCAGGGACTTGAGTCTGATTAGGGAAGCATTTCCCTTCTCCAAATCATATCAAGCTATATAAAACTATATATAAACTTTTTTCGTCGGGTGTTCCAAATCTTAACTTAATATTTTATTTATTTAATAAAATTTGCAGCGTTTTCATTTTATTTGTCTATCTTCTTTATCATTCTCTTTTACACTACATAAAAGAGCCACAAATTATAACCCAGCCGCTTGTTGGTTTTTTGTATCTTTTGATACATACTTTTTCAAAAAGTCGAAACAACTACATAAAATAACTTTAACCTCAATGCAGTAATTTTATAGGTAGCTTAAAAAATCAACCGTCAATAACATTAAAAATTATTTTTCTAAGTAAAACAACTGCAATTGCAGTTAGAATAACTACAAACGCATTCATACACAAAAAACTATCATGTAGTAACTGTAGAACTTTTCTGAGTGTATCATATAAGAAAGATTTCATCTATTAACTGTGGATGTGCCAATATATTTAAAGATGTGTTTTAAGCGTACTATGGAGTTATAATTGATGTAAAGCCAAAAAATAAAATCCGATATATTAAGCACTTTCACATAACGATTGTTATGATAATATCTACAATTCAAGATACAGAATATTGGACCGCATAATTCTTAAAGCTGGGGGTGTGCCTTCCATTGGAATTTTGCCTTTTAGCGATTTTCGTAAAAAGAAATGTTGTAAAGAGTACAAAGTTCATCCGATCCATTTAGCACTTACACATAATAATAGTAATGATGAAATCTAAGGTTAAATACATATTTGACCCCATGAAAATAATTCTTTAAACCGCGCATGTACTATTCAATTTTAAGTTAACTTTGACCTCAATTTCCACAAAAACCAGATATGTTGGAAAAATTTAGAAACCAAATTCGTGCTTAGCATGGAAAGGTTACTAGACAAAATGTTTTCTCATTCCCAAAAAATCCAAACATTTTAAAAATGTTACAATCGAAAAATTTTTCGGTTTTTTCTTTATAACACCGAAAAATTGATTCAAGAGAACACATTATTGTTGTTTAATGAATTTCAAATAATCTAATCTAGAAAACAATTGTGTCACACAAAATTTAAATTTTTCATGTTTAAAATCTAAAATCGTAGTTTTTGTTTGCTGGTTTTAATCTGTAAATATTTAGTAAAAGTTTTTCTAATTTTAGCAGTGTCAATTGTTATTTTCAATTAACTAAAACTCAACTCGAATTTTGTAAAGTTAACAGATTTATATTTGCTGCTCTCATTTTAATAATATTTAGCAAAAAAATCTGCTAATTTAAACAGTTTTTTCTGCAACGTAATTTTTAACTAACTTTTAGTTTCTTTTTCTGCAATTTTTACAGGTTTATTTCTATGAGTACACTGAAAGAATTATCGTCACTTCAGTAATGAATTTCTTCAGAGCTTTAATGAAAATTGTCACTGGAACTCGTCTATTTCATAGAATATATGAAACAGGTTTCATTAAAGTCAATGTTTATGAATTGATTGTAGAATTAATGAAAATCTTCATAAAATAAATGATAAATCTTGTGAATCATGCCGACAATGAAGCGTTAATAGATTTTATGAAACAGTTTCATAAATTTTTTTAATATTAATGAGTTCCTTGAGTTACAATGAATAGCTCCATATGATTTGTTAAACAATTTCATAAAAGTCTAAAAGTAGTACAAGGCTACATTAAATTAATAAAGGACTAATGTTGAACACTTGAGAATTAAATCTCAAAACTAAAGTTTGAAATGTGCGAAATTTAATGAAATTATGAAATTTTATGAAAAAATAAGTCTGTGAAAGAAAATGTTCATTAAATTAATGTAAAGATAATTTATGAAATCGAATGAATCTTTTTTATGAAACTATAAAATCATTAATAAAAGTTTATGAAAAATTTTCATAATATTGATAAAATTTCTAGGATATAATGAAATTCTTCATTGAATCTACGAAAAAAATTCTTTGAAATTGTTTCATTAAGATCATGAAGGATAATTCTTTCAGTGTATAGTAATGGCCTACAGTAAACATAAATGTTGTCGAAAAAAAAGTTGGAAATCGTGAGTTCCACAACCCTTAAGATATGCCATTATGAAAATAAATATGGTCTGCCAAAAAAAAATCTCAAAAAAAAGTTTTGTTTAGAGGTCGCAGATCGAAATTGATGTTTCAACGTAGTTAAAAATAATTATTAATTGGGGTATACACGATTCATATTGATAAATTTTTTTAAATTCTACCAATCAGAACAAAGTATTTTAAAATAAAATATTCGGATAGGTTGATTTTGATGATTGGTCGTGTATACTACTTGCCTTTATGATCGCCACACATCAATTGTATTACGAACATGAAATCCAAATTTAAATCGGAGTCGCGGAATTCTCAAAATTGGAAAATTTTATACAAAAAAGTGTTCATCATGTGGTTTTCATATAATTTCCTCTGTGAAAATTATTTTTTTTTTTTGCATGGATATATTTCTGTGGAATGTCCTGTATGTTAGATAAGATTTTTGGTAAGAAATAAATATTAATAGGCTAAATACTATCGAAAAACCAAAAAAAAAAGAAAAAAATTAAGTTAAACTGCAAACCACGTTGGGCGCCATATTGTCACCTCCCCTGTCGTCCGTTAGATAGTCAGACAAGGATGGGCTTTTTCCGGTATGTTATGTCCAGTGTTTGGTGACATCATTTATCCATTCTAAAATGAAAAACAAAACCATATATGATGAAAATCCTTGGTAAGTAGATTGTAAAACTATAACAAGTTGGATGTTTCTTTGAAAAACGCAAATAATTTAAAAAACAATAATTTTTTTTTTTATTTCGACTGCAGATTAATAATCTTCATTGCAATGAGCTAAGGTTTGAGAAATTTGTTCATAGACGTAAACAACTTGGATTTTTACAAATAGTTTTTTTAAAAACCGGGAAAAATTAAAAAGGTTTTAAATTTTTTTTTTAATTTTAATTTCATATTCCTTTTCTACACATAAATTTGAACTACACTCAGAGAAAAAGCTTCAACATATTTATAAAAAACTTCAAAAATATGATGAAAAACTTCACTGATCTTCGTCCAATGTAACACATTATAAACATGATGAAGATTTTCATAAAAGAGCAAATTGATGACTGGCTTCTTCATATGAATGAAAAAGTTTCTTAACTTTTTATGAAATGCTTCTTAAATGCTTTAAGTATTTCATAAATAGGATGAAGCAGTTCCATAAATTTTTATGAAAGTATAATAAATTTTTATGAAATATTTCATAAATAGTGAATTTTATCGTTGATCTATAAATTTATGTGTGAGATTTTATTTGTTCGGTTTTAGATCATGACAAATTTTTCTCTAAATTAACAGAAAAATTATAATTTTTATATGATAATTTACTTTGACTATAAGAAAAAAACACAGAAAAAGTTATTAGACACTAGCATGAATGGAATGCATTTTCTGACCCACTACGGTCTTCATCAACATTCTTCGTGCCATTTTAGTGTTAATCGTAAATATCATCTATTTAACTCACATGTTAAAGAAATTGGGTAACTTTTAAATCCCACATTACTCTGTGTGTTGAGTTAGAATGAAATTTACCACGATAAATGTTACATATTATATTTAAAAAATCCTATTTAAAATTAAAAACACATTAAAGAATATTTTATTGACGTTTCAGAATTTCAAATAATTTGTGGTAGTTTTTGAGTTTTGAAAATTCTAAATTACAAATAATATTTTCTTAATTTCAAATAAAAAATACAAATTTTAATAAAAAGCTAACGTTTATTTTTACAAAGTTTATGAAGCTTTTTATGAAATGATGAATTAGTATGAAGCATTTGTTATAAATTTGTATGAAACTTTTCATCATATTTATGAAAACTTTATAAATACGATGAATAATTGATGACAAGCGATTTATAAAACAATATCATCAATTTGATGAAACTTTTTTCACTGAGTGTATAGATTTGAAAATTTTGTTAAAGTACATTGAGTAGATTAAAATAGAATTAAATTGAAAAGTCAACCCTAAATTTGTGAGAATTTCTTTCAGAGACAAATTACTAATTCTTAAAAGTAAACTTTTTCTGCAAGCTATAAATGTTAACGAATTTAGCTGAAACTGGGCACATGGAGTTTTTAGACATTAACCCTAGAACACTAAATTTAGTCGATTCGACTTACAACACTTACATTTTTTCACACAGTTTTTTTTTGCTTTTTACCGATCAAGAAACCAAACATCAACCTTTCAAAAAAATCGGTTAAACTTCAAAAATTTACGACAATTTGACGTAAAATATTTAAAAAAAAAAAAAATTTTGTTTTATGACATGAATAACCTTTTGTGTGTAGCATGATAAGTCTATTCGCGTTAATCATTTATCTTTAACGGCGCAATCGTGGCGGTTTTTAGTTTCAATCTAATTAAAAATATTAAAACTACAAATCCCGAGATTATTTTGGAAAACACAAATCGTTTGCCGGTTTAATGATATTTAGTTGGGTTACTTATTTGCAGGAAACCATATTAAATACTTTTAAATTCGCAAAATTAAAAAAATTATATAATTCTGATTTTTGAGGTTTTTAAAATTTTGTTTGCTTCATAAAATTTAAAGTCCTTTGAAGTTTTTGATACCTTTCGATTTTAGTATTATTTAAGCTCATTAAAATCTTTTATTTGATGTACGTTTTGGCGGAATTGATACAGCGCTTAAGCTCTCACAATGCGAAATGTGTTTGGAAAAAACTAACGTTGAAGCCGCTATGAATGAAAAAAAAATTACTTTTTTGCACTTTATCAATTAAGTCCGTCGCAAGGATTCACTCTAGACTATGTTCTCAAGCCATGTTTTTTTATAAAAATATGCGAAACAAATAAGCAGAGAAAAAATATGGTTGCAATATGATTGCGGCCACAAAACTATGTTTCCTACAGCCATAAATTAAATTATAATTGTATCAACCACATAGTACAAATCTCTCTTTTTTCTATTATCATTTTATTTTCATGCCTACAATCATAACATAGTATTTATTATCATATTCTTCTCTCTAACTACAGCCATATTATAGTTGTGCCATATATAAGATGATCAGTCTGTTTTTGATGAGCGTCTTCGCTCTTTTAGTGTCATTCTTGTTTAATATTTTGTGAAAAAATTTGTGAGAAGTAGTCAGTCCGAACAAATTAAACAATATTAAACATAAAAATTGAATGCAGTGGTATTAACTGTAAGGTATTAACTGTAAGGAGATTATTTTCATTGGAAGAAAAAATAATTTGGTAGTCTCAACCCGATCTACCGTGTGAGCATAGGGAAAAGCTAAATTGACAGGCATCCCTTAAATGAAGTTATTGCTTATAAAAGTATTATAAATTAAATAAAAAGTGATTTATTTTTAAATTTGTTGTACTCATACAAAATAAATTGTAAACAAAAAAATTAAAGAAATATGAAAGAAAAATTTTACCAAAATACACATCTGTAGTACGATATAATCATAATATTTTTGCAATAATGATAATTTCATAATAAATTATGACAAAATTCGTTTCCATGATTATAATATGATAACTAGGACTATAATATAGTTATAGTCAAATATTATGATTGCTACAAACATAAAATATTATGATTGCTACATACATTATAAATGTATTGGGAAATTGTATTCTTAACAATATTTTAATGCTTACTTATACTGTAATCACATGTTTCCATTATTTTTTTTTTACTGACAAAATAATATTTGTGCTGAAAAAGAGAAAGTTTAGTTTTGCTTATTTAAATACTAAAATAAAAAAATGTATGTAAACATCGCATATCGACAAAATAATAAATTATGTAACTCCTTATAACAGAAATCTTATTCGTCAGCGCAAAGACAATTTGATTACTTTTAATATATGTTTTTTTAAATGTATAAATTATTAAATAAATAAATTTATATATAGAAAAAAGAACATGCAAACATTTTTAATCCAGCTTCAAAAGAATGCTGGGATAATAATGTAAGAATCATACTATGAAAATTTATTAAAATTTCCATAACCATTATATAATAATATTGAGATAATTTGGGAACGATAATATGGTAATCTAATTATAATATTATGAATTAGAAAAAGATAAGAGTATGGTTGTCACAGCTATAGTGATATGGTTGTAGCAATCATAAGTCCAAAAATGTATTATGCTTTTCGAATATGGTTGCCCCAACCATCTTTTAAAAAGTTCATAGCATTTTTGAGTTCAAAACTTTTTAATGCATTTTTGACTAGGTAGTACTGTTTACAAAGTAACTCAGTTCAAATATAATTGTGAATTTCACAATCAAAAAACTTCCATTTTAAAAGTATTTACGCCAATTCCTTATAAGTTTGTGATGTTCGGATCCCGTTATTGGTACGCTGACATTAACTTGGTATATATCAAGCTGAAAAATAATATGGGGAAAACAGCGAAAGTTTAAAAATCAGAAAATTTTGGTTTCACTAGTAAACAAACCACCACACAACTTTTCACCAAATAGCGAAATGGTAATTACTTTTTCAGTGAATATATCTCTCAAATCTTGTGAATCCATTTTGTATTGTTAAAGTTAAAAACCATGAGCAAAAAAATAAAATGAGTAAAAAGAACTCTTGTAAGTTTGAAGTAATTTTTTTCATTTTTCGACTTTTAAATGCCCATTCATTTTTTTGTTGAAGACGTTTCAACGTGAATCTTTGCACGTCATAGCTTTTAAGCATATTCAAACTAGCCCTGTCCATCGTTCCTCACAATTTATAAAATCTTGAGGAATAAGAGGCTTATAATTTTATATATTAGCCGATTGTACTAGTGATTAGGGTCAACGTATCAAAAATGACGTTAGTGTTCTAGGGTTAAGGAATAGTGGCAACCTTGTGCAGCTCGCAAAATCGAATATAATTTTTTTTGGACCACTCTAATAAAAATGTTTACTCATGTGGGTTATCTCTTGAAGTGAAAAGTTATTCGAATTTGAAAATTAAAAATTTGAATTGTTGCAATAACTTGAACCGGTTTTGAGCCAATGGAGATAGGACAGCGTGTAGGATATTACTATCAGATTACAGAAATGTTACATTTTAATAATAAAAGCTCAAACTCTTAAATACATTTAGCTCCACATCATCCAATGATTACTTTGGAACAAAAAACGAAAAAATTTCAGTCCGAAGTACTTGTACTCATTGCGTACTTGTTTCTTGAATTTTAAAGGGCGTCTCTTTTTAACATTACGTTTTTTCTCTTCTTTAACAATTATCTCATGGAATTTCGCACTCAATTTAATACAATAGTACATAAAAACAATAAGACGGACCCCCAACATTTGCTGATATCCAGGGACCGGAATTTCATGTAAATGCAGTTTTTTTTAAGTCTGGGTAAAAAACAAAATATCTTTAGGAACAAAAGAATTTGCGCTTAAATGGCATCGATTTTAAATGCATAAATTAGCATATTTTGCTATAAATTCATATTTTTGCATACTTCGCTTTAAATGCATGTTTTTATTGCATATTTTTATATATTTTTCTTTAAGTGCATATTTTTATTGAATTTTACTTAGTTTTTCGTAAATAATCACTTTTAATATTATTTTTTATTTGTCTAAACGAGCATATAGACCAGGGCTGGCAAAACTATGACACGCGTGACAATAGGGGCCCGCAAGACGATTTTCGGTGGCATGCGACATTTTCTTGAATATTTTCAAAAATCTTAATTTTATTAGTTTAGAAAGGTTGAGGTTAAGGAGAAGAATAAACGTTTTCTCTAAAAATTATAAACACTATTAATTTAAATCAGACAAGACTAGTTTCTACACTTAGAATACTATGTAGGTAAAGACCACTGTAATTGCAGTTGAAAACAAATAAAATTTCACTTAAAGAAAAGACGACTTACATTACAGTAAATTCAACTAACATTGTCATTTGTTTTTTAATGTTCAAAAAATGACTAACAATTGTAGTAAAAATGAACCACGTGGTAGTAAAAAATAAACAAACATTTATTTTTTTTTTACTTTTTAAATAACAAAAACAACTGTAAAAAATTAATGTAAAATCATAAAACAGTCATTTGATGTGGGTTGTCTTTATAAATTAACTACAAGGTTAGTAAAAATTGTAATTTGTTTTACAAATGACTGACATTTACATTAAAAATAAAGAAACCGCATTACAACCCAAACAACTATATATTTTTAAAGCAGAAGTTCCCTGAGCGTACCTTTTTTTTTTTTTTTATTTTTTTATTTATTTATTTGCAACGCAATAAGAGCCACTTTGGCCTAAGTGTGCATTGTTAATACATTGTACAAATTCATATAAATATTTACAAAATTTCTTATGTTATATGTAAATAGCCGTATATACATAAAAAAAAATATCCCTAAAACAGGATTATATAAAAAAAAGCAAAGAAAAAGTGTCTAATGTTTCAAATCGTATGCTTTAAATTTAAATTTGTTGGATATGGCAGAGCCACAAACAACGTCATTATACATTAAGTCCCTATCGATCACAACTTTTAATAATAAGAGGCAAATAAAATGATACAACTATGAATTACTTCGGAAGTAAGCTTAAAGCATGTGCCTAACAGTACCAATCGCTACAAGTTCTAATAATGAAAGATTGAGCAAAGATCCTACATGAAATAAGGCGTTCAACAATACGTGGCGTTGTAGTATATCTCGTGAATGTGAATCTTCAATATAAATAATACGGAACTCCATAGTACATTATCTTGTAAAAGAATAACAAATTTCTTAACCGCAAGTAGTCATTAAATGAACAACCCAGAAATCTTTTCACAGCAGCAGAAACATGGTTACGACGACCGACACCATGCACAAATCTCACAATTCTTTTAACAATATGTTCAATCCTAGTCAAATTATAACCCCATGTGCCAGAATCAATCTCAATGCAATAATTGACATGAGACATTAACAACGCATTTGCTGCAGTATACTTTACCCCAATTTTCTAAGACCTAATGTAATTTTAGCGGATATGGAGTCAATATGCTGGCCGAAATTCAGACATTCATCAATTATCACACCCAAGCACGTAAGCGATTGGACAAAATCAACTTTTGTACCAGCAAAATGTATTTCCGGATAATCTACTCTGCAATAACGATTACGAAACATGATAGCCTTTGTCTTGGAAGAGTTAATAGAAAAATCGTTGCTAATCATGCAGTTATTTAACCTATCAAGTGTAAAATTAATTACCACTGTCAGTACCTCAGGAAATTCTCTGCAGTTACCAAATAGTAATTGAATATCATCTGCAAATATAAATGGCTTAACCAAGCTTAGATCCAAGCAATCAACAATATCATTTAAATAAAGTAAGAATAAAATAGGTCCAATGACCGAGCCCTGTGGCACTCCAGAATATGTGTGAATAATACTAGACTCAATTCCATTTACTCTTACAAACTGCGACCTCCCTTGCAAATAAGAATGTATCAATTTACAAGCCATTACCGAAAATCCAAGTTTTAGTTTCAGTTTTCCAATAAGAATGTTGTGATTTAGACGATCAAAAGCTTAGGTAAGGTCTAGAGATACCAGTACACAGTTCCTATGCTCATTCAAATGCTCCCTAACAGTCTCAGTGATGCCCACTAACATAGCAGATGTACTATGCCTCTCCCTGTAAGCATATTGAATGTTCTTCAACAAGTCATGTTGATTAATATAGTCTAAAATTTGTTTTTTCAATACATGCTCCATAATTTTTGAAACACAAGGAAGGATGCTAATAGGTCTAAAATCCACAGTTAGTTATATTATTAGTTATAATATAATTAAAAAGATATAAAAGTGGTTCCAGAATGAATGGAAATACTAATTTAATAAATTTAAGGGGAAAACCATCTACTCCTATCGAATTTGGCTTGACATTCATTAAGGCCTTCTGTTTCACCATTTAGTGAATCAAAATCAAAATGGTCTACATTAAAGTTACCATTAGAAGCAAAAGAATTATGGACAGGAGTTTTATTAGAAAAATTTTGTTAAAAAGTTTTCGAATGTTTAAATAAATATTTTCGCTATAAAAATTAAATACTAAAATTTTTAATAAAGTTTGTAAATCGCCTTTCTTAAAACTTTTTTACAGAATTTTGGTGAAAAAATCGAAAATTCGTTTCACAAGAATCAAAGATCCACAAGTATTTGTATCATTTAAAGTGTCGAAATTTCCCTTCAAATGCGTAATAACAAATTTAAATAGATGACATTTTGTGCATAAAAAAAATTTAACAATTCCTTGGAATTTTAGATTTATAGAAGTTTAAATGGTTTGATGGGACAAAGCTTCATAATCGAAGAAATGAAATAAATTCCATAAGTTAAAATTGGAAAAACGCTAAAATGTCAAAGGTGAGAAAAACGTTTAGAAAACAAAGTTAAAAAATTTTATTTTTTACAGCCAGAAAATCTTAATAAAAATTTACAAGAGCGATGGAAAATGACAAATCCAAAAAAAAAATTAAAATACACTAAAGGAAAAAACTTTCATCATATTGATGAAATTAATTCGTCTGTCACCAATTATTCATCATACTTATGAAGTTTTCATAAATATGATGAAGAGTTTAAAAAAATGTGTGACAAATGTTTCATTTCATAAAAAAGGTTCATATACTTTGTTAAAATAAATTTTTGATTTGAAATATAGAAAATATCATTCGCAAGTAAATTTTTTAAAAACTCAAAATATAATAGAAATTATTCAAAATTCTGAAACGTCAATTAGATATTATTTGAGTTGTTCTAAATAAATGTTTTTTAAATAGAAAATTATATTTTTTAATTTCAAATGGAAATGTTTAACTTGAATTGATTTTTGTAACTTCAATTGATGTATAAAAATATTTATGAAACATTTCATAAAAGCTTATGAATCAGCATCATACTATTTATGAAATGTTTTATAATATTTATTAAGCACTACTTAAAAAGTTATGAAACTTCATCAACATATTTATGAAACGTTTCAGAAATATGAAGAAGTCTGTCTTCAATTTGCTCTTTTATGACACAGCTTCATCATATTTATGAAGTGTTACATTGGACGAAAATCAATAAACTTTTTCATAAATATGATGAAGCTTATTCCCTGAGTGTATGCAAAAATGACAAATTCTTCTTCTTCTCTGGAGATGGAATTTTTAAAAGAAAAAAACGTTCGAACTTTAAAAGACTCCACTTGAACGGACTTAAAAACGTAATTAAGGTGGCCCGTTTTTTATTTCAGTGTGTCATTAAGGTGCGCAATTAAGCTATTTTGCAGCTGGACTTTGTGTTTATTTTATCAAGCCATACAAACATACATTAATACCAGGCAGAAAGATACTTGCCTTTTTGATCAGGTATTTTTGAAAATGTTAAATGTTTAAGAATAAAAGACCAATGCAAAATTTCAATTCTTTCACTAAGAAAAAATTAAAAATGTTGTTAATGAAAACCTTATTACTTTCCAGTAGTTTTGTAAAATTATAAAACAAGAAAAAAAGAAGTATTATCGTAATAATCTCAACACACATTTTCACTTATAACTTGTTTATTTTTAAAAGCAAATTTTTTATTTTATTGGCGAAGGATACAAAACAAGTTTCATATGCCGTCTTTTATTCACACAGATGGTAACGGGTTCGATTCCCGATGTCGACAACATCAATTTAGAAAAAAAATAATATGTATGAGTTTTATATCCCTCATATGTATCGCAGGCACACCTTCGTTGTTCCCATAGAACTTAACCCCACCGAAGTAAAATAATGAATCAGGGCTAAGAACGACAAAGCTTCAATAAGTTTGCCAAATCTCATCAGGTGGCGAACAACAACTGTTTTAAGAAATCATCTCGCGCAATTACAGTGTTGCCATGTTTGAAGTACTTCATTTTTCCCCCATCTTTCATCTCTCCACTATTCCCTTTCCAAGGAAAGCAACACATAAATAAATATGAAGAATTTCCTGAGTGTTGCTCTGAAGAATTGAACTAATTCAAATCAAAAATAAAACATTTTTAACTAATAAACATTGTTCGTGTACAGGCTAGAATGAATCTCTAGTCATAATACACTGTGTTGTTAGTGTTTATTAAATAAACATTTCTGACTATAGAATAAGGGCCATTTAAAAACAATACGGTTAAAGTGTCGATCTTTTTCCTTCAAAAATTAGAATTTGGGTGAATATTCTACCCCTTCTACATTGGCCCTCTGAAGATTTTCGGTGACTCGAAATGAAGCATGCATTAAATTAGCGGATGAAGACAGTTTTAATTAATAAATAATCATTGCACAGTTTTTTGTTGAACAAAAAAACAAATAATTTTGAACTTGAATAATCTTGCTCACATCATAAATTATTAATTTTTAAAAAAATTGAGTGAAACACTTTTTTTTAGTGCATGAAGTTTCTGTCCCTGCTGATTACACTACATTAATCGTGTCCAAATAAAAGTTGCTCAAGATAATGCATAGTATAATTTATACTCATAATTCCTCATATACAATAAAGTATTTAAAATTCAGTTGTGAAAAACATTTCGGAAATAACAGCCGCAATTAAAGAATAAAATTTATAAAAAAAAAAAGTGTAAATGATAATTTATAACTATAAAAAGACGATTTAACTCAATTGCTGCATGACTTTATGTGGAAAAATGGAAAAGTAAATTGATTTTTAATTAATTGTTATTAATAAACTAATTAAATTAAAACCAAATATTAAACTTTCAGAATATTAAATGAAATTAAATATTTTCTTAAGACATTGATGTGCTTTTTAGCGGCTTGTTTGCTAGTACCGGCTATTCTATTAACATTTTTATGTAAGTATTCATAACTTATGTACATACATATAATCATTCCACAGAATGTTCAATATCGATTGAGTTTTCTCAAGTTGAATGAACGTTGTTTGTTAGAGTAAAATGTAAGTGATAATAAGTGTTTACAAAACTATACAAAAGATCATCTGTCTTTGGAAATCTGGGTATTGTTGATGCGCAAAATTTAAAAAGAAATATCAATCCAAGTAGACTTGGGCGTTCTAGTTTATTTGGTTTACGAACTAATTAAATTTTAAGCGATCTTTTCTTATTTTTATTCATATTATTCAGAATTGTCCAACAAGCGCCTATAATTTAAGAAACAATTAAAATAAATTGGCAAAATAAACACCGAGTGAACTTGAAAAGCGAATTAGTTCAAAAAAGGAAATCAACGGAATGTGCTGTGAACTATAATGCCCAATTTGAAAGCTAAGCTAATTTTTTTTTATTTTTAGTAGGTGTTACTACTGATTAGGATTTCAATAGTATACAGACATTTGAAATCAAAGTTCATATCAGCCATCATAGGTACAACAAGTAAAGCACGAATATAAGATTATTATTTTAGTGATTTTAAAATACAATTCGCAATTTAAAAAATTTACCTTTTTTGTTGTCGAATTGCCATTGATTGATCTTTGAACACGCGTTACTCATAATTTAGTTCTGATAAGACCAAACAATTTTGTATTTTTTTTTTTTATTTATGTTTAGACAATAGACACTCATAGAAATAAACCTGTAAAAATAGCAGAAAAGGCTACACTCCAAAAAAACAAGTTAGTAGAAAAGTTAGTAAAACGTCTTGTAAATCAGGTATACTCTTTTTTAGCAAATTTTTTTGCTAAAATGGTGTTTTCAGCTAAAATTTTTGTTATACTTATTCAGCACTTAACTGTTTTATACTAATGCTTTACTAATATACTAATGTTTTACTAATTAATTTTGCTAAAAAAAAATTGTGCTGATAAGCACATTAATAGTGTGGACGACAACCCGATTGAAAGATATACGCAGAATGAAGTAGATGTCGCGGCATGTCAAGATGTAGTAGAGAAGAGGAAAATGATACTAAAAAGTACAACTCTAATAAGACATATAAAAAAATCAACCATGGAAGTTTTTGTATCTCTTTTTCATACATAAAACAAAATTGAGGATTAAAACAACATAAATTTTGCGTTGTCATCGGCTTGTGAAAATAATTGTCTATTAATTAAATAAAAGACAAAATAAAATATTTATTTATTTAAACTAAATGTTTATAGTGTGGTCAAATTGCAAACAAACATATACGGAAATGTAGACAGAGTAAAGCGAAAGACACACATCTTAGGTATATTTTTATGGTTAGTTTTTCTTATTGCAAAAAAGGGTTGTTTTTTTCGTTTCGTTTGTTTTTGTTTATTTTTTCGTTTCGTTTCTATAATTATCTTCGGCAGTTGCGTCCTTTAAACGATAGCATCATTTAGACAACCATTGATGTAAGTAATTGAAAGAAAATTTTTGTTATGTATATATATTTATTTCTATATATTTTCAGATATTAAATTAATTCATGTCGTCAATGTGGGAAAATGGGAAGAGACTAACTAAAGAAAATTTTTATATTTCGTTATTATAGTAAATTATTTTTAAAAGAATCATAAAAATATGTTTTATGATTTTCAGCAAATAAATTAACTAAATTACAATTTTTCTACAAATTTTTTGCGTTTTTTTTCAGTCTACTAAAATTCAGCAAAAAATTTATTAATTTTTAGGAAGGCTTTTTTATTTCTAATCTACTAAGTGTTAGCAAAACTTTTGCTGAATCTGCCAGTTTGCTGGCATTAGCAACTTTTTTGCAAGCATCCTCCTGACTAAAATTTTGCTGACTCAGCAACATTTTTTGCTGACTTTACAAACTTTTTTTTTTGAGTGTACTAAAAATTAGTTAAAAATTACCTTGCAGAAAAAACTACTGTATTTAGACAGATTTTTTTTTTTTTGCTAAATATTAATAAAATAAAAACAGCAAAGATAAATCTGTTAACTTTACAAAATTTTAATTATATTCGATGTGAATTTTAGTTAATTGAAAATAGCAATTTACTTTTTAAAATTAGCAAAAACAAAATTAAAATTAGCAAAGACTCAAAATAGCAAACAAAAACTGTAATATTAACAAAATTTTTGTTATATTTACCTCAAATTTGAAAATAACACTTTGTTTTGCTAAAATCGACAGAAATGTTTGCTAAAAAAAATGTAGATTGCTGATTTCATAAGGACAGACTTTTATTTGCATTAAAAAAAAACTAAAAAAAAATTTCATTTTTTAATGACTTTTTGTCACCCATATGAAAATAATCAATAATGATCATGTATGAAGTGTTCGTATCCGAAAATTGTGGGTATATGACCGTATATAACTCATACATGACCATATATTTTAAGTCATATGTATATGTTAATATTTTGAATACATCCTTATTTGTAAGGAATGGTTTCTAATTTGTGTTGCTTGCAGTGTTGCCAGAAGTAGGGGAAAATCCCTACATGTAGGTTTTTTGCCTTCAAAATAACGGCGTAGGGGAAAAGGGACAGATATTTCAAATTAGTCAAAATGTTTTTACTTTTTCCAAATAATGCAAATCTTTTCAAAAACAGCTATTTCTATATTTTTTGTAAAATGATTATATTTTGAGAGATATTTCCGTAGAAAAAATTAGTTTCTTATAATTTGTCATTTTAATAGATGATTGTTTGTTTTTTAACTAACAATCTCTTTGGAAGTTATTTAGAAAGTTATCCTTTGGAAGTTGTTGTGCAGCATTGTATGAACAGCTTCCCACCTATGAAAAACCAATGTTAAATTTCACCCACGAAAAGCAATACAATTTTTGATGGGTAATGTAAAAAAAAACACCAAATAAAAATGAAATAGAAACCGCTAGTATAAATTAAATCTTTTTGATAGCTGGTATTATTTTTGTTTTGGCAAATATTGACAATTTTAAATCTATTCTAAAAAATATTATGGAAAATTTAACAAATTTCTATTTTCAAATAATTTTTGAACAAATTTTCGATAGTAGCATTTGGATATTAATTTTTGAAAATAATTGGAATTGTCGTCGAAAGTATGAAAATTTCAAAGCATATTTAGTTCACAAAAATGTAAAAAATTTCGTAGCGATTTTTGTAGGGGAAAAAATTCGATAATGTAGGGAGAAAAGGGATTTTTATTGCTTAGTGTAGGTATTATTTAAAAAACCCACTGGCAACACTGGTTGCTTGTCTCTAAGGTCCAAAACAAAAAAAAAAAATTAAATGGATTGTTTAGGTTGTAACATTCCGGAGCTTGGTGTGGCAATTTATTTTGCAATAAATAAAACAAAAACAATTAAATTCTTATTACAAATAGGAAAAATAATTTCTTCTAAATTTTTTTTTTATTTTTGTTTTGACAGAAATTTCAAATAAAAAATATGTAAGAAATATGTTTTTTGTTTAACAAAAAATAAATGATCTTGAACTTGAACTTGAATAATCTTGCTCACATCATAATTTATGATAAAAGATCGAAAAGTAAACTTTTGGTTTTAATTTTTTTAAATTTAAAAGTAAAACATGTGATTCAAATTTTGTTTAATAAATTCGTGGGTCATTTTGGATTCCTGGCTAAAGTTGGTTAATGGTATTCGATAAAGTCCGAAATCCATATCTAAATAATTTTGTGTTTATAAAATAGACAATTGAAATAAAAAGTACATTTTTTCGAAATTTTGAATTGTAGGAATTTTTAATAATAATACACTTTTTTTAAAATGGGCCATATTCGGTCGTCTTGCTGCACATGTGCAATAAAACTGGGTGGTGTAATGAACGAAAATCGAAAAATCGTCCTTTTAGGGTACATTCTAATTACCACATATTATCAGGCCATTTTCACCAGAGTACTAAATGTTTTAGTAAATGTTTTTTCAGATTTTGTGCAGATTATTTTGTTAATTTCAATTAACTAAAATTTAGCTCATATATAACTAAATATTTGTAAATTCAACAGATTTCTTTTGCTATTCTTATATTACAAGTATATAGTAAAAAAATCTGATAAGGTAATTTTTAACTATTTTTTAGTAGCTTTTTTTTAACTATTTTTACATGTGTATTTCTATGAGTGTAGTAATATTGTTAAAGTGTCACTGTCTGCGGTCAAATCTACAACAAAACTACTTGACAATTTCACTACCGAATTTTTGTTTGCGAATATATTTCTAATTTGACTTCTGATTCTTGTTTGGGGCCCTTCAATTAGAAAGAAAAAGGTTTACACATTTGCCCCCTCCCCCTACTACCCACCAAAAATGGGTCCGAAAATCGATTTTTTGGAACTTCTTATCCCATTTTGGCCACTGAAACATTCGAATAACCAAAAATGTTTTGGTGGGGTTTGTTCTGGTCATTAGATGAAGCAAAATTTCGAGATTCTAGCTTAGTTAGTTTACGAGATACAATAAACACCCCTTTTTAGGAAGATAAATGTTGATAAAAAAAATCTGAATTTATTAACAAATACCGCCAATATATAGCCCTGATGAAGATTTTTCAATGACCAATAATCCTAGAGCAATTTATTTAAGCAAAAATATAAAGTTTTATTTCATTATCATATTGCTTATATTTTTTTAAAGATATGTACACTAGGGTGATAACTTTTTTTGGACAACATTCTCCCCAGGGGTTTTCTAATGGCAAATATTGTATTACCCAGCAAAACCACACATTACCAAATCATGGGTAAAGTAATGTATCGCCATAGGGCTTCATGCATTACTTTACACGTTACTTCACTGATGAATTTTACAGGCGATGAGCCTCAAAGGAACTCATTACCTTGCAATGGGTAAAGTAACTGGTTACTTATATGGTTACATGGTGGGAAAAAGTAATGTGTCTATAAATAGATTTTCATAAAAAAAAATGCATAAAAATTTTTTTTACAGATATTTTTTTTAATTAAATAAATAACTTTTTTTTTATTAAATAAATAACTTGGTCATGCTGGGATTAGAACCTGGGGTCTCTGGTATTTAACAATTAGTTAGGCGAGAACTCTACCAACTGAGCTATCGATACATACAATATTTTATTGCTTAAAATGTAGATGAGTTGTTGTGCTTCGTGTTTTCGTTCGTGATATTAAAAATATACACCTTACCATTATGCTTACAAAAAATCACAAAGTAATGTGTCTATAAATAGATTTTCAAAAATATATATTAATAACTACTTTACGTTTATAATTCATGCATTATGTAATTGATGATCGGTAAGTTATTATTTTCTGTTTTGAAGTAATGTAAAATGTAATGAGGGGTCATTACAAGGTAATCCATGAGTGTTCAATTATCGGTAACTCATTACTTCTTGTTGGAAAATAATGATACAGGTAAGGAGTACACATTACAAGGTAATGCATTACTTTATCGCACCCATTACCAAAGTTTTGCTGGGTAATGATAAAAAAAAACTATTTCAGTTCAATTTGGTAAAAAAAACCTTACGCACCGACAGCGATTTCTAAAATACCTTTAATATATATTTTTTTTAATTTGTTTTAATAACAATTTTTTTAAAATATGGTTTATGCATATGTAAGTATGTAAACAAATAATAACAATAAATGATTAAAAGTAGGTATTGTAAGATATAAACTTTAGGTTCAAAGTACGCGATGTTTTACAAAGCGGATATATATTTATCTTGTACTATTTTTATTCCACGTTCCGCACAAATATTACTGCGTTGTTGATTTGGAATTGTAGATGGTGTAGGTATCCAATGTCTGAGGAAACACTCGTGGGCTTTCGTAAAATTTATTAATGACTTGTTTAGCCGTTCAAAATCATTTTCGTGGAAACAGTGGTCCGAAAACCAGATTTGAAACTACGCATCACAAATGAAATCACATATAGGTTGTAAAAGTTTTTGGTAACTGAGAACAAGAATAAATGCTAAAACGGCAAATATTGCTCTCGAATTCCACCTTGCATTACTAACCGATGGTAACGTTTTAAAATTTATAATTGGGAATATTCCGTTGGTTATAAAATATTTATATGAAAGGCAAAGTTCATACAAAAACTGCATGTCATCTCTCCACTTAATTTTTTTGAATTCAAGTGCAACTTCACTTTGTTTATAAGACGCCTTTAGATTTTCGTAATTATTTAATAAATCTGTAATGAACGGGTACGCAATGTTTGGAGATGAAGTTTTTCCATCCAGTAACTCATCCATTACATGCCTTAATACCAAATCAAGGACATGGTGCTGGCATCCGATGTATTGTGGTGGAGTCAATGCCATATGTATGAAATGTTTTTGAAGTAAAGTTACAACTCCATTTTTTACGCCAGTATTTACACTCGTAGTGTCACATATTATCATTCTGATAGACGCCCATAAATCAAATTTATTTAAAATGTCCCTGATGCCGTTAGATATTGTAAGTGATTTTCCATTATGAAGCACTAAAACTGCTAACTTTATCTCAGTCTGTTCATTTTTAATTATCACTACTTGAATTTCTTTTCCTCCAATTTTCTTGCCGTCAAAATGAAGTCACCAGTCTTGATCTTTTAATGTTTTTATATACAACTGTTCTTTTTGCTCAGATGATTTTATTGCAGCCTTATAAATTCCAGCCTGTGATGGCGTAGGTATAGCTATTCCACACTTAGCCAAATTTTGACAAATTTTCGATGCTGTATGTGTACTAACTTCTACATCAGTAACTAAGTTTACAGCTGGTTTTATTGACATCATAGTTGGTCTATGTCTTCCTGTTGGTGTATAACTATCGTCAGTTTCATCATCAGCATGTTGGTCACTATGAAATACTGACGAAGACTCTGAATCAGAGGATATTTCTTCATTTACCTTTGATTCAATTTTTAAATCATTTGCGTTAGTTGTAATATGAAATTGTTTGTCAAATGTAATTCCTTTAGGACGTTTTATCATCTTCTTATAATATTTAATTAAGATCTCAACTTTATGTTTCACGCGATCACGACGAATTGCCTTTAGTTTAAGCTTCTGGCATAGATTTAATAGCTCATCAGAAATAATAACATACGTTTTTGCTTTACACTTTTCAAAATTGACCAACGCATTAAATCTTCCTATAATATCATCTTCCTTTGGCATTTTGTTTAATTCATGTAATGGCATATCAACGACAGGTATATCTCTACAGTTTTTAACAACATCATGCAATTTAGTTAAGTTTTTGGTCCAAATCTTGGAATTTTTTTCAACACTTATTTTGCTTTTCTTATAATTCATTTTCACCAAAAAGATTTAATTTTTTGTTTTAAATTACAACCAATATATGAAAAATTACCATGAATTTTTATTAAAAAAAAAACAAATTAAATAAAATAAAATATGTGAAAACAAATTTTTTTTTATATAAAAAACTGCAAAAAAAATAGCGGAAATTAAAAGCAAATTTGGAAGAAAACTATTCCATTGACTCGAAAACGGACTTTACTATTGAAATCAGCATGCCTTAATTATATAGATGTGATGGTCAGACGTTGAGGCATAAAAAAAAAGTTTTTTTTTAACTTTGTTTGATTCAAAACTTTAACGCGTTTGGTGCGTAACCTTTTTTAACGATAGCGAAAAACTAAAAACGCAGTTCTTAATATTTGTCCATGCCCTACACGATTTTGTCTGGGGAGATTTGATATTTGCAAAAAATGCAAAAAGTTATTACCCTAATGTACACTGTCATGTATAAGGGTAGTGAAAGGGTTAAGGTCTTGCACCTATGTTAAAACTGAAGAATCAACTTTTTTTGTTATTTTTAATTTTAGTAGATGTGTTTCCAAATCATACATGGGACTAGTTCATTGAATGGACCAATTAATTGACGATTTAATTGGCATTGTTGTCAATGTCAATGGTAATTAAATTGTTCGGCATTACAATTGCTTAAAAACTATCCCAATGAAATGTTGTTTCGATTAACAGACAATTATAGATTGATTGTTATTCAATAAAAATGTATTGCAAATTTAGATTCATACCCAAGTAAAATAGTTTTGATATAGTTATACATTACTATATACAATTATTTATAATGACATATTGCATAAAATATATACTCATATAAAATCGTATAAAATTATATGTCAAATATCAAATATTACAATATGTAAAGATATATAATTGTATATCGATCTGTATATGATTACATACATATGTCAGGTGTAATTGCATATATTTGTACACAATTGTATCTAATTGGATGTAAATGTATAAGATTATATATAATTTGATACATTTGAATGAGAACCAAATTCGGATACAATTGCATCAAACTATATCTAATTTGATAAAGTTAGATCTAATTGTAGCAAATATTGTCTACTTGTATCAGATTAGATCTAATCTGATACAATTAGATGTTAACATTTTTCACGAAATATTTTCATTACATGGGTATCCTACATATATTTGTGTACTCATTTCATAAATATTCGGTATTTTATCAGGTATATATTATAAATAGCTGATCCATCATGACGAAGCTGTTACCAAACAGTACTGAATAGTGTATACGTGATAAAACTTGATATAATATAATATAAGTTAGGACTTAAATTTAAAATTTTTATATTTTTGCCCAAAACACAATTATTTTTCATTAATTAAAATTGGTTTTTAGGCATTGGTGTTATTTCATTACCATTGCTATAAACAATGCTAATTAAAAAAAATGCATTGCTATTGAAATGGTAATGAAATTTTTTGGCATTGGCAATGACAGCAAGTAAAGCCATTTAAATTTCAATGCCAATGAAAAATTCCCAATTATGTTCCAAATTAAGGTTATAACTCTTAACCGATTTTAAAAATTCTTTTTTTTGTTTTAAGTTACAAAATTTCGCACATAACTGTCAGGCTGGATTTTCTAATTTTTGTTCTTATATATTTTTAAATTTTTTGTTAATCATTTTTTTTTTAGTTTTTCCCCCGAAAACAATTAAAACTTCGGGGGATTTAAATGATATGCACCTTGAATTAAAGGTATTTAAACATCTATTGAATTATTGTTTTTATTTTTATTTATTGCTGTCTCTTATGATAAATTTATTTTTCAAAATTTTACATTTTGTATTTCTTTTATCATCCTTATGTATATTGCACTTGATTTAATTTTAGTTGAAGCTTATTACTTCCTTACTAAGCTTCGTATGGTCAAATTTATTAAATATATTTGGTTTTTTATATTTTTTCAAAAAACGTGGAATATTTTTTGTATAAAATAAATCCTTTTTTTTAATATAGTGTCATTCCTGAAGTCCTATTGACGAAAATATGACTTTTTCAACTTCACCGCTTCCGATTTGCATGAAACTTTGTATATGTAATCTAATAAATATGACAAAACAATTAGTTTATTTTTTTTAATTCTTGTCGTTGGCGTTTTATCGCTGCTAAATTGGTATTTTTAAAAAATGTATAAATTTATATTTTTACTATCGTAATTATTGAACGCGTAGTCTGATTTTCAAAATAAAATATCATTCATCCACCTCAGGTCCAGTTTTTTTGCGAATAATAATATAAAATTTTTCCAACTTTTTAACCAAAATTCCCAAAGAAATAAAAAAATGGGAATTTTAAATGTGTTGGTGCCATGTCTATATTTAAAGCGGGGATTGGAAGAAACTGTTGCAGTATATATAACCGCCTCCGCTACCTAATTGGAGGCTTGTAAATTTTTAACTTTAGAAGCGGCTGGGGTCGCTTCTACATGAAA
Organism: Delia radicum; assembly: GCA_021234595.1. NCBI lineage: Eukaryota > Metazoa > Arthropoda > Insecta > Diptera > Anthomyiidae > Delia > Delia radicum. The sequence continues at coordinate 154,963,265 of CM037854.1, forward strand.
AAGCCTTTCATAATAGTATGCATTATTCTAGGGATCAAAATAAGAAAATTTGCCGAAGGAATCATACCTCTAAAACGAATTCTGATGTCCCGACTTTTGACCCGTAGGGTCAAATTTTGAAAAATTCCACTAGACCTGAAATTTAGGACTGAACTATAGGAGAAACCCCACATAAAAAATGTGTTTTAACTAAAAATGTATTTGAAATGCTGTTTAATATTTCTATTAAAGCGGGGTAGAATACTTTTCGTCGACATAATTCTTTAAAAATTGTCTTCAATAATTTGTAAAAATAATTTGTAAAAAATGTAAACTGTTAAAGTACAATATCTAATGAAAAAATATTAATAAATATATAGTTTAGAAAATGTAAATAATAAGTAACAATTAAGATAAAGACATAATTTATGTTAGAACATAATAAATTGTAATCAAATAAGATTAAATAAGAAACATTATTTTAAAATATGAAATTAAAAACTTTTTACATCTACCAATTTTAAAAATTATTATAGAAATACGAGGGCGGATCAATAAGTTCGTGACTTTTCGAAACTTCCCTCGTAGTTATATGAAATGCAACACTGCTCCCATCAAGTACCACCTGTTAATAGACTACTGGCAAATTTTGAGCAAGTTCCGTCATTTAATTTGCGTTTAACAGCTGTCTAAAACATACAACCTCGTGGATTTTTTTAAAAATGGAAAAAAGTGAATTTAGCGTGCTCATTAAACATTATTTTATGCGAAAAAAAAACCGTCAATCAAACCAAGGAAAAGCTTGATAAATACTATGGGGACCCTGCACCATCGATTTCAATGGTAAAAAGTGGTTTACTGACTTTCGTTGTGGTCGCACAAGTACAAATGACGCTGAACGTTCTGGACGGCCAATTGAGGTCAATACACCCGAAAATGTCGAATAAATCCACGATATGGTGTTGGCCGATCGAAGAGCAAAACTGCGTGAGATTATTGATGCCATAGGCATTTCATATGGCAGTGTGGTTTCGATTTCAATGACCAGTTGGGTTTAAGAAAGCTATCTGCAAGATGGGTGCCGCGTTTGCTCTCAATTGACCATAAATGTAATCGCGTGACAACTTCAAAGGATTGTTTGGAGTTGCTTAACCGCAATTCGAATGAGTTTTTGCTGCGTTTTGTAACTGTGGATGAAACATGGATAAATTACAACACTCCGGAGATCAAGCAGCACTTTTAACAATGGTTTCTCCGGGTGAACCGGCTCCGAAGAAGGCAAATTTAAATTTGTCGGCCAATAAGGTGATGGCAACAGTTTTTTGGGATGCACGCGGTATAATCCAAATCGATTACCTTCAAAAGGGAAAAACAATAAATGGCGAAAATTATGCCAACTTATTGGACCGATTTAACTAGGCTCTAAAAAAAAAAGACCCCATATGGCCAAGAAAAAAGTTCTTTTTCATCAAGATAATGCACGTGTGCAGTCTCAATGGCAAAATTCCATGAATTGGGCTACGAATTGGTACCTCATCCGCCATATTCTCCGGATTTAGCCTACAGTGACTATTTCCTATTTCCAAACCTAAAGAAACGGCTCGGTGGAGAGATTTAGCTCCAACGATGAAATTATTGATCGAAGAAATGCCTATTTTATGGACCTCGAAAAACCCTTTTTTTGGAAGGGATACAAAAATTGGAGAAACGTTGGACTAAGTGTATTGAGCTAAAAGGAGATTATGCTGAAAAATATTTTTATTTTTTTTTTCCAAAAAACTGTGTTTCATTCAAAAAGTCACGGACTTATTGATCCGCCCTTGTATGTACACTATGACCGTCAAAGTTGTGACCTTCAAAAGTTGTATAGTAAAGAGGGGGACGAAACTGCGGCAGTCTGGTGTATCCCTTGTGTCCGTAAAATTTTTCAATAAAAATGTTTTCTTCTTCTTCTTCCTGTAAAGAGACTAACTAAAGGAATATTCTACAGTAATTAATATAAAAAATTAATTACGATTGTCATTATCTGACGGTTGCAAAACACTTTCTAACGTAAAATTGTTATTTTCAATTTATAACGAGCTTTCAACCTCCGTATATTTACAAAAATAAAGCAAATCAAACATATTAGCTAGGTTGATACTAGTATTTCGATCTGGCTAAAGATCTCATCAGAACCCGAAGTTTTAGAAAAGCTAGAGCCTATATAATAGGCAGAACTTTAACAAAAAACCTATTAATAATCAATGTTGCTCCATTCTTGTCTTCTTAGTAATCAACCACGTGGTTAGGTCTTTTCCTAACAAGCATCATGACGTTACTAAATTTTGAAGACCAAAAATGTTCTATTTATATAAAAAATTTTTAGTGTGTACTCTGGCTCAAGTAATATTTTTTACAGTTGTATTAGTTTTTTGTTTTTATATACATCGAGATTATTTTTATGTTATTTTCAATTTATAACGAGCTTTCAACCTCCGTATATTTACAAAAATAAAGCAAATCAAACATATTAGCTAGGTTGATACTAGTATTTCGATCTGGCTAAAGATCTCATCAGAACCCGAAGTTTTAGAAAAGCTAGAGCCTATATAATAGGCAGAACTTTAACAAAAAACCTATTAATAATCAATGTTGCTCCATTCTTGTCTTCTTAGTAATCAACCACGTGGTTAGGTCTTTTCCTAACAAGCATCATGACGTTACTAAATTTTGAAGACCAAAAATGTTCTATTTATATAAAAAATTTTTAGTGTGTACTCTGGCTCAAGTAATATTTTTTACAGTTGTATTAGTTTTTTGTTTTTATATACATCGAGATTATTTTTATGTTATTTTCAATTTATAACGAGCTTTCAACCTCCGTATATTTACAAAAATAAAGCAAATCAAACATATTAGCTAGGTTGATACTAGTATTTCGATCTGGCTAAAGATCTCATCAGAACCCGAAGTTTTAGAAAAGCTAGAGCCTATATAATAGGCAGAACTTTAACAAAAAACCTATTAATAATCAATGTTGCTCCATTCTTGTCTTCTTAGTAATCAACCACGTGGTTAGGTCTTTTCCTAACAAGCATCATGACGTTACTAAATTTTGAAGACCAAAAATGTTCTATTTATATAAAAAATTTTTAGTGTGTACTCTGGCTCAAGTAATATTTTTTACAGTTGTATTAGTTTTTTGTTTTTATATACATCGAGATTATTTTTATGTTATTTTCAATTTATAACGAGCTTTCAACCTCCGTATATTTACAAAAATAAAGCAAATCAAACATATTAGCTAGGTTGATACTAGTATTTCGATCTGGCTAAAGATCTCATCAGAACCCGAAGTTTTAGAAAAGCTAGAGCCTATATAATAGGCAGAACTTTAACAAAAAACCTATTAATAATCAATGTTGCTCCATTCTTGTCTTCTTAGTAATCAACCACGTGGTTAGGTCTTTTCCTAACAAGCATCATGACGTTACTAAATTTTGAAGACCAAAAATGTTCTATTTATATAAAAAATTTTTAGTGTGTACTCTGGCTCAAGTAATATTTTTTACAGTTGTATTAGTTTTTTGTTTTTATATACATCGAGATTATTTTTATGTTATTTTCAATTTATAACGAGCTTTCAACCTCCGTATATTTACAAAAATAAAGCAAATCAAACATATTAGCTAGGTTGATACTAGTATTTCGATCTGGCTAAAGATCTCATCAGAACCCGAAGTTTTAGAAAAGCTAGAGCCTATATAATAGGCAGAACTTTAACAAAAAACCTATTAATAATCAATGTTGCTCCATTCTTGTCTTCTTAGTAATCAACCACGTGGTTAGGTCTTTTCCTAACAAGCATCATGACGTTACTAAATTTTGAAGACCAAAAATGTTCTATTTATATAAAAAATTTTTAGTGTGTACTCTGGCTCAAGTAATATTTTTTACAGTTGTATTAGTTTTTTGTTTTTATATACATCGAGATTATTTTTATGTTATTTTCAATTTATAACGAGCTTTCAACCTCCGTATATTTACAAAAATAAAGCAAATCAAACATATTAGCTAGGTTGATACTAGTATTTCGATCTGGCTAAAGATCTCATCAGAACCCGAAGTTTTAGAAAAGCTAGAGCCTATATAATAGGCAGAACTTTAACAAAAAACCTATTAATAATCAATGTTGCTCCATTCTTGTCTTCTTAGTAATCAACCACGTGGTTAGGTCTTTTCCTAACAAGCATCATGACGTTACGTTTTGTTTAAACCTTTTATATGATGACTATAGTTTTTCACGGGAATTCGGTGGACACAATTGAAACTGTGTTCTGGGTGTAACATTAGGAAAAAAATTTCCGGGAATTAACGAAATCCGGGGAAATACTTTGGGAATTCCCGGGAATTTTTTTTCGTAATATTACACCCAGAAAACATTTCAGTTGTGTCCACTGAATTTGTTGCCCATCGTATTCTGGAGGTTACGACAACCAGACACGTAGCCAAAAATATGTTTTACCGGCCCAACAACAACAATTACAACAACAAGAGAAAAAGTTTTTTCTTCTTGTGTATTGGAAAAGATAAATTTCTTAAAAAAAACAACAACAAATTGTTGTTGTTGTTGGGCCGGTAAACCTGGCTACGCGGCTGACGACAACTATCGCAATGTTAAATTATAGTTTTTGTCGTGAAAGCTAATATTACATTCATCATACATCATAAATATTATTACGTTCCACGAAATTTTAAAACTTTTTGAATTTTTAAGTTATTGAACAGTGGCCTTCAGATGAATAGTCCTCTGCTCCACTGGTTGCACAACAATCACTTTTAATTTTCTTTGCCTTATTTGCTATTAAAACATTTGAATATTTTATTTTAATTAAAAAAAAAAAACTTTTTGTGTTTGTCTTTTTCGAGATTTGAACTCGGAAGTTCGGAGTACAAGGCAAACTCTCTACCCTCTACAAAACAAGTGTGAAATTTGAATTTAAATATTTTGGTAGGAAAACAAACATTGCCCTCTCTTTATTTGTTCGTAAACTCACACAGAGTAAATGAAAACATTTTGCAGAAATTTAAATGCTTATCATGCTTTTGAATAATAACACAGTGCAACAACCAAAATCGGCATAGGATGAAACCAAAAGCAATTGGAAGTTGACATTTTCCATAACAAAACCCCTCAAGAGTTTTTTTAGTTTAGTACGAGATTTTTTTATAAGCCTTTGAAGTTCGCGATTTTGGAATCGCAAAGAAAAAATCATCAAAAATTTGATAAAAAAATGCTTATTTATTTTTATTATCCTGGAAAGTTGTAGTATCTTATTGGTTTTGTGGTCGAAAAATCAATTTTTGATATTTATTTTTACCTAAAACTCACGCTACATGGCGCTTTCATACAAATTTAGCTTATTCTTGTAGATATTCATAGAAAAAACGGTGTTTTTACTTTTTTTTTTAAGGCTAAAAAATTGTGATGTTAGTTTCATAATAAAACATATTTCTAATGATATTACGAAGTACATTTTATTATTCTCAGTACGTGACTAAATATTACAAAAATGGTATTTTTGTGAAAAAAAATTTAGTTTTTTATGGAAAAACAATTTTTTTTATTACAAAAACAACTTTTTTATTTAAAAGAATTATGTTTTTATAAACAAATTTTGTGTATAATTGATTAATATTAATAAAATTTCTTGGATATAATGAAACTCTTCATTTAATCTACGAAAAAAATTGTATGAAATTGTTTCACTAATGTCATGAAGGATAATTTTATCAGTGTATAAATGGGGTTTCATGAAAAAAAAAACTCTAATAATAGTATTAAGAAAAATAATAAAGGAAAAGTGTACTATTGTAACATGTAATTTTTATTTAAAATATTAAAAAATTAAAGGTTTTGATCAAAAGCGTTGTAAAAATTTACTAATAAACCGGAGATAATGCGATTTTTATGTAATTTAGCTTGGTCCTATGAATGAATCTTTTTAAACGAAACTTTGTCAATTAAAAATAAAGTTTAATAATTTTCTTACTGAGCGTGCATTCCAGGATTCCCGGGAAATGTCTTACCCCCTGTTTTTAAAAAGCGAACGAAATAATTTCTCTAGAGGAATACGTGTGTTTTGTTTTTGTTACAATAACAAAATACACGCATTTGGCGAATGTTAGAAACATTAATATTGGTCTATTCATGTTCTCAAAAAACAGAAAGTTTTGATATGCATATTTTATATATTTTGCCAACACACTGTGTATTTTATGGCAAACAACAAACCCAACAGTGCAGATAGTAAGTACTATTTAGTATTGAAAAGTACACAGAGCTTAAGCTTTTTCATTAAACTGCTTTTTCTTCAACTTTATGAAAGAGCATCTAAGATTTAATGAAACTATTTTCAATAAAAGTTTTTCATTAGTAATATGAAATATATAAAAAAAAAAAAAAAATTCATAAAATTTTATGAAAAACTGCATTGATTTAACGAAAAGTTTCAATGGACGATTTCCAGTGACATTTCATAGATCTAATGCAAAAATTCATTAATGTTATGCAGAGAATTCTCACAGTGTACCGAAAAAAAACACATTATTGCTTAATTTACTGTAAATATTTGCCAATTATGCACAATATTGTATATCCTTGGAAACGTTTTGTAAAAATACACATTATAAACGGAAAATAAATGGACCCCATAAAAAAATAAAAATTTAATAAAAACCAATTTTTCACATATTTTGTATGTCTCATATTTACAAAATATAAACCGGGGAGTATATAAAATTAATGAGTGGTGCAAAATATAAAGTTGGATATGCATATAGCCCATGTTTTGTTCACACAGATCTCACAAAAGTACCAAAAATAGCCCTTCGGAAAAAACCCGATGAAATCCGAAATATTCCGAATATCTAAAAAAGAAAAAATACATGTACACTTAAATTTAATAAAGATTAACATACGTGAATTTGGACGATGTACCGGTATACATCCCCATGTAAACTACCCTAAAATAAATACATTTTCTACAACAAAAATTCAAATTTGGAAAAAAAAATTATACCAGGTATTGTCTTTTTGAAATACGATTAAATTGATACCACTTTTGCCTATAATTTCTTTAGAAGAAATTTCTTAACTATCAAAATAACGCAAAATGTGGTAATTATTGACATCACTTTTCAAGCCATAAAATAATGGGCTTGGAACTAAATGAATTGTTTTTTTTTTTACTTTTACAAAAAATTTAAAAATATTTAAAACTAAAAATTCAAAAATCCGGTCTGGCAGGTCTGTGCGACATTTTGTAACTTAGATCCCAAACAAAGAATTTTTAAAATCAGTTTAGAATTCTGTTCTGAAATGTTATTTGGTAAAAAAAAGTGTATTTGCAAACACTGTGTGTGGAAGGGTTATATAGTTGCAACAAAAAGTCGACTTTTAGACTTTTGTAAAAATTTTAACAGTCGACTTTTCGACTTTGTCGTTTTTTGAACTTTTTTTTCGAACTTTTTTTCGACTTTTTTCCAAGTAAAAGTCGATTAATAGACTTTTTGTACGAAAATTTTTAATATGCGAAAAACTTATTTTTTAGATTGTTTTGGGGCCAATTAATTGACAACCTATAGAATTTTTGCTTTATTGGTAATAATAACCAACTCGAATTTTATTACAGCTAAAATAATATTTAAAAAGAACCATTCTAAAACTGTTCCAATTTTTAAGACAAAGTTTGAAAAACATAATTTTTGGCATTTTTCACATTTCACTATTTAAAAATTACCGGTTAAAAAAAACCAAAAAGTCATTATCAAAATTTAAAATTTTAATGTCAGCGAACAAATAAAGACTAATCTCATCAAGCAGAGTGCCAAAATTCTAAAATCATTTAAATCTGCCCATATTTAATGGAATTTGAAGCTCCGAATAAATTTTTACACTTGAAGTATTCTACTTTAGTGTTTTAATGCTCACCATGCAATTTATTTTTAAAAAGTTTTCTTCTTATTTTATTGGGAACATTAATTATATCCAAATCGGACCTTTTTGTAGGATTTGACCTCATTTGCGTTTTATATCATATTTAAAGATTTTGTTAGCAACAATAGATTTATGTTTATCTCTTGTATTATTACATAATTGTAAACGATATGTTTTTATTGAGAACCATCTTACAAAATTGTACAAAACAGCCAAGAATGCGTAAAACATTTAAAAAATAAAAAAAAACCTTGAATTGAATCAAAAAAATTTTAAAATAAAAAAATCCGGCCTGCAAAAATTCTTTAAAACTCTTTTGTTATTCACTTTAATTTTTGCTATATCTTTAGTTCATACATGGGACTAATGAATTAAGTGGATGTAAATGAAATGTTGATTTCATTACCGTTACATTTATATCAATGGTAGTGAAATTATTTTCATTATCATTTTTTTAATTAATAATAATGCTTTGTGAATTTAATTTCATTTAAATAGTGAAAATAGTTTTAAATTTCATTGGCATTAATGAATCAATTTAAAACAATAAATACCATTGAAAAAAAGACGGTCGAAAATTTTGTCCGTTTTCGATATCTTGCTTATATTTTTATAAAAAGATTACAAGCCATTTTATAAAATTATTGCTTCTCAGGAGTATTAATACACATCCGGATACATTAATTTTTTATGAAACAACCACAGGGTGTCTGAATTATTTGTTTACCCTTATACTTACATGATTTAAACACTCTGATAATAGAATGGAACATTCTACAAAATGGAGCGGGGAACGAGTGAAATCGGAACACGTAACACATATGCATTATCGTCCGCATGTGTTAGGTAGGACAAGTTTTCCAAAAATTTTGTCCGTTTTTTGGTATATCGCTTAGTTTTCGAGATACAATCAATTTTATAAAATTACGTTTTTTTAAAAGTCCGGTATCTTCGAAATTAAACGAATTAGGGCAAAACAGACAAAATGTTTGATCCACAGGAGTATTAATACACACTACTAATACAAATAGGCTAGGTCCGGAAAAGATCCCGAGGATTCCATTTTTTACAAAGCGGGACAGGGAGATTTTTTTATTTTTAATATAAATTTAGATACTTCGATAAAACATCGTTCGTTCCTAGTTCAATTTCGTTACCTGTAATTAATGTTGCAATTCCGCTCGTTCCCCATTCCATATTATTATTTATTATTCTCCGTTCTATTAAATTTCGTTTCCCATATGAAGAACACCAATTCCACTCATTGCTTGTTTTATTCCATATCGCTTCGAATTAAAAAATCTTATTTTTACTTTCCAACCCATGACTTTTCTGTAAACAAGTTGTTATTTTTTTAAAAAAATTTTAATTAGTTTTTTATGAATTAGTGTGATTTCATTATAATTAATAATGATTTTTCTAATATTAATGAATTTTCAACTAATTGTAATTAAATTTCAATGGTAATGAAATTTCAATGGTAATGAAATTTCAATGGTAATGAAATTTCAATGGTAATTCCCATGTATGCTATAGTTAAAATTTTTGTCGTTCAACAACACAAAAAACCAAATGTTCACTTTCACGAACAGGTCACATTAGCGAACATTCCCTTATATAAATTGCATGATAATATATATAAATTTCTTATATAAGTTAAGGAGCTATAGTCAAATTGGGGTTTTAAAAACGCAAAAAAACATGTTCGTGCAAAAGGGCGTAACAACACTTTTAATTTTTTTACAGGAGGAGCAAAAAACCTTGTAGAATTAAGGATATTTTAGATTTGAAGGACATATTTTCTTCTATTGCTTAAAACACGACTATAGACTTATTTCTGCAAGATTTTTAGTTTTTTTTAATATTTTTTTTTGTTAATATTTTATGAATGTTCCGCCTTTTAAGCATGTTTTTTCCAAGGTTAGCCACCGATACCCTTTAAATAGCGTTATCCGTTTCAAACCCGTTTCAAATTGATACCGATACAATACCAATACCGAAACACCTAGTGTAAAATAGCAATATACCGCAACCGTTTCCCCTAATACCGGTTTGATGCCGGTATTGAATCGGTTTTAAAAAAACAACCCGACTAAACCTGTGTATATATAGTGATATATAGCGTGATGTAATTATATATAATTTTATATGTGGCCATATCTAACGATATATATTCACATCTTAAAAAAGCAATTATAATTCCAAAATCTTAAGAGCATGTTTTTTCAAATCTCAGGAACGGAAAATCCAAAGAAGTGAAAGAAAAAATAAACAAAAAAGAAAAAGTTAATTTGCCTTCTCTGATAATTAAATATAAACAAGAAAAAAAAAATCGATAACTTTTACATATAATTGTATATGGCATCATACATTAGTCTAATTAAAAACACATCTAATTTTAAAATCCATTGATGTATATTTAAATTTGGTTAAATATAATAATGGTTAGTGCGTTGGACTGTTACACAGATGGTTACGGGTTCGATCCCCGGCGACGACATCAATTTAGAAAAATAATATGCCTGAGTTTTCTATCCACCACCTTCGGTGTTCCCGTAGCATTTAACCCCACCGAAGTAAAATAATAAATCAGGGCTATGAACCAAACCAAAAAGCTTCAATAAAGTTTGCCAACTCTCCATCAGGTGGCGAGCAACAACTGTTCTAAGACTTATCATTTCGCGCAATGACAGTGTTGACATCCCTTCATCTTTCCGCACCTTTCATCTCTCCTCTATCCCCTTTCCAAAGAAAGCAGCACATTGACTAATAGGAAGAATTTCCTAAGTCTTGCTTCTCTTTAAAAAAAAAATGTGAAAAAAAATATTAGTGCGGATTTCCAAACAATTTTAAAGAATTTTATGAAGTTATATCAAATTCTATCAAATTAGATATAACTTGATCAAATTAGATAGACCCATTTTTCCGATCAAATTATATCAGATTAGATCCCATGCGGATCAGCTAAGATATGATGTGATATGAAATTGTATGTATGCCTATATATATGTTTACCCATATCGGAACAGTTTTCATCGGGAATACAAAATTTATGTTTTTTGCTAAAAATTAAATTTATTTTATATAAAACATCTAAAAGCGTTTATCAATTTTTTAATGTAAAATTATATCAACTTTGTTCGCTTACGAAAAAATTTGTACAAATTTGTAAAAGTTTTTACTGGAAGGTGTTCGTTTACACAAATACTCAGTAAAAAATAGTAAGAAGAGAGAGTAAAGTGACAGGTTGTTGACAAAAAACTTACAAGTTTTTACTGGATAAATTTTTGCCAGTAAGAATTTGTAAGAAAAAAACATATGATTGAAAAAATATGCTTGTATTTTTAGTAAACAAAAAAAAATATTAAATTAAATTTTAATTGTCTATGGATTTAAAGTGCAAAAAATTTAAGAATTAACTATGGAAGAAATTAAAAAACATTCTAAATTATTTCTGGTCGACAATTTCAATTTACTTTTATCTTTTCCATAATTTTTTTTTTAATATTTGGTATTTAAAATCAGCTGTTTTATATATTTTACCAATTCTTACAACTTTTCCGTTCGTTTACTTTTTTGTAAATTTGTCTTACTCTCTGTAATTTTGTTACTGAATAATTTTTACTGGACTTTACTGGGAAAGTAATCGAACACTCTTATTACAAACTTGACGTACTGTAACAAGCTTTTCATTTACGTTGGCAACACTTTTATATGAATTTGTAAACTTACATTTTTTATATGATCTCTATAAAATATTTCTAGTAAGCCAACTTGTGTTCCGAATAAACTTTAATAAATTTGTATTTAAAAAGTAAAACTTCAAATATTCCTGGCAGTCGGAAAAAATAAACCGTTTAAACCGAAAGAGTACCGTTTTCTTAAATAAAAACGGGCACAAAAATTGTCCAAAATTATACTCATTTTAAATTTTTAATATTATACTTTTATTTTGTTTTTACAGATTAAAATATGAATATAACTTTAATAAAATGATCACTTTCGGTTCTGTTCATCAATATCCGCGGCATCATGAAACAATTTTGACCCATTAAAAAATTCAATATCTACATGCAAAAAAAAATATAAATTATTTTAGGTTTAATTGATATTATTTAAGATTTGGTATTGTATATCAATTTAACACATTGTCGGCAAATATTTTAATATGTAGACACTATCGTGAAACATCTTATAAATTTCATTAATATTTGCAGTATAAATCCAGATACCTGATTCCGTACGTGTCGGAGAGCCTGTAAAAAGGTTTCTTGGGAAGTGTGCTGTTACGCATTATCGATTTTGAAATTCATGCATTGTTGTTACGGACTTTTGAATTTAGTTCATTAAATCGTTATTTGTCGACGTATAAGCTCAAAATTTTTTAGGGACATGTAATTTAGTCTAGTGCATCATAATCAATCCAAAACTCGGTTTTGATTTTTTTTGTTGTTAGGCCCTTTTGCTCTGGGGTTTTTTCAGTTTTCGCATTCGTTCGGTTTTAACACCACTTTTCCCGAAGAGCTTTTTTAACCCAATATTTTAAGTATTTGAAAAAAATGGCAACCCTGGTCCCACAGCAAAGGCAATATGGCTATAAAAATTTTTGTTTTCTTGAGTACTTTAATACGAAATTCTTAAATTTTAAACATGTGTTCATACAAAAATTTTCTAATTTTTGACCCCCCTTTTTAATCCTTAAACGTGCGATTGCGCACCTAAAAAAAATACCTACGTGTCTAATATTTGTTTGTCCTCAAAAACGTATCCAACTTTCATTAAAATCTGCGGATTCGCCACTATGTAGCACAACAATACGAAGAAGACTCCCCTATCATATTTATTTTTGTTTTACAGACCTACACTTATGTACTTTAGAAACTTTATAACATTTTTGTAAATCATTTATTTTCAGTTGTCCACTACAGTAACGAATTGGTGAATTATGTACTCTCAATAAAATATCCACAACTTTCGATCTCAAAAACGAAGAAAATACGTTCCCTTATCGATACACGACGAAATGCTGGAATATTTAATTTCCTAATACAAGTGAAAGGCCCATGCAATTTCGATCAAATTAAAAAGCATTATGAAGAACATTTAACAAATGCTCGTGAGAAGACAGGACATTTGAAATTTCCCAAATTACGACAACAATTGGTTAATTGTTGGGGTCACTATGGATGGGTAAAGGATACAAGGTAATATTGATATTTTATGTATGTAGGATAGCTAGTCATTTGGATATAAGGCGTAAAATAGAACAGGGGACAAAACAAAAAAAAAAAACAGTGAAGGGGATTTTGTAAAGTTTTAAGATCTTTGTAGCCACATGTGATCTAGAATTAGGTATTGACAAAAAAAAATACTTCACAAAAAGAAAGTATAGGGTTTTAAAGAACTATTTCCGATTTAAAAAAAAAAAACAATTTTTAAAAAAATCTGTAGACAAACTTAAAAGTTTTGACAACACATGACGACAAAATTTTAGAGAGGGCAAGACATAAATCTCAATCTTTTTGACATTAGCTGTCAGTGCACGTAATTCATGAGATTGTTTTGGACATACGTCGTATACCTATACAAAAAATATTTGCATGTGTTTGAAAAAATGTGTTTGTTGATCGAAGAAGAAGAGGAGTTTGAGATCTATGTAATATATGCCTTAGGACTAAAACATACTTCTCTAAAGGCCTGAGATGGAATAAGATATGAGGAAGGTTTAAGCCACATTCACACTACACCATAAACAGTTCTTTATTCTTATCCACTCGTTTTGGCAAAACACGTGTTTTGCAATCTAGTGTGTATGCCGGGTAAACCTGAGTTGTTGTACAATAGGGAAAAATTTCAGGTGACATAAAAAAGTTTGTGAAAAATTCAAATTATGCGATGTTATAATGTCCCGAATAAAGCAAAAAATCGAGGTTTTCGTTAACTTTATTTTAAGATATCTCGAAAACCTAATAAAATATTTGAAAGGTTAAACCCGAGTTTTGAAAATAATAGGTAGGAATTTCAGACGACATAGTAAATTTTGTGAAAAAGTCGTATACGCAATGCACAGTGGGATATATCAAATATTTGCATAACGGGTAACTTTAGTGTTTAGTATCGTTGGAAAGGAAATTAACTGTAGATTATATAGATAGATAGATAGATAGATAGATAGATAGATAGATAGATAGATAGATGTAGATAGATAGATAGATAGAGTAGATAGATAGATAGATAGATAGATAGATAGCATAGATCATAGATAGATAGATAGATCGATAGCTAGATAGATAGATAGCTAGCTCGATCGCTCGCTAGCTCGATCGCTCGCTAGCTCGCTCGCTAGCTCTAGATAGCTAGCTAGCTCGATAGATAGCTCGCTCGCTCGCTCGCTCGATCGCTCGCTCGCTCGCTCGCTCGCTCGCTCGCTCGATCGCTCGCTCGCTCCTCCTCGATCGCTCGCTCGCTAGCTCGCTCGCTCGCTCGCTAGCTCGCTAGCTCGATCGCTCGCTCTCGCTCGCTCGCTCGCTCGCTCGCTCGCTCGCTCGCTCGCTCGCTCGCTCGCTCGCTCGCTCGCTCGCTCGCTCGCTCGCTCGCTCGCTCGCTCGCTCGCTCGCTCGCTCGCTCGCTCGCTCGCTCGCTCGCTCGCTAGCTCGCTCGCTCGCTCGCTGCGCTCGCTCCTCGCTCGCTCGCTCGCTTCGCTCGCTCGCTCGCTCGCTCGCTCGCTAGCTCGCTCGCTCTCTCGCTGCGCTCGCTCGCTCCTCGCTCGCTCGCTCGCTCGCTAGCTCGCTCGCTCGCTCGCTCGCTCGCTCGCTCGCTCGCTCGCTCGCTCGCTCGCTCGCTCGCTCGCTCGCTCGCTCGCTCGCTCGCTCGCTCGCTCGCTCGCTCGCTCGCTCGCTCGCTCGCTAGATAGATCGTAGTAGTAGATCACCATACTCCCATCTTGGTAGAACACCAAACTAGGGTGCTTCTCTTAGGCAGCTACAATTTGCGGTTTTTTTTTTATGTAATTTTCACTATTCAATAAAAATTTATTAATCGACAAAATAAAATGATTTTTTTGAATTCAATAGACTTTAAAGTCAACAAAATGAAATTGATCTCAGAATTTATGATTTGCCGTAACCAATCCCACAATTTTCAAAAATAAACTTCCAAAAATGGGATTTTTACATTTGTTGCTGCCATGTCCTCATTTAAAGCAGGGATTGGAAGAGACTTACAACCGCTTTCGCTACCTAATTGGAGGCTTCCAAATTTTGGAACAGAGGGTTAAAGTTGATATTTGCCTTAAAAATGCTACAAATATCTTAATATTTTGAAAATCGGATTAGAAACAAAAAAATGCAAAAAGTGCCCTACTTTGGGGGATCATATCGCAGCTCTCGGGTAATCTGGGATGTTCAACATCAACACTTAAGATCGGTGTTACGTCTTATGCTTGTTTAAAATTTCATTGCAATTCTATTACTAAGAAATGGTCGGTTTATTTCCAAAAATTTTGTGATATAAGTACCCTACTGTGCTATGGTATAATGTCCGAATATAGCTAAAAAAAAAAACGGGTTATTCTAAACTTTATGTTAAGATATCCCGAAAACCTGATGTGCTGGAAACCAGATTTGGCCGTCAGTCCTTTTCTATAGGAAAAAGTCCTCAGAATCTGAGGGTTTTTCTATAGGAAAAAGTCCTCAGAATCTGAGGGTTTTTCTATAGGAAAAAGTCCTCAGAATCTGAGGGTTTTTCTATAGGAAAAAGTCCTCAGAATCTGAGGGTTTTTCTATAGGAAAAAGTCCTCAGAATCTGAGGGTTTTTCTATAGGAAAAAGTCCTCAGAATCTGAGGGTTTTTCTATAGGAAAAAGTCCTCAGAATCTGAGGGTTTTTCTATAGGAAAAAGTCCTCAGAATCTGAGGGTTTTTCTATAGGAAAAAGTCCTCAGAATCTGAGGGTTTTTCTATAGGAAAAAGTTCTCAGAATCTGAGGGTTTTTCTATAGGAAAAAGTCCTCAGAATCTGAGGGTTTTTCTATAGGAAAAAGTCCTCAGAATCTGAGGGTTTTTCTATAGGAAAAAGTCCTCAGAATCTGAGGGTTTTTCTATAGGGTTTTTTATAGGAAAACGTCATGAGAATCTGAGGGTTTTTCTATAGGAAAAAGTCTTAAAAATGCGAGGGTGTCTCTATAGGAAAAAGTCTTCAGAATCTGAGGGTTTTTCTATAGGAAAGTCTTAAAAATCTGAGAGTTTTTCTATAGGAAAAGTCTTCAAAATCTGAGGGTTTTTCTGTAGGAAAAACTCCTCAGAATCTGAAAGTTTTTCTATAGGAAAAACTCCACAGAATCTGAGGGTTTTTTTATAGGAAAAACTCCTCAGAATGTGAGGGTTTTTCTATAGGAAAAAGTCCTCATAATCTGAGATTTTTTCTATAATTTTTAAATTTGTCTATAAATTTTTTTTAAATATGTTTTCCTGAAATCGGAAATATAGCGCTTCTTTCGTCAATACCTAATTCTTGACTACCTGTGTATCCTATCAACCTGTTACAGCTTTCAAATAGGTAATAAGAAAATTTCCATCGTAGTTTGAATTTTGTTTCATCACTTATATGTTCTACCCTACGTTGGGCTCCATTTTGTGACAAGCCACGCTTAATATCTTCGCACTTTGCTTTTGAGAAATCATTACTTAACAAATATTTTGATATTTATTTTCAGTTCATTTAATTTAAACAATCATATTTTGTTAAATGCATCCCCTTATCGTGGAAAACCTGTGAGTGATGTTAATATACAGGACTTTGTTAGTGATTTAGTAACAAAGTATATACCATCGGATTTGCCACAATGGCAAGTTGTCGTCATACCAACAGCAACAAAAATTGTCCTAATGCAGGATGAACAAAATGGTGAATTAGAACAGGTATTTCATATATTTATATTTAATTAATTGAAACTTAACATTTTTTAATTACTTATGAAATTCAGGATGAACATTATTATATTCTCTTAAAAATCCATCATCTAATTATTGCCGAAGAAGAAGATATTCACATTAGCGAAATGTTAATGTTGCAAGATCAAAGTGATAAGCCCATTATAGAAATCGGTGGTATTAACCGAAGAAACTCCAAAGTGAATAATCTCTTATATTTTATACGTAAACCTGAACATATAGAAAATCTATTGAAACATATTGGTCTCATTATAGTTAATCATTGGAATAAATTTATTTATGAATTTGAATCTTTAGAAACACCAGATGGTACAAGTGGTTTAAAAATTTCGAATCTTTCACAATTACTATCGGTTCTCCTTATCATAGCAGTAAATGTTATAATAAATTATTGGAAAGCTATGAGTGCTAAGAAAAAGAAATCATCTCGTAAATATCCCGTAGTGGATGGTAGATATAAGACACTTACCAAGTTATTGGTAAAAGAATTGGATAAACGTCATTTGTCGTGGAAAGTGGCTAATGATGCCGTACATAATTCCCTACAACTTTCAAATTTAACAAAAACCTGGGCGAAAATTGTCTGGTATACAAATGTGAATAGCATGATGTCAATACCATATCATACATATCGTGAAATAATGGCTTTCAAGGATTTAATATTTAAAGGTGAAACTACACTTTCGAATACATATTGTGGTCGTGTTTCTGTGTATCTACCCCTGTTAATTTATGCCCAAATGGAATTTATAAAAATCTGCTATGAAATCTATAAAGCCCCAGTAAATATTTATGAAGAGTTATTTGAATATCCCTCGAAAGAAGAAAATAAATTACATAAAATGTCTTATTGTGGGCGTAAAATTGTATCTTTTACCAAATCTATAGACGGCAAAGAATTGCGAAATCGTTTAACATTTAGCGATGAAATACGCGAATCAGATTTTACACTTTCCTGTTTGTCAGCCGCAATTTATGATTATTTTGAATTTTATTCGGAAGATGTACCTGTTCCGAAAATACTTAATACCACTTGTCGTACCATTGCCAAGGGTTACTTTACCGACAAACTGGGCGATAAAACGGATTATATTGGTGGCGTTGTCTTTTTGCAATTACCTCTAAAAGTTCCGGATCGTGAACATGCTAGACAAATACATTCAATTGTAGAGCGTATACGCCGTAAACAAATAATGATATATTTGACGTCAATGGGTCAAACTAAATTTGATATGGTAACTGCTATATTTCCAAGGGTTTTAACCAAGATATGTATAAACTATTTTTCATCAAATTTTCCGGTTACCATAACGGAAATTCATGGGGAAAACTCGGAGTTTCAAACTTTATGGGGTCAAACGGTTGAAGATGTTTTGCTCTTTAGGCCACCCCAATCGAAAACGTGTAAGTACTATTCTACGCGATTTTCATAATACGTGAAATGTCGCTTAAAGCTCGCCAATTCTTAATAAAAATTGAATTTTAACCTATTTTAGGTCTTTCATTGAATATTCATCGTTTTGGCGATAAATATCGTTTGGCTGTTATGGCTGACACACAACTTGGTCCAGATCATTCAATTATAACACGTTCTTTTGAAAACTATATGGAAACAGTTACTTTGTAAATTTGTAAGCTATTAAGTTCAATTATTTACAGAATAAGTTGTTTTGAATAAACTGTGATTGTAAATGAACCTTTTTTAATGGATTAAGGTGGGGAGCAATGAGAGAATAAAATTCGTGAGCTTTAGAGTGGTCCTTATTTCGTTAACTTGCGAATTTTTATCGTCGCTCCCCATATAAATATCCAATAGTAAGTTTAGTTCATTGGTCCAGAAATTGCACGTTCCTGATATTTCTCCGTTGGACCACCGTTACATCGAGTTCAAGCTTGGAATTGACAAACAAATAATTCCAGCTGGCTGAAATCCCAGAAAAGTAGATTAGAAAGAGTTTGGAGAACTATTGCATCGGAATTTGTATTCCATTCCGAAACTTAGTAGCATACAATCGCTGCAGTTGAGTCCAAGAAATTGGGCAAAACTTTGGTTGATTGCTATGAGGCTGTGTGTCCGTTGAGGAAGAATAGACCGGGATCTTTACGAACAATCAACAGGAACTCAATAATATTCTATTGTCCACGCATTTTCCGGGATGCAAAGTGACGCAGTGGAATATATCACAAAATTTTTGGAAATAGCCATTTCTAACTTAGTGGTTCCATTGCGATTAAATTTAGAATAGGCATAAGTGACGTAAGCTAAAGTTTTGATTTAAAACCTTCCAAACGCCTCGGGGGTGTCAAAATGACTATAGGGGAACTTTTTGCATATAAAATTTTGAGTGTTCGTTATTTTTTTGTTTCTTATCCTATTTTCAAAAAATTAACATATTTGTAATTTGCTAGTAGAGACTAACAAAAAGCAATGCTTACATGTGTGTAATATCTGTAATAGTTCCCGAAACATTCCCATTTGAAAATGTGAAATTCCAAAATTGGTCTGACTAAGGTCCAGTTTTTTGCGAATAGCGGGACGAAATTTGGACCAATTTATTTTTTAAATATCGATTTTTTTATAATATATATACATTCTTTTAAAATATGAGTTTAAAAAAAAAATTTATTTTTGCGATTTTTTCCCCAAAATGCATCAACAGTCTTTTACCTCCTGATAAATATTTTCTTTCTGAACATATAAAGTGTGCATACTATTCTGAAAGGTCTTTTTATATAAAAGCGACTTGCGTTAAAAAAAATTAAAATTTTTTTAGCACAAGATTTTTAAGGCAAATATCAACGCACTGTTAAAAATTGTGAACGTCTTCAATTAGGTAGCGGAAGCGGTTGTGGATTCTACCTAACTTATTCGCCTAAGTCTCTTCCAATCCCCGCTTTAAATGTAGACATGGCATAGCAGCAAAATATTAAAAAAATCCCATTTGTGGAATTTTTTTTTTTTTGGGAATCATATATTCGGACATAAATTTCACAGCGTTGACATAAAAGTCTATTCAAGTCAAAAAACTCATTGAATTATGTCTATTAATAAACATTTTATTGAATAGTGAAAATTTACACAAAAACTGAAACTGAAATTTTTACCTTTCTATTAAGATTACCCAAGTTTTTTTGCTACAAAGAGTGCTAAATGCAAGTGATTTTAAAAATATCGTAAATACCGCAATCGGACTAGAATTATTTCCAAAAATTTTGTGATACGAGTATATCCCACTGTGCGGCGGCGGTAAGGGGTTTTATTGAACTACTTGTTGCTGGTACAACTAAGGGTGACTGGTATAAAGCATCTAGGGTAGAGATGGGATCATACCCGGTATATGGGTAAATACCGGATATATTCCCTTTTTGGGAATTTATTTGGGTATTTATAAATATATGTATTTAAAATTAAGCATTTGTCAATTACTGACTGGATTTATATCAAAAACTGAAATTTAAATTTAAAAATTATAGCCATCCTTTGATAAAACGATGAACCAATACATTTGGCTGCATAGAAAAAAAAATCTCCAGTTATATGGTGGAAAAGTATTTGGGCATCCACATAATTGGGCAGGGTAGAAGCTATGGGTAGATGTTCGTATATTGACTGCTTCACGCACTTCAGCTGACAGTATGTTTTAAAACACATAATTTGAATATCTTCAATAAAGACGTAGGACAAAAGGATACTTCCATAAAAACTGTTTCTGCTTAGCATGAAACCATCAATTCGGCTAATTCATTTGAGGAAGCACCTCCCAATTCCACTGGTATTGCCCATTCTACACCTTACTCTTCTCTTAATTATTTTCGGAGTGAAATTGACAAAGAAACATTCTGCGAGAGCAATTTGGTGAAAAAGTTGTTATTTTTCAACTGCTCTGAAATCATTTTTATATTTATTTATGAAACTAATCATAAAGTCCATTAAGTTTTGCTGTTCAATGTGTCTGTTCACAGAATTTTCTACAACATAGTTTGAACCCACCATGGCAAAACAATAAAGGTACTCGTAGAATTATTAGAAAAACCTGTCATTTTCATATCCCTGAACTTTCAAAGTTAAAATAAAAATAAACAAAAGTGTAAAAACTAAATAAAAATATGGGGTTTCTTGTCGGAAAAGTATATTGAGTATATTACTGGGAAAACTTCTAGCAACGGTTGAATTTGTGGGTAAAGTACATGTAAAATAATTCATGATTAACCCTTTCCCTGTCCTGTGCATCACATATGATGCACAGCACGTTAATTTAGGCTGGGTTAATCCGGGGTGGACAGGGAAAGGGTTAAGCCGAAAATCACTTTTTTATAATGAAATATAAGCAAATATAAAACTAAAATTAAAAAACACGACTTTCACGACTTTCAACCAAAGAACATAAAGACTAAAGAAGAAGCAAGGTTCTCAACATCTGTTAAATTTTATATGCCAACTGGTTTTAAGAGAAACAATTTTTTATAGGTTTTTTAATGCCTATTTTTTAGTATATATGTATGTACCTATAAACCATACATGAATGAGACTAATTAATTGAATTTACTAATTAATTGTTGATTTCATTACAATTCAATTGATATCAATTGTAATGATAGAGACGGAGGAGATTAGAAAAATAAACAAAAATCTAAAAATAGAATATTTGTGTTGTTAGTATTGTCACTACTGAGTATAATATACAATAACAGAAAAAGCTAATATGAAAAGAAAACTGCAATTTAGCCTGCATTAGATTCGAGGCCATACTTGGGTGTGATCGCTAAACGGTCATGACTTGGTATTGTTACGTTTGTAATGTAAGATGAACGCAGGTTTGATTCTTACAGCCGCAGGATGTTGAAAAATTTATTATATAGAGACAATCTGACAATTATAAGACACAAATAATAATACAATTTAAATGGAAAATCACTGATGAGCCTGTCCATAAAAAGGCAGAAACTAGTCTAGTCTGATTTAAAAATTAATAGTGTTTATAATTTTTAGAGAAAAACGTTTATTCTTCTTCTTAACCTCAACATTCCTAAATGAAATTGTTTTCATTGGCGTTTTTTTTTTTAATTAATGGTAATGAATTTCATTGATTAAAGATAATGATTTTAAATTTCTTTACATTATTCTTTACAAATTATAATTGACAGAATACAAATATGCTAGGTCTGGAAAAAATTCCGATAGATTAATTTTTTACAACAGGGTGTCTCAATTATTTGTTTACCCAAATACGTACTTGAATATACCAATTTAATCACTCTGATAATAGAATGGAACATTAGTCCAAAATGGAACGATATGGAATGAAACGGGGAACGAGTGGTGTTGGAACACTTAACACATTTGTATTGTCGGGAGCGGAGTGTTTTGTTAAGGTTTGTAAAAATGTTGTCCGTTTTGCGATATCTTGCTTAGTTTTTGAGATACAAGCCATTTTACAAAATGGCCAGTATCTTTGAAACTAATCGAGATAGAGCAAAACGAACAAAATTTTAGCTGCACAGGAGTGTTAATATACCCTTATAATATAAATAGGCTAGGTCCATTTGCATTTTTATAAAGCAAAAGGTGATTTAATTTTTTTACTTATTTAATAATACAAACATATGTTATCGGATAATAGAAAGTTAGTTCCTAGTTCCATTTCGTTTCCCGTATTCAGTATTACAATTACACTCCATTTTTTTTTTTTTTGCAAAAAACTGATTTCATTAGCATTACTAGGATAAATTCTAATGCTAAAAATTTCATTATAATTAAATCGTAATGAAATTTTTTTTTTTTTAAATTTAATACTCATGGGATGCCCCCTACTCATGCAGTGCATTGTATTGATCAGGAAAATAGGGTATGGGAAGGAGGAAAGAGGAAGTAGTGTTTGTGGATATTTGATTTAAATGTTTCTAAATTGTAAGTAACAGGACAGACTTCTGCGGGAAGTTTGTTCCACATACGAATCGTTCTACTAAAAAACGAATTTTCTCTGTAATGCGTTGTGCGAAACACAGGACAATCAACTACAAACGGATGTGCTCTACTAGATAAGCGAGTATTACGAATAAAAACTCGGGCTCGTGGAATAAGTTCACTTATCTCAGATGAACATCTCCCATGGTAATATCGATAGAAAAGTGTCACACAACACACATTCCGACGATGCTCCAATGAATCAATAGAGTTGGATACACTACTGTCATTGATAAGCTTCACCGCCCTCCCCTGAACACGGTCCAGAAGCTTCAGAATAGACAGTGGATTCCCTGCCCATATATGAGAGTTGTATTCCATTTTCGGACGAATATAGCTGGTATAAATAGTAAGGAGATCGGATGGAGTGAAGTAAGTCTTGCACCGTTTCAGAAAACCAAGACACTTGAATGCCTCTTTTGACACTTGAAATACGTGCTTATTCCAACGGACATCACACTGTATTCTCATGCCCAGAACATCAAGAGTATCCGATTCCTCAATACCTATACCATCCATAGCTACAGATGACAATGTTAATTCCACAGCCCGTCTGTGGGTTAACATACAACATTGGGTCTTGCGTGCATTAAAATCGACCTTATTCGCGCGACCCCACTCGGACATTGTAGAAAGGTCTTGATTGAGTGTGTCCTTCATGTTCTGCCGCATGCCCTCTATCACCAAAGAGCTTGGCCTCTGATCGAATAAAAATGAATGGCAAATGTTGCTGTCATCTGCAAAAGAGTAGATATGATTGAAGGTCTGCCCAAGAAGGTCAATAATAAAATTAATTTATTAAAAAGTGAGGATATTAGTCGGAATTTGTATGTATTTGTGTTTAAACAAAGTTTTAGTTGATTTTAATAAATTTTTATTTATTAGATTGCTACTTGGAAACGCCATAATGAAACGTTCAATATGCTCGAGACAGGATGCATTAAAATTGGGCAATTGTCTAATTCAATTTCCTACTCTATTAATAGAGTAGCTATTTGGATTGGGTCCCAAATTTTATCAGCCTGGTGGCGTTTTACGTTTCATTTGTGTAAGTGGATATTAGTACTATGTTTGCATCAACTTTTTTCAAATGCAAGATTTCTTTAATTTTTAATAAAGTATTAATAAACACATATTATTAAAAATTTAAATAAAAGGCTTTCAAGCGGAAAGGGATTAAAAAATAAACATACAAAAATGTACAAAATTTAATTGTTCGATTAAATAAAATATAACAATGGAATTTCGCATAAAACCTATATATGCTAAACTTTTCTTTTAAAGTATAAAAGTTAGTAGTTTTATTTGACAACTTTTTTCCTAAGTTGTTGGTAAAACTTGTCGATAAACTTTTCAAGTTGTATTCTATACAAAACATTTAGGTAACTTATACGACTTTCAAATTCCATACAATAATACATACATATTGTGAGGTTCAGATAATCGGTTTTAGCTGGTATTTAAAAAATGATAATAAATAGCATTGTTTCTAAAATTAACACATAATTTAAATAAGTTTAATGAAAAACATTACAAAAATAAATGCAAGTAAGATTTGTAGTTGTTTTGCATGTGCTTTTCAACTACGTAAAGTGAATGGCTTACCCGGTGCCTTGAAATGCAAATCGATTAAAGAAAAAATTCCAATTTATTTATATTGCACTGTAGTGGACAACACTTGCCAATTTTATTGCTAAGAAATGTTAACATTTTTTCAAAAACAAATAAATTTAACACAAAATTTATTTTTGTCTACAAATAATACATTACCCCGTTTTTATTTACTAAAATGTATTTGTTAAATTCAAATGAAAAGTTAATGTTACTTTTTATGTCAGACATCCCTGCAAGAGCCTATTGCATGTCAACGATATCTTGATATTGCAATAACAATAAATTGTTTTAGCTTAAATTATTTTGACAACGGCTTGCTATCATTTTACTGCATGTGAAGACGCGGGGTTATACTACAACTTTTTTAAAACAACTGTGTGCTATTATAATATCATAACGGCTCTCGATTAACGGTTTTAAATATATATAAACAAAGATTTTTCTAATAAACCTTTGATCAATGATAAAAGAGATGGCTAGATTTTAGCAAAATGGCTAAACAAGTTTCATATAATTTTTATTAAAAATAAAAATTATGTTTTTTCAACCCCTCAATTGTGCAATGAAAATAAAAATTATTCAAGTTCGAGGCCATACTCTATATTTTTCGAGAGTATGGCCTGGAACTTGAATAATTTTCACTTTTATTCAGATGGCTAAACTCTAGCCATCTCCGCTTTTTAGGTAAAATTTCGAGTCCAGGGACAATATACATATGAAGGGCTTATTGCAAAAACATGATAAGACACATTTTATTTTTGATTTGTTTTCGCCTTTTAAAGTCTAAACAATGCAAAAAAAAATATGAACTTAGCACCACATTTACACTCCAGGTACTTGTAGTAATGTTTAAGCAAGACGGCTATCAAATATTAATCAATGGAAGTCTAGAAAACAGCGAAAAACCATAAAACAATAAATGTGGCTTATTAAGTTTTTACAATAAGCCCTTCATATATAAAATATTATTGCATCTATGGGTATTGTATTTCCACATAGATGACCATATAAAAAATATAAAGTTTCTCTTTAAAACTCATCTTACTACAATTGTAGTAAAATGAATTTTAATGAGAACTTTATATTTTTTAACTTAAGTTAACTAAAAACTAATTTAAATTTGCTCTTTTTGTATTTTAGGACTAAATATATGTACAATTTAGTGTTACTTAGCTTTATTTAGTAATACTAACTAATTTTATCCTAAACAATTACAAATAGTTACTACATTTTTCAAGTTTTAGAGGTTTTTTTCAGTTTTTTATCAAAAAACAAATTAAGCTATTTCTAGCGATATTTTGTGTCCAGTGTTCGCTACTTTTCTTGAACAAAGGTTGGCAACAGCATATGCAACCCAAAAATAAATTTAGCTTGATTTTTCTTTGCATGTGTTTTTTGTGTTCTTGAAAAATATTTGATTTTACTCCTGTTGTAAAATCTATGGTTGCAACTTGCAACCCGTGTCCAGCGATCTCTTCTAAAAACCTGAACTGGTTTTAAGAGAGCAATTTTAATTAAATTTTAAAGATAATTTGTGTTGTTTAATGTATTCTCTACATAAGTTTTTTATAATTAACACAAAATTTAGTTTATAAATATATGGGCAACTTCAAAAATTTACGGCACCTAGACATTTTTTTTTTAAGTTTTTTTTTTTTTGTCTGACATCAATATCGATATGTGTGTGTATAAGCCGATATTTGAGCATGTGAAATCCGTTCGCGTTAATTATTTTTATTAAACGGCGCAAATTTTACGGCGGTTTAAAGTTAAATATTAAAAAAAAAATATTAAAATTACAGTTTTTGTTAAAATTGAAAAAGGATAACGCGTGTGGATAATACCCCTTAAGGGCTTTCTTAGCACACTAAAATATTTGTAAAAGCTTCAATACTTTTTAAAATACACTGAAAAAAAAATAAAAAAATTTTTTTTTGATCGTGTATGCATATAAAAATTTATTTAAAATTGTTAAACATTTTACAAAATTACGGCTAGTATATGACATAATTTGTAATATTTTGGGAAAAACTCGTTGGCTATCGCTAATGGTTTAAGAGATATAACCATTTAAACTTTACCACTCATGATTTTTTGTTATTTTGATTTGCTACCACATTCTTTGCAATTAAAATTGTTCTGCAAATTGGAAGCTGTAACTAACGTTTCGTTAGTTAAATCTTGGGTTTCAGTGATAGATTCTAAGCCGTTTTCAATTTTTTTAATCCGCAATTTTTTGTTTTGATGGCATTGTTTTTATTATCATTATTATTGTTATTTAAAACCGAATACCTAACTGACTTTCTTACACCAATTTGCGATTTGTTTGTTTTTTTGTTGCTTTTTATTTTTTCAGATTGGCGATATTCGCGTCTTTTATAACGCGTTTTTTTTGCAAATATTATTATTTTACCGATTATAAAATACTTGTTGGGATTCTGGGTAACTTATTAACCCGAATTCAAGAATAATTCTTTTAAATTTTCAAAATCAAATATTTCATACAAGGATGCTTTTTGAGGTTAGAAACATTTTGTTTCCTCCATAAAATTTTAAATCCTTAAAATTTTTTGGTGCGTTTTCGATTTTAGTATCAAGCTCAGTAAAGTCTTCCATTTGATGTACGTTTGAGCGGAATTGATACAGCGCTTTAGTTGTCACAAAGCGAAATGTGTTTGAAAAAGACTGACGCTGCACGCGGCAGGATTGAAAAAAATTATTTTTTTTTGCACTTTCTCAATTTAGTCCTTCGCGAAGAATCTATTTAGATACCTAAACATGTTCCCATGCCAAGTTTTGATATAAAAAAAGCTTAAAAAAAATAGTTTTTTTGCAAAAAACTTTCAAAAGTTCATAAAATGTTTGCATTTAAAAATTTTAAAGTGCGTTTTCGCCTCGGAGGTGCACTTTACGAAGTTACTCACATCACGCAATACACTAGCCAACTTAAAAGATAATTCAGATTGTCAGACGCAAAAAAGATACATTTTCAAAAAATTTACGCTAATTTCTTTTAAGTTTGTGATGTCCGTGATACGTTATTGGTGCGCTGACACCAACTTGATATACCTCAAACTTTATAAAATTACGCCGTTTTATTAATTCTGCGCTTAAAACACATTTTTATTAAACGGCGCAAAACCCCTATTAAAAATCTCCAAAAAGTTCAAAATTCGGAAAATGTTGGTTTCACTTGTAAACCACCATGCAACTTTTCACCCAGCAGCGATATCAAATATTTCTTTTTTGTGGATATATCCTCCAAGTCTAGTGACTATATTTTGTATTGGTTTGGATCTGCAAGCTAAAAACTATTACAAAGAAAACGGAATGAATGAAAAAATTCTTGCAATTTTCAAGCCGTTTTTTTAATTTTTCGAATTTTAGATGACCACCAATTCTTAAGAAGAAGACTTTTCAAAGTAAAACTTTGCACGTCATATATTTGAAGTATAGTCATCCAAACCCTGTACAACGTTTTTTCAATTCATAAAACTTAACGAAATAAGAGCCATAGTATGTCGGTTTCAGCAGGTGCTCAAAAAATTTGAAATAGCCCATATGTTAAAAACTATTCATTACAAAAAACTATTAAAAACTGTTTCTTTAAAACCAGTTAGTATATAAAATTTAACATAAAGGGTCCGCCATCTAACGTTTTTTTTTCAACTAGTGCTTATTTCGTGAATGGTAACACTTTGCTCATGTCTGATTTGACAGTTATGTGTTCGTTATCTTGTGAAAAAAGTGAAAGAAACTGGCATCCTCATCGATAAACCAAAGCGTGAAAAGCCAAAAACAGTGCGTACACCCGAGAATATTGCTGATGTGGCAGAAAGTGTGCGTGAAGCGCCATCAACATCAATTCACCGTCGTTCTCAACAATTGAACATTTCGGAGACATCATTGAGACGAATTTTGCATAAAGACCTTGGTATCACGCCATACAAAGTCCAATTGGTTCAGGAGTTCAAAAAAAAAGTTATTTGGCGGCCCCTTTATATGTTGAGTACACTCAAAAAAATAAAAAGCCATTTCAATTACGAAAACCTCCGATTCATTAACTTCAATTGCTGAAATTCCGCCAACAAAGAAAATTGCTAATTCAACTAGAAATTTATAGCTTTTTAATTGAATTATTTTTCAATTAAACAATAACTCAATTGATTAAAAAGTGATCAACATTGTATAAAGTGTTGTTGCCATACCAAATGTTTTTTATAGCTTGAGTTTTATAACATTGAATTTAAACCGGCATGTAATTCTCAATTAGTTAGCAGTTCTATTTATACTTATGTTAATAAATTCACACAGAAATTATTTTTTTTTTCTTTCTATTGAAACGTAGGGAATATGGCAACAATTTTTTTGATTTGTTTTTTTGCAGAAATTTTTAATAATTTTTAATTCATTTTCCGAATTTTTTTGTTAAAAAAAAAGGTTACATTTTTATTAAACAAAATGTAGCTTCAAAAATTACGTTACCAATTTTATGACAATGTTTTAGAATGAATTAATATTTAGATTTAAACCACTGAAATAAAATTAATTAACTTAATAAAGTAATAAACCTAATGAGAATTAAAAAAATCTAATTAAAATGAATTTAAAATATGTATTACTAATACATAAACATTTATAAAAGACAAATACATACATAAATATTACAAAAAACAACAACAATATTTTGAGCGATGGTATAAAAAAAAAAAATTGAGCAAATATTTAATTGATTCAATTAATTTTTAATTGACAGCTTTTAAAATTTTTAACAAATCGATTTAATTGAAAAACATAGAGAAATTTTTTTTTTCTGTGTCCCTTGTTTTTTCTTTAGTCTGCAACTTTTGCTACTGTGAAAAATATTACCAGGGCGTATGCCATATTGGAAGGTTTCGCTATATATTGGAAAAAATCAAAAAGGTGTTGATTCTTATTGCGCAACCTAGAGATGTGAAAAATATTGTATAGTGTGTTGGCCACATTGTGCATTTTTTATATCCCTCCACAACACAACAATAAAGTGGTGCCATATTTTGTGCAAAAGTATTGTACATCTTATTGCGCTGTGTAGGGCAAAATGACAATAATACTTTCAATAATATTGCAAAGTATATGGGTACCTTAACATACAAAATTCTTATGAAAATTAACCTTCAGCCGATTATCAACTGCCGCCGAAACTTTTTCTTTCCAAGCCGCTGCTGAAATTATGAACTTCAGATGTTGTTGTCCCCTTAGTCACAGCTATGACAAGAAGTATCTTAATCTGTATACCATAAGCAGGAAAGTTAAAACAGTTCATTTCGAGCCTAACAGGCACTCTATTATTTGTCCTACATACAGCATTTTTGATAAATTTACTAATATTGGTGATCTTTTGGAGAATATTTTAAATTTATAATTTTTGTGGGAAATCCTGGCCATTAGTGCAAGGACACAGGCCATTAAATTTGTAGATTAAAAAATAAATACAATTAAAGTATGAACTTTCATACCGCACTTGATCAAAAAGAGGGTATTAACTCAAAATTTTTAAAATATCACTTTTTTCAAGAAATCAACTAACAACATCAATATCTATCTGTTGTAAAAATTTCAACGTATTCCGATTACTCTTTCATCTCGAAAACGACTTTTGAGACCATTTTCATGATAATGTAGTGATTACCTTTATTTCAGCAAAAAGGTATTATTTCGAGTTAATACAAAAGTTGAAATAGAAATGAATCGTATATTTTCATAAAAAAGGTATTATTTTGATTTGAGCCTTTATTTATGTTAAAAATAATCAAACTGTTTTATTTATATTTGGTTGTATTTTGAGTTGATACTGTTTTGTTGATAAAATTTGTTTTATTCTATTAATTTAAATCGATAAAATTTCAAAAAAAATGGTATTAACTTAAAAAAATTGATTTTTTTTTGCAATGAGTGGTAAAATTTATAACAAAAACAATTTATATATATTTTCAAATGGAATTTGCTTATTATGATATGTTTGAATTTTTAAATTCTGTTAAAATGTGGCCATAAACAGTTTTTGACTCTACTGAAAATTTTAAAATTTTGAGTTAATACCCTCTTGTTGATCAAGTGCGATATGTCGAAATAAAAATTAGGCTACCTCAGAGGCTTTAGTAGAGAAAATGAAAAATAAAAAACATATGAACCACTTATTTTGAAAGTGGTATGAGTCTATTAAAAAAAATTGAGATATAATATTCAATGGCTTATATTCACTGACCAAAATTATTTTGTCTAAACTTAAAAAATCTCTGAAATTTTATAGGAATTTTTGCATAGTAAGCTATTTTATATAACACGAATATCCACCCCATAAATTTATTGCCTGGGTCTTGTAAACATTGATTCCAGATGCCAAATATGTTCTTTCATTTGATAGCACGCACCATTCATTTTCTCGAAATTCACAAGTTCGTTACTTTTTTTAATTTGTGTGTTTTTCTTTTATCAAAATTTGATAATTAACATATTATGTTCTATGTACACTCAAAAAAATAAGTTAGTAGAAAAGTTAGTAAAACGTCTTGTAAATCAGGTATACTATTTTTTAGCAAAATTTTTTGCTAAAATCGTGTTTTCAGCTAAAATTTTTGTTATATTTATTCAGCACTTAACTGTTTTATACTAATGCTTTACTAATATACTAATGTTTTACTAATTAATTTTGCTAAAAAAAAAATTGTGCTGATAAGCACATTAATAGTGTGGACGACAACCAGATTGAAAGATATATATATATTTTTAAAATAATCACAAAAATATGTTTTATGATTTTTAGCAAATATATTAACTAAATTACAATTTTTTTGCGTTTTTTTTTCAGTCTACTAAAATTCAGCAAAAAATTATTAATTTTTACCAACGCTTTTTTATTTCTAATCTACTAAGTGTTAGCAAAACTTTTGCTGAATCTACTAATGTTGTTGCTAAAAATCAGCTCGCTGATTTTCAGCAAAAGCTTTTGCTGACATTAGCAATATTTTTGCTAGCACCCTCCTGACTAAAATTTTGCTGACTCAGCAAAATTTTTTGCTGACTTTACAAACTTTTTTTTTTGAGTGTAGTCAATACTGAAAAAACATGGATTTTCGAAATAAATATGTATTTTTTTTTTAAATATTAATAAATTTGAAGTCCTCTGATGAGATGTATGAAAAACTATTGTACGTTTACAGTTTCAAAAACGATAAAATTCAAATCCATTAATTTTAAATTAAAAAAAAAAAGGAACTAATACCACTTTCAAAATAATTGGTTCATATCGACCTAAAATACCTAGATCGACTTTTGGGGTTGAAAACAACAAATCGTCAATTCTCAACACACCTTTGTTATAAAAATCAATCAGATTTCAAAATAATCTTTTTTTTTGAAATAACGAAAAATATTTTATTCGTTTCTGTTAATTTTTATTTAAAAAAAAATCGTTAATCCTTAAAATATATTTTTAATTCTTTTTAATTATGGAACGCGGAACTGATGGTCAGTCATATCATAAGCAACTTATAAATCAAAGGTGTCAAAAAACGAATTCAAAACATCAAGTAAGTGTAATTACATTCAAGTTATAATGTTTGAGATGCAACTGCAATTGATTTCATTTGTATTTTGTAGCAAAACCCGGATTTCGATTGTTTGCCCACAATGTCAGCATCAAATTTTAAAGAACAGCCACTAAAAGGTAAAAATAGAGTTTGGAATTCAGAAAGAAATTTTCAAGGCAAGCCACAAAAACATCAAAGCCCAAATAGAAGATGTGGTGGTGATGCTGATCGTTTTTCATATGATCATAAATGGAATGAACTTTTAAGTAGCGAATTTCAAAGGCCAAGCAATGCTGGCAATAATAATAACTTTTTGCCAAAAGAACTGCCCAAAGCGTCAGCTTCTGCTATGCCCACAAATGCCAATTCTTATAACGATAATTATCTAGCAACGTCAGTTGCTGTGGATGGATGTGATAATAATCGTTGGCTTGGTGGTGATGCCGATCGTGTTTCAAGAGATCCACATCAAAGTATCGAATCCTATAGACAAGACTATATTGGCGATAATTACTGGTCAACAAAGGAAAGGTATTTTAACACTAAAGCATCTGCTCTTGCTATGCCCACAAATGCCAACTCTTATAATATAACTCCAGTTGCTGTTAATGAATTGGCTAATCATCGTTATCGTCATGAAATCGATTCGAATTTGGGTGGTTTTGGTAATGATTGCGAAGAAAGTGTCAGAAGTCAAAAATCGTCTAAAACGGTGATAAGTCGTAAAAGTGCTCACAATCTACGAAAAACGGTTGTATCTCAATGCAAACTTCATGAAACGATAAATGATCAAATTAAAGAAATCCAGAACACAGAATTGGATGAAAATGTTGATAATAATGCTTGTGGATTTAAGGAACAACCGTCTACACAATGTCCCATAGCACCAAGTCAATGTAAACGATGCAATGATTGTTTTCATCCAGCAACACATTCACAAAAGGATGTTATGACAGATATTGATACTGATACTTTGACCATATCCGTTGATGATGTTATCAATTCGAAAGTGATTAATCCTATGGTACGTAAATTGCAACGCATGTTTCTAAATACTCTCAAGGAAGATATGTCTCTTATGGATGATCTGGAACGTTTGCCCCATAAGGTTAATGAAGTCTACAAGGCAGCAATTTCTAAACAAAAGGATTAGTAGCAGGATTCTTTTTTTCTTAATTTTTTGTGTAACATATTTATACATTTTCGAAATTATAATTGTTTTTTTTTAGTAAAACATTTTCGCGAATTTTAAACAAAAAAAAAATATAAAGAATTTAACTAAAAACTTTAATTAATACGTGTATGGCAAGTAACACTACTGACTTCCGAAAAAACCAATTTATGAAGCCATAGTTGGCAGTCACTATCGCTAAAATCCCTTATGGATTCAAGACCCTTTGAACTAACTATCTTCATCCCTAAATTACCGTTACCGAAATTATTTAAGTTTATTAAAAAATACCAAATGCTGTTCAAAAAATGCCAAATGTTATTAAAAAAATACCAAATGTAATTCAAAAAATAAAAGTTGAAGTTCTATTGATACTTTTTTGAATTACATTTGGTATTATTTGAATGGCATTTCGTCGATTGATTATTGGAGAGCCGCACCGACCAAAAACATTTTTGCGAGAAAAACGATAAAGAAAGTTTACAACAAAATTATTAAATTTCTACAAGATAGGTTTTCTTTTTTGTTTGCTATATCTATAGCTGCATTTATTATAAACAATATTGTTAATTTTTACGCCTTTTTGCACTGAGTATCCAGAGTTATTAACATTTTTTTTTTTAAAAAAGCCGTTTTTATCACAATTTTATTGGTTTTCTTTCAAGTAGGTCAAAAGTTTTTTTTTTTCTTTCAACCATTATAAAACTAGATTGTCATAGCGCAAACCAATGCTTAAACATTTTTATTGTTTTTTGTTTTATATGCGTTGCTTATTTCAAATGTGTCAAACCAAGATTGACGAATAATGTTTTTATTTTTCTATAGAAAGTTTGACTCATTGGCCAAAAAGTGGTCAATACACCATACCAATCTTAAGAAATTTGTAAAAATAGGGATACGCAGCACATATGGGGCTGGATATCTCCTAATTTATACGAGGTATATAAAAACGGATTAAAGATTTAGAAAGAGGACACATTAATCATATATAATCAATTCCTAACTCAATTTTGCCAGAAATGGTCTATAGGTCTCACCAATATTCATACGACGATTTGTCGTTTTTTGAACTACATTTTGTATTTTTTAGATTACATTTGTTATTTTTTGAATTTCATTATTATTTTTTGAATTACATTTGGAATTTTTTAAATTTCAAATGGTATTTTTTATTTTTATTTTTATTTTAATTTTAAATTTAATTTATATTTGCTATTTTTTGAAAAACAAATGTGATTTTTTGATAAACATATGGTATTTTTTGAACAAAATTTATAATTACAATTGGTGTTTTAAAATTATATTTGGTATTTTTTTGAAAATCAATTGCAATTTTCAAATTACAATTGGTATTTTTTGCAAATTGATGTGTCATTTTTTGAATAACAAGTGGAAATGGTGTAGACAATGAACAAATGGTTGTCCTAAAATTGCAAATTTATTAAAAATTTTATAAAATATTTAGAAAAGAACCTTAAATTTTAACTAATTTTCCACATGGAACGTAAAAAAAAAAAAAAATTATTAACTTTATTACTGAAGAGTTTGCAACTTTTTGCAGAACCTGGCAAGGGACTCGACTATCCCGAGTCAAACTCACAGATTTTAATGAACTTTGGATATGCTGTACAAATTCAATATTCAAAAACCGGAAAAAATTCTATTGCTCAAACATAAAATCTTTTTGGAAATTTTTTTTTTAATTGCAAGATTAAAAAAAAACTTCCCGAGTAAAAAAGTGTATGATGATATGTTATAATATATTTTTTTTTTTGAAGTTTTTTGTTTTGCATAATTATTGATGTAATTTATAATATAAAACTGACATTTAGTCTATACGAATAGTTTAAATCACAGTATGTTTAAAGTATCTAATTTTAACTTTGTTTTTCGAAATTGTGTAATTTTGACCCAAACAGTACCGAAGACTTATAACTGTTTATTTAAAAGCGGCAGCCCGACTTGACAAAAGAAAATAGGTTAAGCGGATTGACGGTAGAATTTCTGTCTTGCGCATGTATTTTGCTGTTCTACGCAACAACAAACAACACTTACAAGACGGAAAGAAGACACAATGCAGAACGCATTGTGTCTTCTTACTGAATCAGCCGTTAAAACTTAAAGAAAAACTGACTGATTTGTTTTTCAATCTTCCACCACTTACCTACGCTCAGTTTTCTTATTTTTAAATTTCGACCTAGAATTATAATAGGTCTGTTCGCAGTACGTTACCTCTGGTACCCAGTTTGGCTGAAGTACACTTTAGAGGTCACACGGAAATTAAAACAAAATACATGACCACCACCGAAATAAAAAAATAAAACACCGAAATTAAACATTATGGTGCGTACAATGCCTTGTCCCATAGGCTTAAATTGTGATTAAAGGTATATTTTTTGAAAGACAAGAAGGAACCGCCAGTAGAAAGCACCAAAGTTTGATAGTATTTAGCAAATATTACTGAACAACAAAATTTCAGTTGATTCACGAAAATAATTCTCAAAAATACATTTTTTTAAATACAGGTTCAAAGTTTTACTTTTTGATTAACACAATACATTTTTAGTGAAATTTAAACACATACTTTAATGTATGTTTGGAAAAATATATTTTTTATAGCTCCGAAAAACGCTTTTTCTCTTTTTTACTCATCAATATGGATGAGTCTACGCTGAGAGAATTATCTTCACTTCAGTAATGAATTTTTAATGAAAATTGTCACTGGAACTCGCCAATTGGAACTCGCCAACTGGAACTTTTCATAGAATCTATGAAACAGGTTTCATTAAAGCCATTGTTTATGAAATGTTTGTAGAACTAATGAAAATCTTCAAAAAAAACTATTGAATCATTCCGAAAATGAAGCGATTATAGAATCTATGAAACAGTTTCATAAATTTTTTTTATATTAACCCTTAAATGCATAATGTACCATATATGGTACATGCATTTAATCTTCGACAATCCCTCTAATTAAACTAAATAGTGATACCATTACCTTTAAATTGTTCAAAAGAATATTACAATTTGTTTTAATTGTCAGTAAGCTGCCAAAGTGTGCACTTCTTGCACAAAAATTCAGAAGTGAATTTCAGAAGTAAAAAAAAAGGTTATAAAATATAGTATTCGTGTGGAAACAAGTATTTTGGACTAAGTTTTAGCAAATTATAATGAATTTGGATCAAATGTGATATATATTGTATTAGTTATATGTATAGAATGCATAGTATACCATATGTGGTACACATCAAAAATCGTTGTTTTTCTTTTCCGGGAAAACGGTTCATTTCCTAGGAAAACGAATACCCAATTCGAGTTCAGCGAGCGACTTTACATAAGGGTAGCTTGGTCTCCATACCGGGTGCTGAGCTCATGCATTTAAGGGCTAATAAAACTCTTCATGAATTTCTGGAAAAATACATTGGAACTAAGACAATGTATTGTATGATCATATGATCATATGATTTTTTAAACAATTTGCTAGAAGTTCAAAACTAATAAAAGTTTACATTGAAATAATAAAGCACTATATAAAATATGTTGAACACTTGAGAATTAAATCTTAGAACTAAAGTTTGAAATGTATGAAAATTAATAAAAATTATGAAATTTTATGAAAACATAAAATAATTTCAAAGCTCTAAAGAAAATGTTCATTAAATTTATGAATAACAATAATATGAAATTGTATTAAAAAAAGTTTGTGAAAAATTGATTAACAGTAATAAAATTTCTTGGATATAATGAAATTCTTCATTGAATCTACTCAAAAATTCTATGAAATTGTTTCATTAATGTCATGAAGGATAATTATATCAGTGTAAAAATTGGGTTTCATGAAAAAAAAACTCAAATAATAGTATTAACAAAAATAATAAAGAAAATGTGTACTATTGTAAAATGTAATTTTTATTTAAAATATTAAAAAATTTCAGATTCTGTAAAGATTTAAGATTCCATTAAACCGGAGATAATGCGATTTTTATATAATTTTGCTTGGTCCTTCTGTGACTGAATTTTTTTTAGAATACTTTGTCAATTAAAAATAAACTTTATTTTCGTACTTCAGCGGAATCCCGGGAATTT
Source organism: Delia radicum (assembly GCA_021234595.1). Taxonomy (NCBI): domain Eukaryota; kingdom Metazoa; phylum Arthropoda; class Insecta; order Diptera; family Anthomyiidae; genus Delia; species Delia radicum. Next base: position 155,000,580 of record CM037854.1, read on the forward strand.
TAAAACGAATCCAGCTTTTCCGGGAAATGAGAAATCCCGGGAAAAGAAAACCCCTAGTTTACCTACAAAAGGTTTTTTTTAGCAGTTTTGTTAGTTTTTTGTTTTTATATACATCGAGATTATTTTTATGTTATTTTCAACTCGCCAACTCTACATCAGGTGGCGACCAACAACTGTTCTAAGACTTATCATCTCGCGCAATTACAGTGTTGACATGTTTGAAGCCCTTCATCTTTCACCACCTTTCATCTCTCCACTATCCCCTTTCCAAAGAAAGCAACACATTAATTAATAGGAAGAATTTCCTGAGTGTTGCTTCTCTTTAAAAAAAAAAAAAAAATCAAACATATTAGCTAGGTTGATACTAGTGTTTCGATCTGGCTAAAGATCTCATAAGAACCCGAAGTTTTAGAAAAGTTAGAGCCTTCATAATAGGCAGAACTTTAACAAAAAAACATATTAATCATTAATTTGGCTCCATTCTTGACTTCTTAGTAATCAAGCACGTGGTTAGGTCTTTTCCTAACAAGCATCATGACGTTACTAAACTTTGAAGATGTAGTGTCAGCTGGGGGTTAAAATGCTATGGTTTGTGTGGCCAGATCGTTTGCGGTGCTGGCATGCCCGCGTTTTAGCTCGGCTAGAGCTCGCCGGTTTTGGGGGTGGTTCTTGCAAACCTCTGGCGTTACCTGACAGCTACAAAAAAATAAAAAAAATCATGCCAGTCTAAAAATAAACCAATTAAAGGGTAATGGACCGGAAGCAAACAAAAAAACTGCACTTAAAAGTCACAACACTCTTCCTTTTGTACACTCAAACATATTTTTAGTTGGCTTGGCAGATGTTAGGCCAAGCTGGTTTCCCTCCCACTTGAAATCCATACGAATTTCACCTTGACATCCTTGGCCGTTCCTTGGATGTCCCAGACACAATCACTCCGCAGGCTACTTACCCTTCCCTACTACCACTGCATTTTTTTGCTTAGCACTTCATTTTCATAAATGATAAAACTTTAAAAATTTTCATTTATACATTATAAAAAGTTTTGGTTTTATTTAAAAAAAAACAAATTTAGCTTTGAAATACAAAAAAAATTATAAATACCAATTTCAATATTAAAAAGGCAAAGTGTAAAACGTTAAATTTCCTTTAAAAATAATTCAATTTAATATGAAAGAAAATTAACAAATGCGACAAATATATATTCCGTTTTACCAAACAACATTACTTTAAAATTTTCTTTTTCTTATTACAGGTTTTAAATTTTATAGCAATATCATGAAAATTTCTAAATATTTAGATTTTTTATAAACGCTTTTCGGGTAAGCGGGTTTTCAGTGGCTTCGCCAATAAATAAAACGCCAATGCAGGCTGGTGCAGCTAATCACTATGTATTTGCAGGTTGTTAAGGTTGGTCCGTCAGTTTTCCGTACAAATGTGGGTGAATCACGTAAGTCTTATAACCTTCCTTCAGGAATTTCTCATTAAAGAGAAATTATAAATTTTACGATAAATAATTAAATTTTTTTCTGCTAATTACAGGGTCACCATCTACCTAATCCACCGTACGTGGGCAATATATCCCTAAAGTTACTTGGATCCCTACAGGCCTGAGCTCACCCCTATAGTTCCGCGCACCCTTTATTAATAATAACGTAAAAAGGGACTTCGTTTAATCAACAGCTAAGTGGATTCATCTAAATGTTTACCCTTATAAAAATTTAATAATTAATTATAATTTTCTTTATTTTTCTTCCCTCCAGAAGCCGTCCAGTTCGTAATATGTCGTCCTAGTATACCGGTCTTAAGTACGTAACCTCAACAAACCTTGGCACCCCAAGATTGGTAGTGCTATATCCGCTGCTCCCACGATGGGTCTGGTCAGAGGTGGTGTTGACTAACAGCTCGACGAAAGTGGATTTCTGTTATTTATTTTTAATGCTTGTTTAAAATTTTGTTTATTTTTTTTGTTTTTTAAAAGCTTAGTGTATAGCCATGTACATACACCAAATAAAATTGCCTTGAATAAAATTGCCTTGAATAAAATCTTTTGCTGCTGTTGTTGTTGTCTTCCTTTCTTTATATTTTTTTTCTTCTTAGGAGCCACTTGACCGACCTTCAGCAAAATCAAATCCAAAAAGGAAGTTTATTCTCCGGCCATTTTTCTAAGTTTTTTTTCTTTTTTTTTTTCAATGACATTGTGATTGTCAAAAACATTCATTTATCTAAACTACCCACGGTTGTTTATATTGTGGTTTTTTGGTTCTTCTCTATTACAAAACCTCAACACCTCACCCTCTTCTACCTACACATGACAAACCCAATCATCCTTTGATCCTTCAACGGATCCAGGATGAGAGGGAAACTATTCGCTCTTACTTCCGTGTATTGGGTCGATTTGGCCCCAACTTGCCTTTCCAGGGTTAACCCCGTCAAAGGAAAAACGATCTGGCAGCTCTAATTATTACCGCAGTGTAAATACGGCCTTTTCGAACTTATACTAAATTTTGACAATCTGGTAGCGCTAAACTTAGAAACATATGGTTTTTTTGCATGAATGAAAAGAAATATGGGTAAGTAAAAAAAAAAGTGTAAAAATTTATGAATGAAATAAAATTTAAATAAAAAATATTAAAATTATAGGTTCAATGCCATGAAGCTTCCTTTACCTCCGATGGAAGAATACTGCGAAAAAAAGGAAAACACCCTTCCTATGGAACAATGGTAAGTATGATAACTAACAAAAAAAACTTTCTCTTTCCAGCATACACTATCTAATTGGTTTTAGGCCATGTGATGTTCTGAATGAACCGCATATGGCTGAATAGCAATGGCGAGCTAAGCCATTTCCGCTGCCGCTAACATCCAGCGAAAATATAAAAGGTGTAAGCAAAGGTAAGTATTGTAATAATTTATTGATCCAATTTAATCTAAAAAATCCTACTTTTCAGATCTTCTCGAAGCCATCCAGGCATAAAACGAAGTACCCGTCAATGCACCGCCTTTTTACAACCTACAGCCAAACAACTTCAGTGCTGTAAAATGTTGCCTGGAGCAATTTTCATCCAACTTCCCGCAAGGTGTTTTTCTGCAGGGATATGATGTGGAAGACTAAATACTGGCCACCGGCTACTAAAACTCAACACTTCCGGTTTTTCCATCAACACAACTATCGGTCAGAAACAGGTAAGTACCTAACAAAACGTGGACTTAAAAAACAAAAACCATCATAATTGCCCGAGTGAGAAAAAAAAAAATTACAATCTATTCAATAACTAGGGCTCGGAAGTTAATGCCTTTATTTTCGTGTTCTATGTACACAAAATATGTATTTAAAGCAGGCAGTAGAAAACGTTCTATTGCTTTTTTTTCAAAAATAAATATCAAAGAAATTTTGACATGTTTTTATAACTAGAAAATATTCAATTTCAAAAAAAAAACTATTTCAAATTCAAAATATCCCTCTACTTGAAAATCACAAATATCTTTGTAGAAAAATATCAATGTTGAAAAAATTATTTTCAAAAATATATACTTTTTCATCAAAAAAACTTTTTTAAAACGTTTCTTTCATTTTCCATCTTCTGTTTAGTTTTAAGACTATAAATACAGAAACTATTGTGGAAATTTTTTTTTTAAAACTTATTCAAAGAACTGTTTAATTTGCATTTTTTTTTTGTAGAAGTTGTTTTACTATTTAATTTAGCATTATTGTAAAAAAAAAAAATATATTGCAAAAAAAAAATGCAAATATTGTTTTACAAATTTGTGTGTTTGTAGCATTTAAAACCATAGATTATATTTGAAAATTCAATTTGTAGGAACGATGGTAAATAAAAAGTTTTTAAATTTAATTGTTTCTTTCCATATTATTATTTCCTTTTCGAGCTTTTGATTTGAGAAATGGTCCTATAACATTTGATTAGATTTAATTAGACAAATCTAATAACCATGAACACAAATCTACCCGAGTTTTGTACTGATCTGATTAGATTCAGTTACCTTTTATTTGGTACCGTTAGACACCATTATATAAAATTAGACCAACTTTAATCCAAATGTATTTATATAAAAAAAAGGAAACTTTAAGTTGCATGAGAATAAAATACAATTGTAGGAATTACCAAAAATAATTAATTCAAATCCTAAACCTAATTAAAAAGCTTAATTATATAAAGACTTTTAACAAATCTTCCCCGAGTTACTCCCTACATTAATGGGTATTTAACTTCATTTGTCCCTGAGAAAATTTATTATAAAATCTCAACAGATTTACCAATATGAATTCAAAAGAAAACTTAGACTACAAATACTAAAAAAACTTCAAAATCCTCCTTAATCCAAATGAAACATTTCAAACTTAAAATTTAAATCATTTAAATTCATCTCTTAAATAATTAATAACCAGAATCTATATTATACTACTTAGCTTCTAAAAATTCAAAAACACTTAACTAATTTTATCGATTTCCCCTAGGTTTGCCATATCAACTCAACCATGACCTACAAGGAACTCCAACAACAAAATATCAACAAATGGAAAACTTTCGGTAAGTTTTAAATCTAAGATATGTATACAAGTAGAGTATTTAACAAAAAAAATAGTTTATATTAGAATTTAAGCGGCATATTTTACAAATTGACCAAAAAAAAAAAAAAAATAATATGGACAATTGCTACATCCATTGCAATTACCAAATTTGAGAAAATTTTTTATTAGTGTTCTACAAAAAAAATCTCGGCCCCGATCGGAAATTCAAAACTTAATTCTCTTGACACACCAGTCAGCGAAATTCATGTCGACGTAATGAGCCAACCATATGCTTTTGCAGAAGACATTGGTTGTTTAATTTTTTACTTTTGTTTCAACTCGCTGTAATTACGGGCTCAGAATTACGTTACTGTAGCAGTGACTAACGACTCCCAGTCCTTAATGGCATAGTTCCCCAGGATGTTAGTTGTCGGCAACGGCGACTTGTACGGAGTTGCACATGTTACAGTGACAGTTACAAAATGTAACTTGCTTAGAAACGTTGGCTTATTAGTTGAACAAAACACTGAATTACTCATTACCTAAGACTTATGAATTCACTGGCTGGTAGGATTAGGAGAAAAGGAAGCGAATTCCTTTCTTGGTCTCGATATAAAAAACTTAAGTGGAAAATTAATAAAAACAAAAATTAAATGAATTTAGATTATTTACGATTAACGCGTAGATTATTGTATTTAATTAAATTACCAAAAAAAAAATTACTATATTTATTAACTAACTTTTTGATTTAAAAATGAAAATATAAAATTTCGGGTTGGATAAAAAAAAATGTTGACGCGACGTTTATTTTAATTTCCAAAACAAAAAAAAGATAAAAAAATTAAATCAACAGGAAAAAAAATAAAATCGGGTTAACGTTATATATAGCCTATTGTTTTAGGTCTTTTCCATGAAAAATACCTAACGATTTGCCCTGCAAATCTTCCACCTCGTAAAGGCTGTTGCCGATCGGTCGGACTATACGGCATTTTAAAAATTTCCTAGCCAGTTTTGCGTTAAAGGCGTTTTTAAAATCGCTTTGCTGAAAATTTCGGCGATAGACTTCTTGACCCGGAACAAATTTCACTTTTCGGCACCGAGTATTATAAGTCTTTTCGTTACGCACGTACGCTTTGTGCAGATTTTCCCGGATTTTTTGCCGTATAAGATCTAATTTCACAGACTTCGGAATAACATTCAGTTCCGAGTCTTCTAAATTGCTAAGTTTCCGAGCAATTTTGTAAAAACTAGCATGGCCTACCATATTCATTCCGAATAACGCGAAATATGGCGTAACACCAATCGAGCTGTGCACTGACGATCTTAGTGAACATTCAATTTCCGATAAATATTTATCCCATTCGGTATGATCGTCTTCCAAATATGATCGTACAGCGGACAAAATCGATTGGTTAACCCGTTCTGACGCATTCGCCTGTGGCGAGTGCGTAGCGGTTTTAACGTGATTTATCCCGAAATTTTTAACAAAATCTTCAAAATCTTTACTTACGAATTGTTTGCCGTTGTCAGACACAATAGATTCGGGTGTGCCAAACTTATGACAGACTTCAGAAATTAAAAATTTTACGACATTTTTACTATTGGCCTTAGGCATCGCCTTTAATAGTACAAATTTGGTTAAATTATCCAAAACGATGAAAATGAAACAATTACCGGTTTTTGAGCGCGGGTACGGACCCAAAAAATCAATAAAAATACGCTGAAACGGACGTTCAACTTGCGTTTCGGCTCCCATAGGCGGGCGTAGCGTTGTATTCGCGGGTTTTGTCTCTTTACAGACTTGACAGTTTTTTATAAAATTTCGAATTTGTGAATTTTGGTTTGGCCAATAAAAATATTCACGCACTCTACGTAACGTTTTAGAAAAACCCCCGTGTGAAACCTGAGGCGGGTTATGAGCTGCCTCTATGATACCTTGCGTTAAATCAAGAGGTACCCACAGTTTCCACGAAAAATCTTCGTTTACGGTTATTCCATCGTACGGAATCACCCTTTTGTATACAAAACCGTCGACAACCTTGAGATCAGGTAACTGCTCGGAGTTTCCTTCAATCGTGGCAATAAGCTCAATATAATTTTCCGACTTAAAAGCCTCTGAATTTAAATCAATTAATTTGCAAACGTCCGCGGTGATTTCTTCCATTTCGTAGCGCGATAGGGTATCGGGAACAACATTCTGTTTACCCTGCCTATGTTCAACGGTAAAATTATACGCCTGTAAATGGAGACTCCATCTGGCCAAACGACCGCTGAGGTCTTTATGAGACATCAGCCACTTTAGACTGCTGTGGTCTGTTATTACGGAAAACGGCATCAGTTCTATATAGGGCCTAAACTTCTTAATCGCCATGACCACCGCCAGACATTCTCGTTCAGTGACAGAGTAATTTTTCTGCGCCGATGTTAATTTGTGCGAAAAATAGGCTATTGGGTGTTCGCCATCAGAATCATCTTTCTGAAAAAGCACTGCCCCAATGCCAATATCGGACGCGTCACACTGAACATAAAAATGTCTGGAGAAGTCAGGATGATTAAGAACTGGACTAGTAACGAGAGCGTTTTTGAGACGATCAAAAGCGGCTTTAGCTTCATCCGAAAACATAAACGTTTTGGCCTTCTTCAGAGTTTCAAAAATCGGTGCTGCAATGGTGGCATAATCGGGTATAAACCTCCTATACCAACCAGTTGCCCCCATGAAACTCCGAACTTGTTTAGCGGTTTTCGGATATGAAAAACGAGTGATCGTTTCCACTTTAGCCGGGTCAGCTTTTAATTTGCCCCCGCCAACTATATAGCCGAGATATCGTAACTCTTTAAAACAAAATTTGGATTTAGCTACGTTAATGGTTAAACCCGCTTTCGTCAAACAATCAGACACTCGATCTAACAACTGCAAATGCGTGCTAAAATCTGGCGAGACTATCAAAAGATCGTCTAGATAGACAAAAACTCGATCACGAAGTGCTGCGGGAACCACTTTATCCATTAACCGGCATAACCTTTGAGCAGCATTGCACAGCCCAAAAGGCATGACCGTATACTGGTAAAGAGGTCTTCCTGGCACCGTGAATGCAGTTTTCTTCTCCCGACTAGACTGATCCAATGGTATCTGCCAGAATGCATCTTTTAGATCAACACTAGAAATGAAAAATGTATCCCCTAACCGACTGAGCAAACCTTCAATGTGCGGCAGAGGGTAGGCGTCCTTGACCGTCAGCGCATTGAGCTTTCGAGCGTCTAGACACAGTCGATTTTTTTCGCCCTTTCGGACTAAAGTCACCGGGTGACTCCAAGGACTTTCGCTAAGCTCAATAACACCTAGGTCAAGCATCCTATCAAGCTCTGCGAACATTAACTTTTGTACAGCTGGTGAGACGGAATAATGACGATCTTTCACCGGAGTTGCGTCACGAGTATCAATTGTGTGTATTTCTAAACCGGTTTTACCTAGACCTAACTTAGTGTAGCACGGAAATTTTGAAACCACCTGGTCTAACTGGTGTTTTTGTTGTGATGAAAGAGTGTGAGTTTTGATATCGTCGGCTTTATCTGTCTCCTCACAAAGACTAATACTATTAGTGGTTACACTTTCTACGGAGGCAATTAATTTAAAAAGCTTCATGAAATCGTAACCCAAATACAACTCGCGTTTCAGAGTAGGCACTAGATAGAACGTGATATTATGCGTCGCTCTATTAAACGTAATATCAGCGCGAACGCGACCGATCAGGTGATGCACGGTATCATCTGCGGTACTAATGCTCGAATAAAAATTAAACACGTTTAGACTGGCCTTTTTCACAAAATCTAGACAGTTTTTGCCCAGTATGGTCACGTCGGCACCACTGTCTAGTAGACCCTCAATTTCAACCCCGTTAATATTTACTCGCGTGTATAACCGATTATCGGACCCTTCAAACAAAACCGTCTCAGCTATTGAATGCCTAATTTTTTTTCTCAAACGGTACCGTTCCCGGGCCTTTTCAATTTTCTTTGACACTTTACCAAAAATTCTTAATTTCGCTTCTTCATAGTCCTTGATTCGAACATGAAGCGGTTTAAGCTCCCTGAGCTTTGGTTCTACAACTAAATTTAAATTTACTCTACTAGTATTTTTTAAAATTGAAATATTTTTACTTCCAGTTCTCATTTGTTGATTTGTAACTGGGTCTAAACTTCGGTCGACCTCATCTCCCCAGTTCGAGACGGGCTCCGCAACCTGTTTCCCTGACATTTAGGGCATTTTGGTGCAACCACACCATCCCTACCACACCTGAAACAAAATTGCCTAGTCAAAGGTTCAGGACAATCGACGAAGCTATGGCCAACTGCCTTGCAGTTCCAGCAAGTATAATGACTTGTAGACCGAATACCATTAACCTCAAAATCTACCAGTGGTGCTGCTTCTACTTCTTCATACGCCAGTTCACTCACTCGATGATTTGTATTTGGACGTTGCTGGTACAACTGTCGCTGATTTGCCAGCAAATTTTCAGCACGCTTCACTTCACGGCAAAAATCTAATAAAGTCCGCACCTGCACAGAAAACATAATCTGGGCCAACGACGGTTTCAAGTTGCCTCTCATAATTTCTACGAGCTGCCCCTCTTCATATGGAGAATCTTGTTGGTTTCGCAACTTCATGACAGCGTTGTAAAATTCTTCAAACGACTCCTGCGGCAGTTGACGGCGGTTTAAAATTTGCATTTGTACCTGGTACTCTTTTTCAAATCTTCGATATTTTGTTAGGAGCGCTTTTTCCAAATCACTCCAGGTTTGAACACGTACCAGTTTTCGGTGATCCCAGTACCAATCACGTGCTGGTCCTTCTAATAAAATATGAAAATCACGAAGTACTTCTTCGTCAGTACAACTGTAGTCCTGTTTTAGCACCCCAACTCGAAAAATAAATTCTTGGACGTTCATAGTTCTGTTGGTTCCATCAAATCGAAGATTCCATTTTTCTAATTTTCGGCTCAACGGTTCAAAACTTTGTCTAGGCATTGGCCTAGAAAAATTTTGAATTTGTTGTGGGTGAAAACCGGGTGCTGTATACACCTCTTGTCGCTGACGAGAACTTTCTGGTTGCGAAATAATTGGCGGTTGTTGTTGATTATAAACATTTTGTTGCTGTGGCAGTTGTGATTGAACTTGCAGTTGCTGATACATATGATCTTGATTATACAGTTGGTTAGGCTGTTGTTGTACTGGCTGTTGATTTTGTGGAAATAAACTTTGCTCGTAAGGCTGTTGGTATTGTTGTTGTAAGGTATGCGGATATTGTTGCTGCAAGGGTTGTTGCTCAAATTGTATCAATGGCTGTTGCAAATGTTGATCTGCGCTTAAATTCACAGATTGTGCTGCTGCAGCTGTAGCTGGAGCTATAAAGCGTGATGCCGGAGTCAACGTTGGAAGTTGCTGTAACCCCGTTGACATTTGCACAGCTGGTGGTTGACCAATATTAAAAGGTTGCATATTTGTATGAATTTGAGATGACAAATGAGCTTGTGAATAAATAGGCTGTGTAAAATCATGCGACTGCGTTGGTGCAGGCATTTGGTTGTTGTTGAAATTTTGTCGATTTGTTGCACTGTTTTGGGAGTTATTTAGGTTATCCCCTAATGCCGGACTTATCAAAGGTGTATGCTCAGCAGGTTGAATATTTAAAGCTTGTTTAATTTCATTAATGGCTAGCTGAATCTTCTCGTCAACGTCTCGCATTAACTGTGCCTGAGACAGCCCAATTGTTGCGTTTACCATCTGCAAAATGTTTGTAGCACCGGTGCCAAATTGAACCCCAGCTTGCGCCTCACGAAATTCGCGACGAATATTTTGAGCCGTATTGCTTTGGTAATGTGGCGAAACGACAGTATTGTTAGGATCGTCAGAGGAACAATCAAGGAGTGAATTTTCCAAGCTTGACGACTGCGTTGTCACCGTATTAGCCGCTGAAGTTGCTGTAGAAGTCACTGGCGGACTTTGCGAAGCGATGGTAGTCGTGCTACAAGTTGTAACTGCTGGCGGATTCATATTGACGGCCTACAAGTTTCAACTCGACCAAGCAAATCAAAAAAAACAAATCGAAAAAAACCAATTTAAAAAACAAATGTCTGTCCCTCAAAAAGGTAGATATTAAAAAAAAAATAAAAAATTCTAATTACGATATACAACTAATAAAAATGTATTTCCACCCAATTCCAGGTAAAAAAGCGCAAAAAAAAACTATTTTCGCCCTAGAGGAAAGTGAACATCATTCCGCTCTATGGCAAAAAAAAAAACGAATTATAATAATAAAAATTATAAAATAATAAGAAAAAATTTTAATAAAACAAAAAGCCGTAATAAAATATATATAAAATTCGGAAATGTATAAAAGCCAAACAAAATGTATATATTTTTGTTCGGTTTTTGGAAAAACCAAAAATATTAATAAAAAACGGAATATATAATATTCATACGTGGTAGCAGTTCGGGAAAAATAAGAGCTTGCGGAGTAAAAGGTATGTATTTTAAAATATTTTGAGTGTACATATAATAATTATAAAATTTTCAATCTGTTTTTCAGAAGTTCGTGTGTATACTGTTCAAAAATCTAAAAGATGAAATATGGAAATAGTTGTATTTGAAAACGACAAAATAAATAGCGCTGCAACTAAGGAGTCTGGCATTTTGCCAGTAAATCCATGGACTCGCGACTACTCTATTATGAAGTCTGTTTAAAAATCGAGAAAAAATCTCAAATATTAAAATTGTAAGTAATTATACTTAATTAAAACTTTAGCAACTATCTTTGGCTATTTTGGTAAAAAAAATAAAAAATGAGAATTGATCTCACCTTTTTATATGACTTGCAGCAGATAAAAATTAATTATTAGTTGATAACTACAAATTCTTTATGTCTCAAGTCAATATAAAAAAGTAGAGAAAAAAAAAATAGTAAAAATTTAGACCATTACAAACCCAATCATGTAGCAACGCGATTCAGGCTACTAAACACCAAAAACCGGGACTTACGTGACCGGGAATGTCGTAAATCCAAAGATTTATAAAAATAAAAAAAATCAACTGAAACTAATAAACGAAACATTTTCCTGTCTTCCTTTGCACGAACGAAAGCATTTACCCGTAATTACGTGTACGACTAAGACTCCGTCCGTGACAAAGAAAAACACAGGGAAAATGATCTTTGAAAGAAAAAGTGTTGTCCTTTTCCCCTAAATGTCGCAACGCGCTAAGGACTCTCTGATCCCCTAGCGGGACTTACATTTGAAAAAAAAAAACACTAAATCTGTAAAAGAACTAAAATTTGAAAAAAATAAAAAAATTTACTGAAATCTGAAGCTTGCTTCGTGCTCCACGTTATGGGCGCCATTCTGTAGTGTCAGCTGGGGGTTAAAATGCTATGGTTTGTGTGGCCAGATCGTTTGCGGTGCTGGCATGCCCGCGTTTTAGCTCGGCTAGAGCTCGCCGGTTTTGGGGGTGGTTCTTGCAAACCTCTGGCGTTACCTGACAGCTACAAAAAAATAAAAAAAATCATGCCAGTCTAAAAATAAACCAATTAAAGGGTAATGGACCGGAAGCAAACAAAAAAACTGCACTTAAAAGTCACAACACTCTTCCTTTTGTACACTCAAACATATTTTTAGTTGGCTTGGCAGATGTTAGGCCAAGCTGGTTTCCCTCCCACTTGAAATCCATACGAATTTCACCTTGACATCCTTGGCCGTTCCTTGGATGTCCCAGACACAATCACTCCGCAGGCTACTTACCCTTCCCTACTACCACTGCATTTTTTTGCTTAGCACTTCATTTTCATAAATGATAAAACTTTAAAAATTTTCATTTATACATTATAAAAAGTTTTGGTTTTATTTAAAAAAAAACAAATTTAGCTTTGAAATACAAAAAAAATTATAAATACCAATTTCAATATTAAAAAGGCAAAGTGTAAAACGTTAAATTTCCTTTAAAAATAATTCAATTTAATATGAAAGAAAATTAACAAATGCGACAAATATATATTCCGTTTTACCAAACAACATTACTTTAAAATTTTCTTTTTCTTATTACAGGTTTTAAATTTTATAGCAATATCATGAAAATTTCTAAATATTTAGATTTTTTATAAACGCTTTTCGGGTAAGCGGGTTTTCAGTGGCTTCGCCAATAAATAAAACGCCAATGCAGGCTGGTGCAGCTAATCACTATGTATTTGCAGGTTGTTAAGGTTGGTCCGTCAGTTTTCCGTACAAATGTGGGTGAATCACGTAAGTCTTATAACCTTCCTTCAGGAATTTCTCATTAAAGAGAAATTATAAATTTTACGATAAATAATTAAATTTTTTTCTGCTAATTACAGGGTCACCATCTACCTAATCCACCGTACGTGGGCAATATATCCCTAAAGTTACTTGGATCCCTACAGGCCTGAGCTCACCCCTATAGTTCCGCGCACCCTTTATTAATAATAACGTAAAAAGGGACTTCGTTTAATCAACAGCTAAGTGGATTCATCTAAATGTTTACCCTTATAAAAATTTAATAATTAATTATAATTTTCTTTATTTTTCTTCCCTCCAGAAGCCGTCCAGTTCGTAATATGTCGTCCTAGTATACCGGTCTTAAGTACGTAACCTCAACAAACCTTGGCACCCCAAGATTGGTAGTGCTATATCCGCTGCTCCCACGATGGGTCTGGTCAGAGGTGGTGTTGACTAACAGCTCGACGAAAGTGGATTTCTGTTATTTATTTTTAATGCTTGTTTAAAATTTTGTTTATTTTTTTTGTTTTTTAAAAGCTTAGTGTATAGCCATGTACATACACCAAATAAAATTGCCTTGAATAAAATTGCCTTGAATAAAATCTTTTGCTGCTGTTGTTGTTGTCTTCCTTTCTTTATATTTTTTTTCTTCTTAGGAGCCACTTGACCGACCTTCAGCAAAATCAAATCCAAAAAGGAAGTTTATTCTCCGGCCATTTTTCTAAGTTTTTTTTCTTTTTTTTTTTCAATGACATTGTGATTGTCAAAAACATTCATTTATCTAAACTACCCACGGTTGTTTATATTGTGGTTTTTTGGTTCTTCTCTATTACAAAACCTCAACACCTCACCCTCTTCTACCTACACATGACAAAGACCAAAAATGTTCTATTTATATTAAAAATTTTTAGTGTATACTCTGGCTCAAGTAATATTTTTTACAGTTATATTAGTTTTTTGTTGTTATATACATCGAGATTATTTTTATGTTATTTTCAATTTACAACGAGCTTTCAACCTCCGTATATTTACAAAAATAAAGCAAATCAAACATATTAGCTAGGTTGATACTAGGTTTCGATCTGGCTAAAGAGCTCACCAGAACCCGAAGTTTTAGAAAAGTTAGAGCCTCCATAATAGGCAGAACTTTAACAAAAAAACCTATTAATCATCAATGTTAAATAAATACAAACAATTTTGATAAAAAAAAAAGATATAACATTTTTGTACATTTATTTTGTATATAGAAAATGGTATATATATCCAAAATTTTTACAAAAATCAGCACCGGTGAGTGAGTATATTTATTGGTCGGTTATCAGGTTTCTTTAAAGCAAATAACTAGGAATATACATAAGTCAATCATTATAACTCAAAAAATTCCTAAACTTTTTGAAAAAATTATCATTTTTGAACAATGCTAGCTGTAGGGTGCATTTCCAAAATATTATAAAATTGCTTTTACAGCGATTCCTAAAGTCTGTTCGTTTAAAAAAAAAAAATTAAAAAATATGTAAAAGACTAAAGGCCTAACTATAATTAGCGAAGTTGAATTAAGGCCCTGAGCGATTATATGAAAATACATTGAAGCATCCACATTTGACTTAAGTCGACTTTTGTAAAGTTCCATTTCTATCAATTTGGCTAATTTGTAATCGAAACTCATCGTACCCAACTTAAACAAATTAAAAACATTTCAAACAAGCAAAAAAAATAATAAATAAATAGCAAATAATAAAATATTAAATTTATAAAAACAAAAAACAACGAATTTATTCGAAAATCTCGCGAAAATTTTGAAATTCAAAGAAAAATTAACAAAAATTTTGAATCAAATTTTAAAACGTTAAGTCAATTGAAGCTTAAAAGTTTAATTTTTGAAAAAAATTTAAATTTGGGTAAATTTGCTTGATTTCAAAAAAGTGAAATCGATCAAAAACAAAAAAATAAAAATATTTTCAAAAAATTTTAATTTTAATTTTCAAAAGTAATTATCTCTATAACTGTAATAGATAGGAAGTAACTGTTTAGCACATTTTTCATTTTTCTTACCGAATGTATTATTTTACTGAAAAAATCTTTAAAATTGGTACACTCACGTAGAAGTTACAGCCCTGGAAAGGTTTTTCACACTTTTTTAAATTTCCTTATATATGGAAGGTAGGCGTGTCCTTGTACCGATTTTCTCATCATTGGCCCAAATAAAAAAGTGTACAAAGTTTTATGTATCTACGAAAATTCCTTCTATTTCTGTCCATTTGATATATGGACAAAAACCACTGTGCACCCACCCATAAGCACCCTGGGTCCAAAAATAGGAAAAGCGTATTTACATACAAGTGTGTGTACTCAACGAAAAGAAATTTCCCCAAGGTTTCAAAAATGGGATTTTTCAGATACAATAAACGTGGCTTTAGCTAGAGCCAATTTAATAAATTTCAGACACTTTAGGGGAGGGGTGGGGCGAAAAATGTCAAATCTTTTTGATATGTAAAAACGATGCTCAAATGAATTAAAATTACAAAAATAGTATAAAATAAAGAACTAGAGCCATTTAAGTAAATTTTAGATCCTTTAGGGCGGGCCAAAAAGTGCGGCCAAAAAAGCTTTCCTCAGCGAAGCCGCTAAACTGCCTATCACATAGAGAAAAAACATGAAGTCCATTCGAAAGCCACTAAAACTGCCTATGACATAGGAAAAAATGAAAGTTTGTTACTCAGAAAAACTTTCTTTAGCGAAGCCGCTAAACAGCCTATCACATAGAGAAAAAACCCCAAGTCCATTAGAAGGCCGGCTACGCGGAAAGCTTATTACGCAGAGACTTTCCTCAGTGACGCCGCTAAACTGTCTATCACATAGAAAAAAAAAACGTAAGTCCGGCCGAAAGCCGGCTAGCCAGCCAGAAAGCTTTGTTAAGCTGGAAAACTTTCCTCAGCGTTTTGGTTTTGAAATACAAGAGGACTTTTTCAAAATTTCTAAAATGGTTTTAATTTTTGAACCCGTGGGGAAATTTTCTTTTGTTTGTGTATCCACACTTGTATGTAAATCCGCGTTTTCGTTATTTGGGCCTATGGGGCGCCGGCGCCTTTAACTTTCAATTTCGGTTTTTTCTGTTGTTTTTAATTCCAGAGGGGGTCATAATTTTGGTTTGGTTTAAGTGTCCCACTTAAGTGCACTTTTGACCATATTTTTAACATAAAAATTGTTGTTTCGAGTAAACGACGTCGAAAAGACCTATTATATATTTCAAACGTGGCTTTGGCAAAGTATTCAAAAAAATCCTCTTTCAATGGCAGCCAATGGCCATCATGTATCATATGTGGAACGGTATTCACTTTATGTTCTTTCCATCACTGAAACATTTAAATCTATTACCTTGGATAAACCTCGAAATGAGTCATATGCATTCTCAGCACCGAGTTCTTTTTTCATAAACTAAATTTAAAATTTATTCAAACATAACTAGCCATGACGATAAATTTCTTTACAATTATTCATAAATGATACCATCATATTGTAGCCTTCTTTGTCGAAATCCACATTTTCCCCACCAAATAAAATGACCTAAAAGAATTAAGGGAAACATGCTTAATGGAATAATTACTGTTTCGTTAGCACACACTTACCTCCCTAGCTCTTATGGCTGTTGGTCCTGCTGGTTTACCAATAACTTCTATCCAATCACCTTTGGAAGCACCCACTGTATCGGAAAGACTGACATTGATTTTTTGGTCATCCGTTGAGTTGGCGGTAAGATTTGTTCCCGCTTCATCTTCTACACATAACATTATACTAATATTTTGACCAATATGGGTTCTCAACATGTTTCCATTTACAAGGGTACGAGGCTCAAAAGGTCCAGTCATTTTTTAATATTTCAGAGAATTATTAGATTTGATGAAATAAACAAATAAAACGCGCCGAAAATTTTGCACAAGTAAACATATGCGTTGTTAGAGTTACCAGACTTTTAAGGTTTTCGGAGATGTATATTAAAGCTGCATGATTTTGGTCAAGTGAAGATAAATTAATACACTTATAGAAAATAAAACCTCATTAAAAAAAATGGCATGGTTCTTAAAAGAAATTAGGAGCATTTACGCAATTATATTTTTTAGAATATTTATTTATTTACAAAATATTTTACAAAATAAATTCATAAAATATAGGAAATATTACGCGAAAACTAGTAACAAGTTTTTTCTTGTTTCTACTAATTTCCTTGATTATGTATGTGACAATCTTTATGAGTTAAAATGCTCCTAATTACTTGGCAACGATTTTTTGTTTGTACACACAAAAAAAAATATGTTTTCCTACCGAAAAGTGCTACTCTGCCATGTTTAGAACAGGTTGAGTCACATACTATCAAATTAACTTAGTCACATGTAAAGAAAATCCTTCTTGCAAAGCTATAGAACACTCACACTGGCGTTGTAAAGTTTCCTTAGCGTTGAACCACAGATTATTATATGGAGTTTGGACTGAAAAGTTAAAAAGTGGATTAACTGCATATATGCAAAAAATAATCTAGTATAAGAATATCGAAGTCAACTTTGAAATTATTTTGTATAAAAAGTTGATAGAAGTTATATAGGTCAAGTATAAACAGCAGCAGTGCAAGTATAAATTATATATGTGATTTAAGCTATTATGACACTGTATAGTTTTTGTATAGTTTCAAGATGTATTGGGAGAAAGAAACAACATTAATGTGCGAATGAAACATATATACAATTTGTAAACAAACAGTTTTGTTTTTTTTTTTTAAACTGACAGTTCCTGACAGTTATTTTGCAATTTAAAATATTTCACATTGTTTGCTTTTCATTTTGTATCTTACTTAGGTTTTTTTGCAACTTTCTGAAGTAAAATTTGAAAGCTGTCAAAGTAGTAGTTATTCAAAATAGTAAATGATTTTTTCACTATGTTGTAAAAGAAAACTATAAAACTTGACTGTATAATGTATACCATATGTTAATACGGCAAACAAAATAGGGATTTTTTTTCTCATATGTACAAAAGTCTATATTTTTTTTTTTCAATAAAAAACTCAAAATTAAAAATTGTAATAAAAGACCCGAGAATAATTTGAAATTGCAATATATTCTAATGAATTTTTATTTTATTGGATTTTTTTATTTTTTAGCTGTGCCGCTGGAATGGTTGGTTCTGATACAACAGGAATGGTTGCTTTTTGTAAAGTGTGTAGGATGGAAGTTAAGCATTTTATTATATTTATTTAATTTTTTCACAAAAAGTACCAATAAATTTATATTAATAAAAATATTAAATAAAATTATTTTTCATTAAAAAATAATACATATAAAAATATATAAAATGAACAAAATTAAATTGTTCCTATTAATAAAGTAGAACAATGGAATTTTATATAAAACCAACATGTACATGCAAATTTACAAAGTTTTTAAAGTATAAATGTGCGTAGTTTTTTTTTAAACTTTTTACAGAAGTTGTTTGTATAACTTGACGAACAACTTTTGAAGTTGTATTCTCTACAATAAACTTAGGTAACTTATACGTTTTTTTAGTTGGTTTTACACTTTTTATTTTTTGCGTGTATGATTACACTGAAATTAGGCAGAAAAGCCTGTATGACAAAACAAAAATTTAAAGTTTCTTATAAAAAACCCTGGTAAATCTATTACAAAAAAGCAGGAGACATACAGGATTTAATCTACTTTTTCAAGCTTAACTTTTCAGTATAAACTCAGAAACTTTACCAGGGGTTTCCTATAATATGTTTTAACTGAATGTCAAACATTTTAAAGTTTCTGATAGAAAAACCCTGGTAAATCTATTGCAAAAAAAAAAAAACAGGTGACATATAGGATTTAATCTACTTTTTCAAGGTTAACTTTTCAGTCTAAACTCCTTTCTACCCAAGTATTTGTTCAACACTAAATGTACCTATACAATAGCAATATTATTGCACAACTTCTCATTTTTATTCTACTACCCTATGTAGTAATACATTAATAAACAAAATCGAAAAATCGCGCATTACAATTGCAAGATACCTTAAGTCAATTTTGCAAGGCCAAATTTTTATAAAAAAAATTAAATTTTTCTTTTCTGCGTGTAGCTATACTATTGCGCAATTTTTGAATATTGTTTATTAATCTATTACTACACAGGTTATAAGAAAAAAAAAACATAAACGAAAAGTTATGAAATAGTGCTGGTGTATGTCTACATTTATTTAAAATTAACTAAATGACCGATTAAGCTCCAAGAGGGAATAATGTTGAACTATTCTAAAACGTTCCATTTGATGAGTTGTTCAATTGAACTAGTTCATTGACGAACTACACAAGTCTGAAAAAAATCAAACAACAAAAAATTCTTCTGCTACCACACACAAGAAAATTCAAATCTGCTATCAAAATTTAATTTTAAAAATAATTAAAATGTTTATAAATTATTGTAACCCAAAAGCAAATAACAAAAAAGCCCGTTTGTAGTTTAAAATAAAAAAAAGTGAGCAGTGTTTAAATGGAAAAGAAAAAAGTTAAAAAACTGCCGTACTGTCTACAGTAATAAAAAAAAACTCCCTCAAAACAAAAGGACGAAAAATTGATTTTTCCATAACAATATAAAGAAGACAACAACTTAATAGGAAATTGCAACAAGAAGCATATTAAGTATTTTAAAGTTATTTAAAAAAAAAAACTAATACAATGAGTAAGTTACAGCATTATTTTTAAATTTATGCTTTAATTTTTATGAATTAGGCAATTGGGTAAAAAATAATCCAATTGGATTTACGAGGGTGGGTTAACATGTTTGCATTTCTTAAATTCCTTTACTTTAATTGGCAATCGTTAACTTGTAGTACTAAACTGGCAAAAGAAACATTAAATGTTTATAGTGCAACCCTCAATAGTCAGAGTCTTAAGAGAATTAATTGAATTCATGGAAATAGTGTATTTCCACTTATTATTCACAAAATCACACATTAATTTAAAAAAAAAAAATGCCAATTTTAATTCCAAAATTGCATTTGTTATTAAAAAAATTCCATATGTTGTTCAAAAGACAAAATTTGTTTTTCAAAAAGGTTTTTGAAATTCAAATGCTATTTTTTTTAATTTCAAATAGAACCTTTTGAATTTGATTTGCAAATTTTGAAATTAAATTTGTGAATTTTTGAAAAGCAAATGCAATTTTGAAAATACATTTGTTATTTTTTGAATAGCAGGTGAAAATGGTGTAGTTTATGGGCATAGATAAAAAAAAAAACTGAAATTAGGATTAAAATAGCTGAGGTTAGGAATTTTTTTTTTTTTTGTGGCGGCGGCCTATATTATCCGAGTTATAGGGCTCTAAAGTTTGGATATTTCATTTAATGAATATTTATTTAACTTTGGCATGCGGTGTCGAAACGAAGCAAAATAGGTGTCATTAGAAAGCTTTTTCAAAGACCTTTAATTGTAAACAAATTTAGAAAATGGAGAGATTTTTTATTTTTTTTTGTCTCCAGATATGGATTATTTTTGGCGCTCTCGCTATAATGGTCGGTAATGGGTTAATTAATCTATTTGTATTTAAAATTTTGCAATTTAACAAAGTTATTTATTTAAATATAGTGCAAAAATAAAATGTATTAAATATCGAACATAATTGTTAATATATGCAGAATATAATATTAAATTTTATTAAATTAAAGCTTAAGATAT
This sequence comes from Delia radicum, assembly GCA_021234595.1. Lineage (NCBI taxonomy): Eukaryota > Metazoa > Arthropoda > Insecta > Diptera > Anthomyiidae > Delia > Delia radicum. Next base: position 155,021,093 of record CM037854.1, read on the forward strand.
TAGCTACAATTACATAAATAATGATTTAGTAACTTTATTATAGTCAAAAATAGAGTAAATGGGATTTTTTTCATAAAAAGTTCGGTTAAAAAACAGACTTTTATAATTTGACGCTTATGGGTTAATGTAACTGGAAGTATTATATGAAAGTGCGTCAATTCGCTTGCAAATGATATGTATTTTGTTTTTAATTTATAACGAGCTTTCAACCTTCGTATATGTATTTATAAAAATAAAGCAAATCAAACATATTAGCGAGGTTGATACTAGATTTCAATCTTGCTAAAGGTCTCATCAGAACCCAAACTTTTGAAATGCTAGAGCCTCCAGAATAGGAAGAGCTTTAAGAAAAAACATATTAATAATCAATTTTTCTCTATTCTTGTCTTCTAAGTAATCGATGTTAGTAAATGTTTCGATACGATTACAAATGTCGAAAAAACAAAAAAATTTATATCCAAACTTTGGTGGTCAATAACTCTGGTACCGGGGGTCGCCGACAAAAAAGTATTTTTGAGCTCAGCTTTAACAGTTCTATTGATTGTAAACTAGAGTTTAGCCAAACTAACTGTACAAACTCCCCACGCTTTTTAGTTTGAGTGTATTTTTAAAACTAAGGGTCGTTGTAGTGTTCTGTAACCGCCACTCGATAAGAGACTAAATATTTAAAATAATATACTTTCCTGTATTTAAATCCCGTTACCCGATCAAACATTTGATATATATCGATATTTAATCTTGTCCAAGTCCATCTCAAAATTGGTATATCCAGTAATATTGAAATAGACCCGTCAAATATATTATCAATTTAAATTGATCTCAAAATTAAGGGATCCAATAATATTAAGATCCTGATGGATTCCAAAATATCCTATGATATCAAATTATATCTATTTGGATCTAGTTAGATCCATTTTTGGTGGATCGAACTAAATATTTTGAGAATAAATTAGATCTACTTAAATCCAATAAAATATTTAATTCTGAATACAATTTAAAACAAACACATTTTTTTAAATATTAAACAAAAAATTTGTCATCAGGCGAATATATAATTATGTATGGAGTTATATATAACAATACATAATTATATTGATAATGTTGTTTCATATGTGGAATCTAACATAATTGTATCTTACATCATTTAATACCATATATTATTATATCCTAAGTTGTATTATACATATGGCACCATATATATAAGCATATCTTAGATTACACAAAAAAAAAAACATTTTTTATAAGACAGTATATATTATTATATCTTAAATTATATTGCTTATATGTCACCAAATATGATTATATATTGTGGTATTGTATATATAAGAATGTATTATATATGACAATAGATCTATCTATCTATTATGTATAGCATATAAGCATATATATCAAAATTAATAAAGGTCATTATATAATAATATATCGTTATATGTGTTACCACATAAGAAAAATATAATAATATATGGCTATGCACGACACCATATATAATCACATATTATAATATATTTTAAGATGAAAGAACATATAAATTTTTTTACTCGGGTAATAAATGAAATAAAGAATGTCGCTATCTCAGATACTGATGCGACAAAACATACTGAAGAAATCTAACGAATATTCTATTGTTTGCAAAAGTCCAATTTTGTTTGCTTAAATAATGAAATTATTTGTTTAATCGGCAATGAATGATCTTCAAAAATTGTAATACATACTGTGCAAAAAATACGTTTATACTGCATTTGAGGTCCTTAAATATAAGAAATTTTTTTTCAAAATTAAATTTCGAAATATTTTCTGTAAAAGAAACGGCAATTTTAAACTTTTATGTTTATGCAAATTTACTACGGTAACACATTAAGCCTGTATGACACCTGCTATTTTCCAGCAACTTTACCAAGGTTTTTCTATAAAAAACTTAAACTTTTTTGCCATTCCATTTTGTTTTTAAAACATTTATTCAAAAACCCTGATAAAGTGACTTGAAAAAAGCAGATGGCATAGGCTTTAGCAATTTAACAGCAAATTTCTTAATTATTGTTTTTTTATTCAAAATGTTATACAAAAAGACTTAAATTAACTGTTATATTAAGCAATTTTTGGAATTGTCATAAAATGTTGTCTTTTTTGTGCCGAGTTTGCTTCTTTTCGTGCAATTTTTAATTATTTTTTGCCACTAAGCTTGATTCACACGCTATCCACCCCTGTCCACCCATACCTAATATTACCCAGTATTAATGATACGAAATGTCATTTTCAATAACGAATTTACAATAATTTGACAACTTGAAGGTTATCAGATATGTTCAGTGAAAATAAATGCTTAGAGTTGCACAGTTATTCTTGTAAAAAGATAAACGAATCTACCAGTGTTAAAATTTTCAAAATAAAATGAACGACCGGTTTGTAGAACAAATTCTTTTTCTTTCTAAACCGTTCTAGTGTCGGTTTTTACACCGATGATTTTTGTTGGAAATTGTTCTCATAAAAAGCTTCTAGTTAGGTATTTCACTTGAACATGTTTGAAAATTGTGGTGATTGGGAACGGATTACAAAAAATTATTCTCTCTAATTTCCTAAAGTTGATAAAAATATGTTATCTAGAGACTTAAGGGTCGCTTTCACTGGATTTTAAAATAATTTGATTTTTGTTTAAAAAAAAACTTGAATAATTTTGCTCGCATCATAATTTGATTATATTTTATATTACGTTTCTTTTTTCTAAGCTTTTATTGCCATTTTTTTAACCATAAAAAATTTAACCGGTTAATCGACCTATTTTAACCGATTGTTCTTGTCGAATTATTATTTGAGTTTTCAATTATTAACCGAATTAGAGATTAGAAATTAACCGAAATAGAAGCGATTAAACGAGGAATCGGTTAATCGATTAACCGAATTGGAAACATCAGTTGTAGTATAAATGTGGTATTACAGAATTTTTTATTTTTTTTTCAACTTTTAAAGTAATGTGACACTTAAAGTACTACATGAATCAATTTTTCAGACTTTTAAAGGGTGTTGACAATTATAGAACTTTTAGTGTATACACCAATTTTTAGAGAAAATTTAGAGGTAACTTCCCATTTTCACTCATAACTTTTAAATCGCTGGACCGATTTGTTCATTTCCAGTACCTGATGTACATCAGTCTAGGTGCAAATATACAAGTCTCTTTTGCGTTTCGCGCCGTAATCTCAACTTTAATGGACATCTCCAAATCGGCTTAATATTCAATAAGGATCAATAATTATATATTCATTGTAATTTATTCCTAATTTCGATGCGTTACAAAAGGAATGACAAACGTATGTTACATTTGGTAGATGGTATGCAAACTGTCTGGCTACAAAAATAATATTTTTTGTAGTATTTTTGAATTGTTCAAAAACATTCATGTTCCCCTACTTTTGTGATCCATTTCTTACGCATTTGTTGACGCAATAACTTTCCCAATATTTATTAGTCATTGAGAAATATTTTTAGATGGCTTATTTTTCCTCTAAAAGAAAGATATTTTAAATTTCAGAAACATTTTCATATTTATATAGTTTTTAAGTTATCAGTTTGAGCGGGAGTAAAAAGATTTCTATATTATTTAATACAACTTTATCTCGGTATATACTGCTTTGTATGGCACAATATAGAAATACAGTAGTAACTCGATTCTTGCACATACTTGATACTTGCACACCTCGATTCTTGCAACATAGGAATATTTTTCATTACGCACTCAGTACTTGCGATATCCGAAAATTTTGAACTCGATACTAGCAACATTTTTGTATTATGTATATATATCAGCATTCAATATTTGCTTAGAATGGGCGGAGAAAAACAATGCTTCATTAGACGATATTATGATGCTCCAGAGACTAAGAAGCAGTGTAGTACTGAACAAGCGACTTTGTACAAAACAAACAAAAATTTTAAATTTCTTCAATTCCACATAAAATATGTATCTACTGTTATACGAATGCGTTGAACTTAAGTGTTTTGAATTGAAATATTAAACTTAGATTCTAAACAGATGTATGTGCCTTTTATTTTGTATGGGAAATTAATACTCGGTACTTGCGACAACCTCGAAACTTGCACCGAGCCCGGTTTTCATTGCGTGCAAGAATCGAATTTCTACTGTAGATATAATTTTTGTCTTTCGTTATGTTACCATATTTAATCAGATCTAACACAAGGAATTTAAGTTGTAGGATTAAATTTAACCCAGTTCCATATATAATTTTAAATAATATTTTTATTCGAAATAAATTACATTTAATTTTTAATTAAAAAATGTTGCTTGAAAATATCTTTGAATTATTTTTGATTCCAAAATAAGAGGGCTCCAAAATGCATAATTTTTTTGTTAGTCATTTTAGTGTCATACATTTTGATATCTGCTGGCTGGGTACTTAAAAAGTTTCTGAAACTAATTTTAAATAAATTTTTATAATTATTTTTATACAAACTGTTTAAAATTGACAATACAAATGATTGCAAAGCAATTATAACCTAAAAGAATAAATACTGATTAATTAAATTTAAAATGTATCTGCTAATTATAATAGTTAATTATTAATTAGAATAGAAAATAATTAACTATTCTATAGTTGATCAATTAGTATGCATTCTTTAAAGTTCTGGCCTTTAATGTTGTTTTACTAATACAAGTCTATGCATAATTTATTGAAAGCCAAATATGACGTCACTTATCACCCCTCGTAACATCAGTTGGCCACTAAATAAAAATGTTACTCCTTAAAGAAAAAATAAATTCAAATACTGAACCACAACAAACCGTTTTTAAGTATGTCGCCGCCATACCACATTGATTTATAATTGTTTTTTATGTTTTAGGTGAAGAGGAGAATTTAAAGGTAATTTTGGATTTGTCTCGTAAGCAATTGAAAAAGGTGCCAAAACAAGAAGAGGCCCAAAATGTTCGTACTTTACTGTTGGATGAAAATGAATTGCAAAAAATTGATAATATCGATTCATATCTTAAAATAGAAAAGGTAAATGTACTTTGTATGATGGCTTCAAATGTGCAGACATTGAATAATTGTAATCTTTTCCTTGCATTTGTTTTTTTCCAGTTGTCATTAAGTAAAAATCAATTATTACGCATGTATGGCGTTTGTCGTCTGCACTGTTTGCGTGATTTAAATCTGTCCTTTAATGGCATATTATCCATTGAAGGTCTAAAGGAATGCGTTCACTTGCGTTATTTAAATCTGGAGGGAAATAATATAAAGACGATTGAACATTTGAATACGAATACGAAATTGGAACTTTTGAATTTAGCTGAAAATAGTATTGGCAGTGTATCGGATATATCATTTTTAAAAAGCCTAAAGGTATGCTATGCTTTTTTGTATTGTTTTTAATTATTTTTTTTTGGTCAGAAGAGGTTGCCCTACTACTTAGGGCAACCAAAATAGCTCTTAAAACAATGTTTTTAAACTCTTACAGGCAGTTTAGACTGAAAAAGTTAATTTAGTAAAAAGTGCAAACATATGCAGTTATATGTTTGTACTGAAATTAGGCAGTTTATCTACTTTTTATAAGATTTACTTTTCAGTCTAAACTCCCTGGGGGGTTATTATGTAATTATATTCGAAAATTTTTGTTCGAATTCAGAAACTGTAAAATTATATCTGTACTTAAAAGTCCAATTTTTTTGTACTTTTCGCATTTACTAGATCATTGTATACACGTTTTCAACATTTTTACCCTTTAAAAAGTACTCTTAATTACTTTATTTTCAATGTGAAAATTCTGTTCGAATCGAATTTCTTTTCGAAACGAATTACATTATAACCCCCCTGTTAACCTCAAAAAATAGTAAAATGATGCTTTCAATTTCAAAAATATACCGTTATATTTCATAATTTTTATAAAAATCATTATTACAAAAATATTTTATACATAATTTATTGCAACTTTCTTCTTCTTTAGTCAAACAAAAATTTTTAAGAAAGTGCATTTTCGCTAATGTATATGAAAAAACTAACAAGGAAACTACACAATGGTGAAACCGCAGATTTTAATGAAACTTGGATATGTTATTGAGGACAAAAAATATAAGACACTTGTCTTTATTAGGTACGCAATCTCACTTTTGGGCGTTGAAAAAGGGTGTCAACAATTACTACATTTTTGTATGAAAACATCTTTAAAATTTAAGAAATTCAGATTTATTTAAACGCAGCATTAAATTACTCTAGAAAACAAATTGATATGCATATTGCCTATGATGTGCGCTTAGAGTTGCCACTTTTTTAAAATATTTAAAATATACAGAAAGAACAGTTGGCACCAATAATGGAATTTGTAAATTCAAACACACTCATTTTTAAATTCAGAATATTTCCAACAATTTTTCTTGAAATGCTTGTAAATGTAGTTTTCCATATAAAAATTCTTTAAAAACAAAAATTCAAAATTACAAAAAAATCAGCAAATTAATGTTTGTATTTACAAATCATCTACGTTGGTGCCAATTTAAAACACTTTTTTGTATTTACAAAAATGTTCTATGAAGCATGTTTAATATTACAAACAGAATTTTGTAATTTATTTCTGTGTTTGGGTTATAAAAGCTCTTTGGGAAAAGGCGTGTAAAAGCCGAATGATTACGAAAACTGAAAGAAGCCCAGACACCCTCTCGAAGCATTATTATATGTTATTTTAAATTAAACCGAAAACAACTTCCCATACAAATGTGGTATTTGAAAAAATTGTTTTTTAATGACAAAAATGCTCGGACATGCGTCTTAAAAATACCTTTTGATGTCCAATTTGTCTATAGTTTAATAACTATTTAATAAATATATAAAGGGTGATTTTTTATGAGCTTTAGGATTTGATTTAAACAAAAAAACACATAAAATTTAGAGAAATGTATGAAATCTTTATTTGAGTTGATAGAATGATCTATATAATTCAATGTTTAAAGATGATTTCATATAAATGTTGACCGCGGCTACGCCTCAAATGGTTCACACGCTGGGTCCAATTTTGGCATAATCTCTCCAACATATCGGCCGCTATCTTACGAATAAACTCTTTAATATTGGCTTCCAGTGCGTCAGCCGTTGCGGGCTTGTCCGTATAGACATGAGCCTTAACATAGCCTCACAAAAAATAGTCTAAATGCGTTAAATCGCACGACCGGCCCAAACGGGAAATAAACTGTTCAACGAACTCGCCTCTCAATTGGGCCATTCTTTCGCGTGCTGTGGGGCATGTTTCACCGTCTTGTTGAAACCACATGTCACCCAAGTCCAGCTCTTCCAATTTGGGCAAAAAAATTTGTAATCATCTCACGGTAGTCCAATGATGCCACCGGCCCATAATCCACACCAAACTGTGCATTTGATGCATTGGTAGTTCTTGTAATGCTTCTGGCTGCTCCTCACACCAAATACGGCAATTTTGCTTGTTCACGTATTCATTCAACCAGAAATGAGCTTCATCGCTGAACAAAATTTTCCGATAAAAAAGTGGATCTTTATCCAACTTTGCCAGCGCCCATTCACCAAAAGTTAGCCGTCGTAATAAGTCGTGTGGCTTCAATTCTTGCACTAGCTGTATTTCAAAAGTTTTTACAGCCAAATCCTTCCGCAAAATTTTCCATGTAGTGGAGTAACAGAGGCCCAATTGCTGCGAACTGCGCCGAATCGATAATTCACGATCATCAACAACACTGGCGGATATATATGAGATATTTTCCTCTGTCCGCACTCTACGTATGCGTGTTGGTGGTTTAATGTCCTATAATGTAAATTTGATGCGAAATTTAGTCACAAGATTCCGAATAGCCGCCTCAGAAGGTCGCCCAAACTGACCATAAATTGAAAGAAGTGCACGATACACTTTCTTAACCGAGGGTGAATTTTGATAATGAAATTCAATAATCTGCAAGCGTTGTTCGTTTGTAAGTCGATTCATGGTTAAATTATAGACCAAACTGAAAATGTTTAACAGTAACATGTTACACGAAAACTGCTGAGCTGCCAAAAACAGTGTTGCCAAAAAAAAGTTGCTAAAAATCATATAATATATAAAAAAAACGTAAATTTGGGACATTTTTGACCAAACTACTTAACCCCTAAAATTTAAATTGCGCATTTTTATTTTTTTTTTTTATTTTATTTTTTTATTTATTTATTTAAGTCTACGGGATAAATCGCTACAGACAATTTTCTTGAATATAATAAATTACAATAGTGTTTTAAATCTACGTATTTAGGAACAATATTATATTACGTTTAATTACATTAATATTTGTGGAAAAATCTATTAAATTATAAAATTTATTAAAGTCATCGCATAATCTTCTAAATGGATCAGCATTAGCATAGTTTACGCGAAAGTAATCAATATATAATAGACTGAAGTAACGTGTTGGACGTTGAGGAACGTTAAATGTAAGATTGTTCACCAAAAATTCAGATCAAACGTCGCCATTTATCAGCTTGATTAAGAATGTTACATCTTAAAAAATACGTTTTTAATATTTTTTTTTGTCCTCTACAACATATATAAGTATAAGTTGCAATCAGATCTGTGTAGTTTTCTTGTAAGTGGAATATTCCAAAACCAAATACTCGTACTTCTTTCCTTAAAAAAAATGCAATTAGGTGACCTTACTTATAAAAATAGTGTGTCAAAATTATAGAATCCTAAAAACAAATAAAAATATTGTGAAATAATTTGAAATTTCTATTTCAATTTATTATTTAGCTTGTTTTTGAGTAGAAGATTGTGATCGATTATGGCCAAAAGGCTAGGTCATTGGAAATGAAGAAAATAAATAAATAAAAATAAAAAATAAAACAAAAATTTGCGCAAATTTTAAGTCTTTTTCGATCAACAAAAATTAATAAGTGTTTTCCAGTTATAAATTCGTTAGAATCTAGATAATACCATTAAAATATAAATGTTTTTAAATACCAAAAGTACCACAGTATCGAAATGTTCCCACAGTAGGGAAGTTACTCCAAGCTCTAATAAATCTAAAATCGGCCAGTGTCGGCTTTTTTACCATCTCAAAGATTTAAGGGGTGAAACTGGGGCTCAAAGTACTACAAGTTTTTCTTTCAATCTTTCTGGCATTTCCAGATATAACGGCATTTCATTTATTTCGGTAACTAAATTAAAAGGATAACGGTATTATAAAGAGGGCAACGTCTATTTTTCCTTTTATACTGTAAACTAATGTTTATTTCTTTTCAGGAGTTGTATTTACATGGTAATCGTTTAACACATTTAAGGCAATGTGACAAATATTTACCCATCTCTTTAGAAGTCTTAACTTTGGCAAAAAATAATATAAGTGATCTTAATGAAATTTGTTCATTAACGAATCTTAATCATTTAAATAGTTTAACCATTAATGAAAATCCATGTGTTTCAATGACGGCAGGAGCAGAGTAAGTACAAAATAACGTCATGTGATGAAAAACGCTAGATTTTGTTAAAAATCAAAATAAAATGGAAAAAGTTAATTGATTGATATTATTTTAAACAACTTCAATTGAATCAGGAATATCGATTTACATCTTTTTTAACTTAAAAACAATACAAAGTTCAAAATTGAAATTACGAAAAACGATCGATTTGAAAACTATAGTTTTTCATCACGTACCTACCGGTATATCTATTTGAATAAGTTATTTTAAAACATTTCTCTTTTCTTCTTTAAAGTGGTTTTGATCATCGACCTTTTGTATTAAATTGGTGTTTAAGTTTAAAAGTTATAGATGGCTTTGTGGTGGATCCCATTGAAAGGTTTAGTTTCTTTAAATATATACAAAAATCAAGAAAATGTTTTGAGTTATATTATTTTATTATAGCCTTAAAGCTGAATGGCTTTATAGCCAGGGACGGGGTCGTAGTTTTCGTTTGGGTGAACAAGCTGCCTTAGCAAAATACTTAAGTTCAGTTTGTCCTCTTATTGGCAAAGCTTTGGAAAATGAAAATGAACGTAAATTGCGATTAATCTTAAGTAAAGCTCAACATCATCAACGTCAATTGCAAGAAGAGATTTCCGAGCACTCAAATCCGTCTGCCAATAATTCACCGTCATCGGGGCGGAAAAAGCCAGCAAGTCGTATTCAATCACCTAGATGTAAGATATTAATAACTACAACAAGATAGTTTACCAAAAATTTGAAATATTCAATAAAACATTGTTACAGTTTCGCGTCTCAGTGGCAGACAAGGTTCACCAGATTCCATGATTAATAGTTATCACGGTAATACAACAAGTGACCAAGGTATAAATGAAAGACATGTTCGGGCTTATTGCGAGTCAGCGTTGTCGATATCGACAGTTTTGCAAAAATTACCCATATTTTTTACCTTATAATTCTTCGAAATTGCAACAAAATTGCTAGAAGATTTGTGTTTATATGTAAATTAAAAGCAAAAATATCATGTAGGCTTGCTTTTTTTTTTTGACATCGACAACGCTAACTTCAATTAGGCCCATTATTTAGTTGATTAATTAATTTAAATGTTTTGTATATTATAGTGGCTAATGCAAATCATTTAGTACAGATGACTACATCATTAATAGAGAATATTAAAAACTGTGATACATTAATGGCACACAGTTTAGATGCTTCTAATGTCAACAGTTCAAATACTAAAATGAATAACTCGCAAGAATCAACACCTCGCACTATAACACCAAATCCCTATAATGGTATGTATGTCTAACAAAAAATCTGGGATTTTCATTAAGTACTTTTTGTATCTAAAGATTCAGACCAAAAAATATTTAACACTAGAACTACACCATACTTTTCTAAAGGTATAAAGTACGCTGATTCCAAATTTAGTCTCAGAATTACACTCCGACATCATGTGTTCGAGCTACAGTTTTGTGAAACATAATAAAAACACTTCCATGTAACAATTGATGTTACAACCTGAATTTCAATAGACGATACATTCGTAAGGGAACGAGTTATCTAAAAAATTAACAAAAATCAAAAAAAGTTTACGAGTTACAAGTATTATGAAAAATATATTTTCCGGAAGGTGAAAAATCGGATATATATATATATTTTTTTTATTTATTTTTTTTTTTTTATAATTTTTTGTGTTAAAATAGCTCGAGTAAGTAAATGGAATAACTCATTGGTTTCTGAAATCCTATAAATGTGTATTATTCGACGTATTGGGCACTGATATCAATTCGTAATTCTCTGCAAGAGGAATGGAATATCTCTTACTCGGAGATTTCTAGAAGTAAGGGGGCGTTCTTTTTCTCTTTTAACTCTGACATCCCAGAGAGGCCTTGGTACCGGGGGCTCTCAATCGATCCTGGCGAAATTAAGCTAATAAACCGTTTAATGTCTGGTCATGACTATGACAAACTATATTTATGGAGGATAAATGCAATTGACTCCAACCTGTGTGATTCTTGTGGTGTTATTGAAAATGCCAACCATTTGATTTTTTTTTAACAACAAGTACTATGATATCCGAAGGAAGCATAACATTTTTGATAAATACATTTGTCTTCTCGACTTGTTTAAGTCATTTGATAAAGAGGACTTATTAGACCTAATTGATTTTATTAATGAATCGAATATGTCTAACCTTTTATAATTTTTCTAATCATTTTAAATTCTTTGAAAAAAAAGAAAAAAAAAAAAGAATTTTTTTTGAAGTTAACGTTATTTGTTGTGAACACAACCCCTCACTGTTACAGATGTATTCTGTGGAAGTAGGCATTTTTCAAAGCCCATCGGTTTGTTTACAATAATCCTGACCTACCATCCGGGTGCTTACTTCATTGAGCGCGTGATTCTGGCTCGTTTTCACAAGGCGTTTCTAGCGCCCACCGGAAGACGTCTTCATCAGGCACCCTCTCAACAATTGTGGTGCATACTTTTTTCAAGCGTTCGGGTTAAACGCTTTCTACAACTTGGCAATTTGTGTATTGTTTATGCCGCCATCTACATTTAATAACGCAAAAAAAAAAAAAAATAGCTCGAACACCTTATGTCGGAGTGTGGTTCTGAGACCAGCGCACCTTATACATTTAGAAAAGTATGGTTTAGTTCTAGTGTCAAATATTTTTTGGCCTGAATCTTTAGCTACAAGAAGTACTTACATGTACTCAGAAGAGCTCCCCACTGTATTTCTAATACTAAACTACACTGTGCTACTGAGAGGATTTTGTTCCTTTACTTTTTCAATTATTTGTATATTTTATCTTTTTTTTTTTTAAATCCACTCAGTAACACAGAGTGCATCACATAGACCAATTACAAAGTACTGTTATATGCAACGTTACACGGAACAATAACATTTCAAAATCCAGAAACAAGGCCACGATTGACTTTAACGATCAGATTACAACATTATTCATACAACATATAACAAGAAAAACTACACAGTGGTGAATCCCCAGATTTGAATGAAACTTGGATATGTTGTAGAGGACAACAAATTATTAAAATCTCAAGTTTAGGGACTAAAAAGTGGGGTCAAAAATTAGTCAATTTGACTTTTTTTTTAATATAAACTATAGCAAATTGGACATCAAATGAAATATATTTTAGAGAGGCATCCACAGCTACATATATAAAATAATTTTTTTTTACGAAAATTGTATGGAAAATTGTTGTTGGATTTCAAATAAGTGGCAACCCTGGGCCCACAGCACATGCAATATGGTATCAAAACGTGTGATTGCGCACCTAAAAATATACGTGTCTAATATTTTTTGTCCTCTACATTATATCAAAGTTTCATTAACCGTTTCACTTCCCTTGTGCACATCAGTGTACACATTTTTTAAAAAAATATGATAATGAAATAAAATAAAAGGGGCGTTTGATATATCTCCTAAACTAGCAAAGCTAAAGTCTCGAAATTAGGCAAGTAGATTGATGTAATGATCAGAACAAAATAAAACAAAGAATTTTTAGATATTCGAATGTTTTATTTTTAATAATGGGCTGAGAAGTTTCAAAAATTCGATTGTCGAACCCATTTTATGATTGTTAGGAGGGGGAGGGGCCATATATGTAAACCTTTTTCTAATTAATATAAGGATCCCTATCAAGAATCTTACGTCAAAATAGAAACATATCTATAAACAAAAAGTCGGCACACTCATAGAAATAAACCTGTATAACTAGCAAAAAAAATCTACTGAAAATTAGTTAAAAATGAGATTGCAAATTAGTTAAATTAGCAGATTTTTTTACTAAATATAGGAATAGCAAAAAAAAATTGTTGAATTTACAAATATTTAGTTATATTTGAGCTAAATTTTAGTCAATTGAAAGTAACAAAATAATCTGCTAAAATCATCAAAAAACTTTACTAGATATTAGTAGACAAAAAAACATTAAAAATATGAAATTTTTACAGTTTTTTTTTATTATTTTTAATGCAAATAAAAGTCTGCCCTTATAAAATCAGCAATTTACAATTTTTTAGCAAAAATTTCTGTCGATTTTAGTAAAATAAACTGTTATTTGCATTTTACTAAATTTGAGGTAAATATAGCAAAAATTTTGTTAATATTACAGTTTTTGTTTGCTATTTTGAGTCTACAAATATTTAGTAAAAGTTTTTGCTAATTTTAAAAAGGAAATTAAGAAGTTTTTTCTGCACGCTTATTTTCAACAAATTTATTCTGCTATTTTTAAAGGTTCATTTCTATGGAAGGTTTAAAATCTGCGGATTCGCCCCAGTTTCCTTGTAAGCCATTAACGTTTCATAAGTAATCATATATTAGCTTTTAAATTGAATTACAATAATATAGAAAATTCTTAATAATTGGCTTAAGAGCCAGGTATTGGTATGAAACAAAAGCTTAAATCTTTTTAAATTTAAATAATTGTATTTCTGAGATTTCGTTTAATACCAATACCTGTCTTAAGTCACTTGAGCCAATTATGCTTCAGTCTATACACATTTTTTACACATATTATTCACTCGTGTTTTTAGTTTAGACACAGACAGTTATGCTACATTTCCACTGGAAGTGTTTTGAACGTGTTCTGAAACATGTTTTGCACATGTTTTCCCACACATTTTTTTAACCAAAACACATGTTTTTCACCAAAACACATGTTTTGCTCCAAACATGTAAGTGGAAACACAAAATTAGATTGGAAATATACTATTCCGAAAAAATTTAAAATTGTAGAGGCAATTTCTTAAAATAATTTTTATTCATAAATTTCTGCAAAGCACAGGTATTCGTTTTACCATCTCCAAGCATTTGCTATGTGAAATAAAATACAAAAAATATTAGAATCATAGAACAGCAAAAAACTCAAAATTAATTAATTAAGAATTTTTAAACAGAGCCCATTGTTTCGAATTTTGTCAAATTGGTCTAGGGCAAGTGTTCAAAACGTCGATGTAGCAAACCTTTGATAATTAAACCATGGTATTTTGGTATTTTGAATAGATTACAAAGGCTGATCTTAAAAATATTCAAGATCCTGAGACTAGAGTATACATTTTCTATAGGTTTGAGGTGCGCTGAATCCGAATATTACTCCATCACATCAGATTTTCGAGATATTTATCTTTAATAAAAAAAACAATTTTTTGCTATATTCGGTATGTTATAACATCGCGAAATTAGACTTTTTTAGGTTTTACCTATCAATTCTTATTCTTATTCCCTTTCGAAGAAATCGTCCGTTGAAATTGTTTGATACAGTATGTTCGCTATAAATACAAAAACATGACTTTAACACCATATTAATCAATTTTCAACAGACAATATCCCAGAGAATAAAAAAGAATATCTTAAAAATCCAAAAAAGTATTTTCAAGAGAAAATATGACTTTAAGATTCTAATAAATTTTCATTCAAATGAAGACCAAATTTACCGAAAAAATCCCATTTTTTTACATTAATAGTGGTAAAACAAACCAATGAATTTCCTCGAACAATTTTCCAAAGAAGAAAATATATATCAGAAGTGCCAAAACTGAATGTGGAAGCCAATAGACAGTACTTTCAGGTGACATAACTAATTTGGTAAGAAAAAAATCTTAAATCGCGATGTTATAACGTACCAAATGTAGCGAAAAATCTTAAGGTATCGGAAAAATCTGATGGAGAAATTTTGAAGTCTGATTCGGATTCAGCGCAACTCGACTCTTTTAAGCTGGTCTCAGGGTTGATATTTGTTGGCTAGTGTTATTTTTATTAATAACTTTTATAATCAATCTCTAAAGGCGGACCTTTAAATGCAGCCTCAAAAATGGTACCAGTACCAGAGACCCTTATGAGTCCTGATGTTTGTCCAGCCTCAGTAGCTCAAAGGGTAACCGTCTCTGCCATTAATACTCAAATACAGCAAACAAAAACAAATAAAAATAAAGGTATGTCATGATTTATAAATAAAAACAACTAACGAAGAAAAATGTTTTTCTCATTTGAATTATATTTCGAAAATTATTTTAATTCCTTAACAGATAATCGTTTAAATTCGCCAAAAATGCGTAGCCCACATTTAAAACGTAATACCACAGAACGAAGTCCAACGATGAGTCCCCGAAAAACGAATTCCACAAGCAGCTCAACAAATGCACCACAACACCAACAACAGCATGGTCATACAAAAAGTGTGGGAAATCCTCAACAAGCGGCTCAAATGGATCATCAAAATAAGTCAAGACAATTTATTAGTAATTCTATGCACGTTGCAGCACCAGCTGATGATTGTTCCGCTGGGGGTAGTTCAGAGGATGATGAAGATGACGATAGTGATAATATTAATGTGGATAAATTGAAAACAATACGTAATAAAGCTGCTCAAAGGTAAAGATTTTGTCTAATGATTATAATTACATCGCAATAACTGAATTTACTATTTCAGATGCCAACAACTTAAACAAAATATGGACAACTCTAGTCATAACTGTAGTCCAGATACTGAGACTTCGGCAGTAGTTATACAAAAAATATGGCGCGGCTATCGGACTCGTAAGAAAACCAAAGATATTGCAGAAAAACTTTTGAAAAAACGGACTCATGAGTATATAGAGTAAGTTTTGTTTCATCTTTAGCTATATTGATATATTTTATTGTCCATGTCATGTGATATCAGATACCTTGGTTGTTTAACCCTTTCACTAGCGACTTTTTGTTTGTGAATATATTTGAATTCTGACTTCAGATTCTTGTTAAGGGTCCTCAAATTAGAAAGAAAAATGTTAACATGCATGTTCCTCCCCCTCCTACACACGAAGAATTGGAATCTTTAAACTTCTCGTCCCTTTTTCCCACTAAAATACAAAGACAAAAATGCTTTATTTGGGTTTATTCTGGTCATTAAACAAAGCTACGTGCCATATTTCGTGATTCTAGCTCCGTTAGTTTAGGAGATACAGCAAACGCCCCTTTTTCGGAAATAAAGGCAGATTAGAAATTTGTTTATGCATATAATGATTTTATTTAATGACCAAGATCCTATTGCACATACGCATTTAAACCAAAATTTTAAAATGTGTACACTGTAGTGTACACGGGTAGTGAAAGGATTAAATTCTGGCCCATTTCAAGTACCGGGTATTGGGATGTGTTTTTAATACTTTAAATCCTTAAATACAGTGGATTGTCGGTTTAACTTCTCCAGATGTGAAAAATAGTCAAATGTTTGTGAGTTTAGTCTCTCGAGTTTTTAACCCTCATATACCATTTACTTCACCCTAAAAGACTCAAAAGTCTTTTCTTACATGTTTTGGGGTTCTACCTCCGTAGGATTGTAACTCGGGTGGTCTTCTGGTGGCATACCAGCAGGAACTGCATCGTAAGCATTTGTTATAGTCCTTATGGCAGATTTAGAGCTTCCTCCACTGGGTGAAGCTGGCAGGGTGAACACAGGGGAGCCGCGTAATTTACCACTGACCGGACAATCGTTTTGTAGACTGACTTGTTTCTACCCAGCATTTTATTGCAAATGTTAATTACATGCACAGACGACATGAAGAGGCTGTTGATGAAGGTGACTGCATGCATATTGGGGCGGTTTACCGTCGGAATTTGTACACCATCGACTATAAAATTCAGTTCCAGCCTTACTTCTTTGGTACAGGTGGTGAAGAGAGTCGCCAAGGATGTTGTAGGGGACAACTGCATACCGCATTAGCCATAAATATCGTAAACCCGTCGCCTGTACGGGAGAGAAGACCCTAAGGGGCTTCTCTCGGCTTCCAGACAAGGCGAAGGTGGTTGCCATTACGGAGTGCATTCGTCTTCTAAATCTAAATTACTACTCTGGTAGTGGTAATTTTCACTGATAGCCAGGCTGCGTAAGGGCGTTGTCAGGGGAATCTGTAAAGACGAGGACGATTTTAAAGTGCAATAGGGAAATGATACGTCTTAGTATGGTATGGGTACCCGGACATTTTGGTGTATAGGGGAACGAGTGGACTGACGAGCTAGGTGTAAATGGCTTCAGACTGATCTCTGTTAACCTTCACAATCCATATCCTTTTCAGTCGACGAGGGCGGAACTTCAACAGTGGGCTACCAACATTCACAGAGAGATCTTTGACAGTGAGGATGCTATGAGGAGGCCCGCATGGAACACTTGTACTTATGTCCGGCCTTCGCGGGAATCAGGGCGAGGTATTGGCTACGGTGTTGAAATGGAGAAACTGATGGGCTACTTGAAGGATACTGAATTCTTCAGCAATGTTGCCAACTCTACGACGCAAAAATGTCTACATTTTAAAGTTATAATCGCTAGAAATCGCTAAATGTTCAAAGAACGCAAAAAGTTCAATATTTGTTTAAACATCTATAATTGTTAAATAGTCTACTCCCTTAAAACTACCCAGTTTTCGCTTCCTTTAAAAAGCTCTAAGCTTTTTTTGTTAAAACTATGACATTTAAATATGTTGTGTTAGAATTGCTATCAAAACTTTGTTTTTAAATTTGTTAAATTCAGTTTTTACAGTTGTAAAACTACAGTTGCAGTTAAAATATGTTTAAATAAAGACTAAAACGTAATAATATTCCGAGCGCTCCAATTTCTGAGTCATAAATGAATCATAATTGACTTATTTATTAGGCAAATTGAAAATTTTTGAAAATTTTTTGAACACTTGCATATGACTTAAAAATTAATCATAATAAATGGATTCAAATCTATGAAGATTTTAATAATGCTCATAATTAGTAGTCTTTTATGAGTCATAAAGGAGCGCTCACAAAGAGGCTTTATCGGCAACGAAAATCACTCTCATGATTTCCGAATTTGTGAAGGCTCTTTTATGGGTCTTGAGGACTCCTATTGTATACTGAGATTTTTAAAATCGTGTAATGGGAAATTTAAAAAGTATATTTTACGATTTTTTCATGGTTTATGTGTTTGTCCGATTATGTGTGCAAAATAATAAACCGATCGGATAATTAATTCGCTTACAAATCTAAACTTAACAAAAAGTGAGTGATTCGGATCGTGTTTGGTATTTTAAGTATCCTAATTGCTAGGAGCGGAACAATTTAAAAATTGGTCTGCTCCTAGCAATTAGTAATGTGCTAAGTAGGGGGAGTATTGCCTCAAGCGTCTTCGCAACTGGTGACAAAAGGGAGAATAGCCTGTAAGATGCCCCTGATCTGTACACTTTTTCGTAATGAGAAGCTGGATCACCATGCTCATTTTCCAAACCTCGGGCACAATCAGGGAGAATACAGACATATTGAAGGCTTTTGTCAGGAAGTCGATTCTCTGCTGATCTCTTGGTTAAGTTGGTTAATCCTGTGGTCATTAGGGGGTGTTGGGTGGGGGTTTACTGATGGAATTTTGACACCATATATAATGACAATTATTTCCGATAATTTGGCTAGAGGCAGCTGCATGTTTCTTGCATTAAAAAAGCTGGTAAGATCAAGGAGGTATGTATTTATTTCACCGCACAGCTCGTCAATAGGACTGCACGTTTGCATGGTTTTTTATGGTTCAGACCATGGTATATATTTCCAGACTTCGGGTATAATGAGAGTGGTTAGAGACAAGTTGAGGACTTTGGCCAAGTACTCGGATCCAGGCACATCTAGGAGTTTGAGCATCAGCATCGAGGAAAATTCGTTTTTTAGTCGAACGATTCGTATGTGGAACAAACTTCCCGCAGAAGTCTTCCCTGTTACTTACAATTTAGAAAAATTTAAATCAAATATCCACAAACACTACTCCCTCTTTCCTCCTTCCCATACCTTATTTTCCTGATCAATACAATGCACTGCATGAGTAGGGGGCATCCCCTGAGTATTGGTTAAATTAAAAAAAAAAAAAAAAAAAAAAACAACTACAGATGTTACAACTGACTCCTGTTCCACCAGGGACTGACATACTGAACAGAACCATGGTCCTGGATTTTGTTTAACTCCGGCACGAATCTTAATCCTTCGATGACGAATGTTTGATATATGTCTCATTTTCAATTTTTGCTATTTTAGGAAAACCGGCAGGACAATGTTAACAAAACTTATTTAAGCGATACCTATAAATTGTAACCCGGTAGTCTCACAGCCCTCCTTACAAGGTCAACCCAAAGTCAAAATTAATTTTTTTTTACGTTTTTGATTTTAGTTTTTCTAATGTTAACAATTTTAGTTTATACTCAAATGGTTAAAATTTTTGGATAAGGCATACATTTTGCACACAATACAAAATTAAAATTTTTATAAAATCTTAACCCACTCAGGAGCGTCAGCCCATTAATGTTTTATCTTTAGTACTACATATCACCAATAGGTGGGCCAGTAAAGCGCCAAAAGGAGTACAAAATTTATTTTTAGTCATATGCCTAAATTTCTATGAATTTTTGTCTAAAAATCTTCAGCGGTTTAAGTTCGGTCGTCAAAGGGTTAAGAGAAAAAAGACAGTACATACACATAGCTTATTTGTTAAGTTGGCATTCATTGGTCGAGGTAAAGTGAACTCCGAGTCCTTTCGTTGCCAAGAACCGAGTGCCATGGAAACGCAGTTCTTGTTGATGTCGAGATGGGAGAGGAGTTAACGTGACGGGTGGCAATAGTGCTGTTGATGACGGCATTGCTGATGATAATGTTATACATGACACTAACGACTCCGTTCAACTATTACTTTGGCAAGTACAGATAGGGGTCACGTAATTATTATCCCAGTCCCTGTAAGGTTTAAGCCCAATGATGTCCTTGATGAGGTGATTGTAAATGTTGCAACTGGCTGATGTTACGCCAGGCTGCAACTGACATACCAAGCGGAAACCTGCTTAATTCCGTCACGGGCAAATAATATTTTCAACATGTTTGTCGGATAAAGTTGTTACATATAAGAAAATACTTTTTTGAGTTCACATTCCTTCCGGTGGACTCCGAGTCGTTCCGGTGCGAAGAATCGAGTGCCTTGGCAAACATGGTTGCCTATTCTGTTTAAAATTTATTTAATTAAGTTAAGTTATAAGTGAAAATGATAAAAGACCTTCAAAGCTTTCATAACAAATTATTTTAGTTGCATATTTTTCGAGACATCTCAGGTGAACAATATGAGCACTAATGGTCAAAAAGATGTGAGCGCCAAAATCAGGCTTCTAAATGTCAAATTTTGGCTTCTTAAATGTTACTGATAAAGGGAAACACATTTTTTTTTATCCAAGTTTGCTTTTTGATCTAAAATATGGGATTATTTTTGTAAGTTTACCTTATTTTATTTTTTATTCAAAAGAAAAAAAAGAACACTAAAAATATTATTGCCTTAAAGCTTTTTTAGTATATGCATTTATTTTGTTGCATTAGCAAGTTAGAGAAGCATAAAAAATGGTGGTCCATCCGAATATAAATCCCCTGTTTAACTGTTTAATTGAAATACGTTTTAAGTTAAAATTATTTTTTGTTTTAGTAAATTAACTAAAGATATGGAAATGACAAAAGCTCAATTAGAAAATGAGCGTAAAATTCAACAATTGCAAATGCAGGCCATTAACGCTTTATGGAAAAAAGTCTCATCGATGCAAAATTCAAATACAAATTCTGGATGTGATGTACAAAATGTGGAAACAATTGCATCAACAACTTCAACGTCAGCCGTGGTAAATCAAAACTCATTGAGTCTGGATAATAGTTCAACAACGGTAGTTAATGACTTGGCAAAAACTTGTACTATGTTAACAAATCAGGTGAGAAAGTCACTAAAAAACACTTTTACATGTTAAATTTATTATGAGTTTATTTTTTTTATACCAAATTTTTAAGGTGCAACAATTACAAGGATCAATGAGAGATATTTTAAATTGTCTAACATTGTTTTGTAATTTGCCACAAGAAAATGTTAAACGTCTGTTAACGGCCGGTGTAGCAGAAGCTTTATCAAATTCCCCTAATAATACCACTACCAGCACCACCTCCACTTCTATGGAAAAAAGAGATTCAGCCGCTACACAAACTGAAATTGTAGCAGTACATACACCACAATTGGAAAATCAATCTAATTTTCCGTTTACAAAAATACGACCTTCTACGCTGCCTTTAATTGAATCACAAAAACCCAATACACCCAGTAGTAGTAGTAGTAGTGCAATGTCTACAATTAATAATACCATTAATACCGCCACCGATATGGAACAATCTGCTGAAACACCCACGAATAAAAAACCTTCTTTAGAGGAAAGTGGTGTTGCCAGTGGTGTATCATTTATTGAAAAACAAGATGAAGATGAAAAGCACAGATTAAATTCGAGCATGAGTGGCTGAAAAAGTTCATTCAAGATGTATGAAGATGTATTATATAAATGATTTATTTTATCATTGGCATAAGTTTAAAATTATCGCATCACATACACAAAAAAAAAAAAACAACTCAAAACCAAAAAAATTTAAAAAGTTAACATTATTTAAACATTTTTCAAAAAATCTTAGAAGATAAATCCTTTAAAGGATGAAAAATGTCTCTTACGTTTTTATATTAATTCTCAATGTAGCTATGTATCCACTCACTTACACTCTCTCAGGCTAGTAGTCGTTTCTATTTTTAATTAATGTCTTTCACCATAAGGCTTAAAAATAAAAGATCTCAAATATTTTCTACATCATTAGTACTTATTATCTTGTAGCTTTTGCATAAAAAAACAAAACAATTTAAATCAACCTGATATAAAATGATTAACAAACAAAACAGAAGCAGAAAAAAAACATAAATCAAATTGTGTACACCTGTTTTATTAAAAAAACAAAAAGAATAAATATAATTATGCCACCATTTATTAAAGCATTTGTTTTCCAAAGAGTTTACTCTATAATTCGATTTTAAACTTAAATTTATTTTACAAATAAAAAAGTTTTTTTAACCAAAATCTACGCCTCCAGTTTTGAAAACATAAATTTTTTTTTATTTTTATTTTTCTAAACAATAACAATGATATTTTAATTTAATTACTTAAAGTATGAGCTAAACAATTTAGAATTTTTCCATTGATATTAATTTTTTTGTTTTTGTATTATAAAATTATTTGATATTTCTATTTTAATTCGAATACAAAAACTTACTTATTTAAATTCCATCCATCCAAAATGTTATATGAACAACGAAGCTATTGCAAAAAAAAAAAATTGTTTTTAGTTTCATCTTTAACCTCTCTGCTGCGTAAGACGTGTGTATATACATATGTATACTAGGGTGGGTTGATTTAGCAACCGATATTGTTCTATCGATTTTTCGATAGCTTTTGGCATGAGGAAAAAAAAGTTCCACTGAGACATATCAAAAAAATCATTTTCGAGGCGTCCAAATTTAAATTTTTTTGATTTTTTCTCAACTTTTATTTTTAAGTTTTTTTTTTTTTTTTTTAAATATTACTTTTCCAAGCTGAATTTCTAATCTGAAAACGATGCGATAGCAGTTTTTTTTGAGGTTTTGGTCGAGTTTTTGTCGAAAAATCTATTTTTTTTACGCGTTAATTCAGGTTTTTTTAGTAGGTATGTTAAAAAAAAAAAATCGCCGATTTCTAATTTTTAAAATATATCCTATCCAAGGTAAACTTGTACGCTTAAAACGATAGCGATTTTTTTTCGAAAAAAAAAATGTTTTTTTTGGGTTTTAAGACGAGTTTTTGTTGAAAGAATTTAAATTTGGGCGCCTCGACAATGATTTTTTTTGATATGTCGTAGTGGAACTTTTCTCATGCCAAAAGCTATCGAAAAATCGATGGCACAATATCGATAAATTTTTGTCCTTACAAATCGGGACGCCCTAATGTATACGGTTTATCAAAACTCTATTCTGTTGCATAAGACATATAAATACGTTCACTCTGCATGTGTTTTTTAATTTCGACGCAGCAGACGAAAGTTTTTTTTTATTTTGACTTCGCAGTTAATTAGTTAAAGAAAACCTTAATTTTATTTAGTTTTTATTTAAAGTCACAATTTTTTATCTCTGTGTAGCTGTAAGTAAATTATATTAAAACTGAAAATAACATAGAAATTTTAAGAAACCCGTTTTAATTTCAAATTTGCAATTGTAATGAAAATAAAAATCCAGCTTTAATTACAAAGAAATATAAGCACTGTATTTATTGAAATGTCTATAACTCTATATATTATGGTTAACTGGAGACTACCTAATTTTGTTCGTAAACAAAATTAGGTATTGGAGAACCAAAAAGGAAACTCTTAAAACTCTTTAGTCGGTTCAAAAATTTTAACAAATAAATTTAAACACAGTCAACAAGAGTAGATGTGAAGCATTTTAAAATTATAGTTTGTACGCGACTTGCTGCGCCCCTTTTCATATCCAGACCAATTTTTGGTACAGTGTTTAAGAATGTTTTAAATAAACGCTGTACTAAATTTATCCCAACTATGTTTGACAGGAGCTCCAATATAAAGCAATTAAAGATTTTGAGTTTTATGGGAGATGTCATTCCCATTTTTCTATTCCGCAAACATTTGGGACAATGATTAAGAAGGTTGCTAGTAAGCACCCTAGCAATTTTTACTACATATACATCTTTTCCCTGGATGTGTTTTGGACGTGTTTTGAAACAAATACATGATTTGTACATGTTTTCCCATACATATTTTTTCTCACCAAAACACATGTTTTACCCAAAACACAGTCATCGATTATCACTCGCTGTGTACAGACGTGTTTATTTGACTACGCATATTGTAAAATTGTTTTTTCTTGTATAACGGTTATTTGGTTTTGCTTTAATACTTATTTTCGTTTAAAAAAAAAAAATCAATTCTAACTGTAAATAGTGATTTATTAACTATTTTAACAAGTGAATTAAATAAATAAAAAAAAAAAGTAATAGTTACAGAAAATTAAATACGATAAAATGGCCCCTGGGCCACCTGACAGACAATCCAATAGGTTTGCCATATTAGGCGACTACTTGGATCAACACAACACAAATTTTCCTATACTTCCACCAGTAAAAACCAATATAATAAGTGATCCTAAATACTTAATCATAACATCAAAAGATAACGAACTAAAAAAATTAAGTCCTTTCATCATCCAAAAAGGTTTACACTCTATATCAACATTAATTGATTCCATCAGCCAGCTAAGAGACGGTAACCTTTTGCTTTTAGTACGCAATCAAGTTATTGCAGATAAATTTTTAAAGGCTAAATCGTTGTTAAACATTTGTGAAATTACAGTCAAACTACATGAAACTTTAAACTTTGTTAAAGGAGTAATTTATGCACCATGCCTTATTGATGTCTCAGACGAAGAAATAGTTAATGAACTCAAAGACCAAGGCGTTGTGTCTGTATATAAATACACGTTTACTGAGGAAGATGGCACTAAACAATGTAACGGATATATGGTTCTCACTTTCAATTTGTATAATTTACCAAAATCTATTGATGTTGCTTGGTATAAGGTAAAAGTAAAAACTTACTTCCCAAATCCAATGCGATGCCGTAATTGTCAGCTTTTGGGACACACTAAAAACAAGTGCTCCAATCCAGCCTCATGTGATATCTGCAACTTACCACCACATCAACCAGCTGAATGTACACGACAACAATGTGCGAATTGCAGTGATAAACACCCAGCTTCTGACAAAAACTGTCCTCGTTTTATTCAACAAAAAGAAATTATCAAAATAAAAACTATAGAAAAATGCTCCTTTGGCGCCGCAAAGCGTAAATATGAAATCAACTTAAACCTAAGCTCAACACAAACAGAAAGCCCATCATATTCCGAAACAACTAAAAATAATAATAACCCCAAAAATTTACCAAACAAACCCATACAAAAAAGATTAGCAACATCACCAAAAACAAAAAACACAATCGAAAAACTTCCCCGTCGGGAATCAGTATCCAGCTCCTCTTCTAATGAAATGGAACTTGAGACAACCTCATCTTCTACAACAACAAAATCACAACAATTAAACAAACAGATTAAAAATTCAACACCAACACCAACAACAAAAAATAACAAATCTACCAAAAAACAACAACTATCAAAGAAAACAACATCAACAACAACACTAACACTAACACTAACAGAAGAACTAGACGTTAACAAAAAACGTACTTCTACGAACACAACATCTCCTCTTGGGAAACTAACCCAAGACCTGATGACAACAAATCAATATTTTATACCTCCATCCGATCCGGATGTTAATTATGATGACTAATATTAATTTGGCATCGTGCTCTAACCATCTATCAATTGTAAATTAAATTTTACAATTTATTTACGAATTTTTATTATGGCTAATTTTGCGATATTGCAATGGAACATCAATGGTTTGATCAACAATATTAATGAACTACAGCTATTAATTAAAGAGCACAACCCATCATTAATATCCATCCAGGAAACACATTGTAAATATAATTTCAACCCAATTCCACCTAAAGGCTACTCCGCCTATTTTTATAACTCTCCAATCAACACCACATCTAAACAAGGTATAGGTGTATTAATAAGGAATAATATACCTCATAAACAAATTTTGATAAATTCCACATTACAAATAATAGTGATAGAAATTCAACTGAATATTAAGTTCACAGTACTGTCATTCTATATACCACCATGTCAATCTTTTTCCAAACGGGAACTGGTAAATATTTTTAACTCTATTACGACTCCAAAGGTCGTTATTGGGGATTTCAATTCCTGGAACGCAGCTTGGGGTTCACAAAGTAACAATCACAGAGGTAATATCTTAGAGAGTGCAATAATGTCTTCAGATTTATGCATTTTGAACGATGGACGGCCAACACATCTCTCCACACATGGAACATTAACACATGTAGATGTTTCCTTATGTTCTCCAACTTTATTACAATTAACTTCATGGGATATTTTAGATGAAATGTTTAGTAGTGATCATTTCCCTATTGTCATTACGTTATCATTAAAAAACAATACAAAAAGATCAAACTTTAATCGTAAATTCCTACTCGGCTTAGCTAATTGGGCAAAGTACTCCAACACAGTTGATGAAGAACTACAAAAAAGACACCAATCTTCAAATATAAATAGAGAAGCATCACTAATCACCAAAGCAATTCGTAATGCAGCAAACGTTTCAATACCTCAATCATCACTTAAGAAGAAAACAAACGTTCCTTGGTGGAATAAAGAATTATCTATTCTTCGAAATAATAAAATAAATGCATGTCAAAACTTTAAAATTTCACCTACAACATCTAACCTGATACGTTATAAAAAAGAAAATGCAACATTTCGGAGAGAAATGAAGAAGCATAAAAAAATTAGTTATGAGAATTTTACGAACAGTATTAACAGAAATTCATCAGTTAGTGATATATGGAATAAAATACGCAGGCTTTCCAACAATAATGTTAACAAACAAATTTTGGCCATCGAAAACAATAATCAAATTGTCACCGATCCCTACTTAATAGCTGATTCATTTGCAAAGAAATGGTCAGAATATTTGGTGCCCATGTAATTCTTAACCTCCTTAATAAATGGAAAGTGGGTCCAAAAATGTTTAACTATGTTAAATCCTATCTGAAAAATCGTAAATTTCGTGTTAGAATAAATGGAATTTATTCTTCAACATACGCATTACACAACGGTATACCACAAGGCTCGCCTTTATCCGTAATCTTGTTCACTATTGCATTCAGTGAAATCAGCCTTATAATCAACAACTGTAAGCATTTGGATCATTGTATTTATGCTGATGATTTGTACATATTTTGCAAAAAAAATAGCAACATGGAATCTAACAATATACTACAAGATGCTTTGGATAAATTATATGACTGGTCTCTGAAATCTGGCGCTAGAATATCTATTGACAAAACTAAAAAACTGCACATATGTAGAAAAAAATTATGTGACATTCAATCCTACGGTGTGATCATTAACAACACTAATATTGAAAATGTAAATCAACTCAAAATATTAGGTATTATACTCACCAATAACTACTTGTGGAAAAAACATTACCTATCTTTGAAAAAATCTTTAATTCAAAGAGCAAATGTAATTTCATTTTTGTCTAACAAGAAAAGTTACGTTCATATTAACACCCTAATTTACCTTACTAGAGCATTGGTTCTTAGTAAAATAGATTATGGTATTTTTATAACCGGCAACACATCCAAATCAACAATTAAACTTATTCAAGGATTTTATCACCAAACTGTTAGAGCAAGTATTTATGCATTTAGAACCACTCCAGTAAAACATATACTTGCCGAATCAGGCCTACCATCACTTGAAGAACGGATACACGAAGCTAAATCCAAATTAATACCCAAAATTACTTTTCCAAATAATTCGGTTATTGATGAAGACGTACATAAACAATTAACTACTAAAAGAATACCACGAATAACTTCTGCATTGGGCGAATCGTTAGAAATTGCTACATCTCTTAACATCAACTTTATAAACAAACCAAACAAATTAATTTACCCTCCTTGGTTCTTTTCAAAGGATTTATGTGATATATCTCTTTCAAAGTTTATTAAACAGAACACATCTAACGACATCTTTATACAATTGTACTCTTTTTTTCACAGATGGTTCAAAAATGTTAAATGGAATGACATCCTATGCCATAGTCGACATACATGGTAAAATCCTTCGTCTGAAGATTCTTCCTAAATTTACATCAATCTTTGCTGCTGAAGCACTAGCAATAATAAACGCGATACATATCGCTCTTGAAAAACAACTCAGAACCGTTATTTGTACTGATAGTTTATCCGTTGTACAGTCAATACTCAATCCACTTTCGTGTGAATGGGAAACAGTTAATCACATCCGTGATATCTTGATAAAACATCATGATACATTAAAAATTCTATGGATCCCGGGACATACTAATATAAAGGGAAACGATAACGCTGATGAAGCTGCCAAATTTGCTTGCAAGGCCGCTATTATTATGGAAAATAAACCTGAAAGAATAGATATCCAAAACTATATTAAGAAATACTTATATCAAAATAAGATTTTAATTTGGTCCGATTACTACCATCCTCATTATAAAGAGTTAAATATGGATTGCATTCAACCACAATACCCTACAAATGTTAGCAGACAACAAGTTCAAACTTTTTCCCGTCTACGTTTGGGCCATACATATGCAACACACAGTTATCTTATCAGGAAAGAAACAACACCACCACCCTGTTCCGAATGTGGACACACTATCTCTATAAAACATATTCTACTTGAATGCACTCAATACCAGAATGCCAGAACTGCTGTTTTTGGTACCATCAACCCAATAATACTGCTAAAGGACCCCACTTATGAGAATATACTTAAAATTCATAAATTTATAATTCAGACTGGAATAATTATTTAATAAGTTACTATTTATTACATCGTAAATTAACTCTTTTGATAATCTCTACCTAGAGCCGATAGCCTATGTAGCTAGTGCTCCTTAAATTGTAATATTAGATTTATAATTTATTGTGAGTCTAATAAAGAATAATAATAATAATAATACCCAAAACATTTAAGAAACACAGTATAAGGAGGGTTCTATAAACCAAAATGTGAAGGATTTGTTTGGGTCGGGTTTGTTTCCTTTCTTTATAAAAATACAGTGAAACTCGGTTATAACAAACACCGGTTATAACGAACTTTTTTATAACAGACGATTTTTCTGGTCGCAAGGCATTTACTAACATATTTCATACAAAATAACGAATATCGTTTAACGAACTAATTTTTTTGACACTTTTACGAGTTTTCATATAAATTTTTACGCTTATAACGAACACATAAAAAATTCGACATTCTAAAATGAAATTTATGCTGCGAATCTTAAATTTTTTTTTATTACAAATTTACTGAGAATTAAAAATTATATGAAACATAATTTAATGGAAGAATTGTTTAAGAATTACTAACAACAATTGTTAAATTAGGTGAATTTAAGAAAAAAATCCTGAAATTTTAATAATTTTTTTGAAAATGTTTACCTTGTTTATAGCGAACTTCGCTCAAAACGAACTAAATCGATTATTCTGTTGATTTTACCTAGATAATTTTCTTAGTGTATTTAAAATTTTTTAATGCTTAAAGGAAATTTAGAATCAGAGGATTGAGATGAAGCTTTACAAACATCGTTTTTATTCCAACTTTTCCACCCTAATTAAATTTTATATAATCACTATATCCGAAGTCGTTTATATGCAACGATATGGCATATAGTCACATAAGCCATATAGTCCACAATTTGTGTGCAACTAAGAGCTGCTTTATATTTACCTTCGAAAATCAGTTTAAAGTCGATTTCGATCATATGGTAATGTGTACATACATGGGATTAATTAATTGTATAGAAATGAATTCCATTGATTTGAGCTTTAAGTAACGCTCATAATGCAAATAGCCTATGTCTGGGAAAGATCCCGAGAGATTAATTTGTATATGAAACCTGTGTCCTAATTATTTGTTTACCCAAATACGTAAGTGACAATACCAATTTAATCACTCTGATAATAAAATGGAACATTGGTCTAAAATGGAACGATATGGCTTTACTATATGTGTAAAGTTCTGTTTTTAGAAGATTTTTAAGCTTATTCACAGGTTGTTCGTGAGTCTATTCATAAGTCTCTTGAACACCCACTGTCGAACTGAAATCTTAACAACCCTGTTTTTGCAAAAAAAAATATATATACAATTTTCAAGTTAATACAACATTAAAAAAAAGTAAAAATATATAGAATAATTGAAAATAAATAGAAAAAATAATATCATAACTAAAATCAGGATAAAATAAAAATTACATTAAATAAAATTCCTTAATTTGAACAGCTGTTGTCAACATGGCAGCAGTTATTCATGAGAATAACACGGTATGTACATTGTTTAATAAAAGGCGCTATAAATACGAAATCCTTATTCAGTAGATACGCAGTGTCTAAATTCTGCTTATGAATACCGCAGTGAGTATATTTGCTGAAATTCGTATTTTCTATTTCAAAGTATTTTTCACTTTTCCTTATAGTCTCTTATAAAACAAGTGATATCTTGACTATATAGCTTTCCATTAGTGTTTTTTTTTTAGCAATTTTTACGCGATTTTTCTGCTCAAAATAATATTTTCAGATATTGCAATTGGTTTAAGTGTAGTTTAGCAACATAACTCCGATCACTTCAAAACTTTTACCCTGAATAGTAATTTTTGAGGTGATTTACATGCCCTTGCGGCTGGACAGGGCATGTATACACAAAATGTATACTAATTGTTAGGCAATTCCATAAGCTTTCATTGAAGGTATAATATGCATAGGCATATCTCTTGATATAAAAATGATTACGTGTTAAATTTGGACAATGTTGACTTTTTGTGATTTTTGGTTACAATTATTTTTTTTTTTTAATCAGCGAAGCCACTAAACTGCTTAGCACATAGGAGAAACCTCCGGCCGAAGATCGACCTCGCGGAAGGCTTTTTACACTAAAAAACTTTCCTCGGCGAAGCCGGGCTTTGGACATACTAGAGGAGAAACCCCCTAAGCACGGCCGATGGCCGGTTTCACAAAAAAAACTTTGCTCAGAAAAAACACGGATTTCGTTACCGATAAAAAATTTAAAAAGAAAAAGGCTTCTTGTACAGAAAAACGTTCACCAACGAAGCTGGATTTTGGACATACTAAAACATCTAAGAAAACTTTGCTCAGAAAAGCCTTAGATTTATCCATAAAAAAATGCTTTACACAGAAAACTTTCCTCAGCGAAGCCGGGATTTGGACATATCAGAGGAGAAAACTCTGAAGACCGGTTAATCAGAAAAGTTTTCTCAGCAAAGCCTCTAACTTTATTAATAACTTCACACATTAACTGTAACCAAAAATCACAAAAAATCCACATTGTCCAAATAAAAAAATTTACCACTGCTTTAAACAACTTTTACAAAAATGCAGTATTTTTCTTCAGTTGTTTTTTTTTTTAATAGAAAATATATTTTAACAGTTAAAAGCAACAACTACTGATTACTACACAAACAACTGTCATGTAGTAACTGTACAACTTTTTTGAGTCCAATTATTTAAAAAGAGATTTTGTTTCCCTTGTTTAGGATGAAAAAGAATATGAAAAATTCGAAACCCTACAAATATTTTTTAATTGAATTTTCTGTTGCTGGACTATTCAGGAGTTGTTTATTTAAAAGTGATTTTCTAATAATTCCAACTGGTATTGTTACATCGTGGTTACGTCTTTTCGGATTTTAGGCGACAAAATGCTATGTCCCACAAAATAAACACTTGCAGTGAAATAAGCATAACAATTTAAAACTTTTATTTAATCAATTTAAGTTTAATATATATAAATTTATAAAAATCACAATAAATTTCATAAACTACGTTCCTACATCTTCATCTGAACTAGTATCATCATCCTCATCAATATCATCGGTTTCAGTAGCATTTCTAATTGGCATGGGTCTATTCGTATTTGGTTCCAAATCATCATAATCGCTATCATCTTCAACATCGTCGTTTTGTTATCCTGAGTATCATTTTCCATATACTGATTATGACTTTTAGCAAAACGTTCTGGCCATATATTGGCTTTTGTGTATTCCTTTATGTGCTCGCGTGTTAAAATTTTACAAATTTCAGCTTTAACTTTATCTCCCTCTTCAATGGGCTCCACTAAAATATAATCGCCACGTTTAACCCAAACATTTTACGGAATTTGTTGGGCATAGTAACTGGCAAAATAGATTTACCCATTAATCATTTAATAATGGAACATTATTCATCGGACTTACCCAAAAAATGTTCATTATCCACATTGGCGGACTCCACCTCATGCAGATTATTGCCCCGACTGCAAACTACCCTAACGATCTGTTGATTGTCTTTGGGCAATTCATAATCATCTTCCATCATTTCTTTAAGTACATGTTTTTGACGTGTTACACGGGACATCTTTACTGCCGGTCTAGGAACAAAAAATAAGATTTTTTAAAATTTTCTAGACTCGAAGATCATTATTTGCATAATTACCTTTGTTTCAAGAGTTTAATTGTTTCCTTTTTAATTCAAAATAATTTAATAACTTTTTTAATTTAAAAGGCATTTAATTTTGGAAACAAATATTCCTGGAGCAGCTTAAAATTAGCCACAAATGCGTGTTTTTCGTTTCTGTGATTAAGAAAAAAAAAACATATTTCAGGGATGGAAATTTTGAATTTTGTAATGGTACTAAAACTCAACAAATTGTACTTTTGTCAAACATGAGGAAAACTTTGTCTTTGAACAGCGAAAAAAAAACAAAAAAATCGTTGCCAAGTAATTAGGAGCATTTCAACTAATAAGGTTTATGTCAAGATTTATGTGAAAACTAACAGTATTTTACCAAGTTTTTTTCTTGTTTCTACTTAATGTTTGAATAATTTATGTGAGAAAACTTTCTTACAATAGTTGAAATGTTCCTAATTAATTGGCAACGACCTTTTTTTTTGTGTACAGACTGCAGTTTGAGCACATCTTCAAAATGTATGAAACTTGGGCCTTTGTCAGTTTGCAAGCATTTCTTCAAAATTATGAACTTGGTTCGTTAATAAATAGTCAATGCTGACGCCGTAAAGCCCCCTTTTGATTGGGAGTGGCTTTAAAGTTAAAAATTTATATTTTAATCAGACTAGATATATATATGTACATCCGATCGGTATAAATTTAAAGATTTTTTATGAACCCATGGATTATGACAAGGAGGACCAATTGAAGATTTTCAGTTTTTTTCTTGTTTTTTTTTGTAAAAAGGCTATTTATGCACTCTTTTATTATATTATTGCTTAACTTGTTTTTGTTCTTATTATATTACAAATTATACAGATAAAAGAGCTAAAAAAATTGCAAAACATAATTCAAATGTATCGTTTGTTTAAAAAAAAATTTTCATCAAATATAAATTGAAAAACTCTTAATTTTAAACGATTTTTAACAATTTTTTCTATTACTGCAGTTTTTTCTCATCATTTTATTTATAACTATAATGTAAAGGATTTTTTAAAAACTCAATAATTTATTTGAAAATAATTTCTATTAAAAAAGTATTAAAATGTTCGTGGTGGTACTTTGATTAGTAAATGGGTATTAATAAAACTGCAAATTTGAAGAAATTTCCATCCCTGAAGCAGGGAAGGTACGCATACACTATGCAATATTCTTGTGCAACTTTTGCTATTGTGCAAAATATTACCAGTGTGTATGTCATATTGAAACGTTGTATAATTTATTGGAAAATATCAACAAGATTTTGACACATTGTGCAATTTGTATATACATACCTTCACAACTGAACAAGAGAGTGGTGCCATATTTTTGCAACAGTATTGAACAACTTATTGTACTGTGTAGGACAATATGACAATAATACTGGCAATAATATTTGCAATAATAATGCAAAGTGTATAGTTACCTTAAGTAGTAAAATCGTATTATTGCAAATAATACTATTTTAATCAGCCTTGTAGTGTACACTAAAATACATCTCTGCACATAATACCAGGGTTGTTATAAACGTTCATGTTACCGTTATTTTTAAAACAAATAATGCTTCAAACATTTGATAGTTAGATTATTTTTATTTCCTTTTACACTACGTAATTTAAACTAAAAAATCTAAATAAATCAATCTATTTTAAAGTACATGAAAGTAATAATTACTTTTCATGAAATAAAACCTATGACAGTAAAAATGATTACAAATGTAGTCAAGAGGAGGATGACTGTATTTGTATTAAAAATGACTAACCAAGTAGTAATTTTTAACTACTCATAAAACAACTACAATGGTAGTAAAAAGGTAGGGTTCAAAAGCAACTAACTTTAAATGAATGCATAAACCATAAAAACGAGCAACAGAACAATGAACATAAAACGACTACATAAGTTATAAAAACTACTGTTTTTAACAGTTATTTTTTCGGTATTTTAAAACTATTTTTTAATTAAAAAAAACATTTTTTTCTTTTAATTACAATAAAAATTTGTATTTGCTACATCCTGTTTAAAGCAGTCAAACGGCATTCCACTTATAACACTACAACAATAACAAATATAAACTAAATGAGAATTTTTAAAAACTCGACAAAATCTTATATTTTTAAATAAATAACAAAAATTAACTGTTTGCTTTTTAATCTAACCAAAAATACCATATTTTAGTAGCAGTTGAAATGAGCGAATAAGTAAGTTTTTAATATTTTTATTGTTATATTTAATTTTTTGCTTCCAGAAAATAGTAAAAACAATAAAAAAAAAAAACCTCAAAATCACACTCAGGCAATTAATAAGGTAGAATTGACTAAAAATTACAGTTAAAATGACTACAAATGTAGTCAAAAAGACGATGACTATATTTGTCATCAAAATGACTAAAAACGAAGTAATTTTTAACTATTGATAGCAATAGTAGTAAAAACTACTATCGAAGCGGTCAAAAACAACTAATCTTAAATGAATGCAGAAACCATAAAAATGAGCAACAATATAATAAAAACAATGAACATAAAACGACTACATAAGTTTTAAAAACAGTTATTTTTTCGATAAAAGAGCAACAAAACAATAAAAACAACGAACAAAAACGACTACATAAGTTGTAAAAACTACTGTTTTTAACAGTTTATTTCTGTATTTTAAAAATATTTATTTTCTTTAATTACATTAATATTTTGTATTTCTTACATCCTATTTCAAATGCAAAGTCAAAATTACAAACGGTATTTCGGTTATGGCCTTTTTATTCATTAAAGACATAATGAAATTTTCTAATTATTATTTGAAAACTATTAACATATCGATAATAACAAATATAAACGAACAATTTTAAAAATCTCGACATAATTTTCTATTTTTAATAACTAACAAAAAATAACAGTTTACTGCAAAATTACTGTTTCTATAGTTGTTTATTAAAATACAAAAATAACTATTCAAAACAACTGTTACAGGATACAGTGTTTTTGGTTAGTTATTTTTTGAAATAATCGTTATCTTTATCTTTCTAAAATAATCGTTATTCATTTTCTGATAGAAAAATGACGACAATAGCAGTTAAAAGAACTACTACTGTTTACTTTCCGAACGACCTACATGTAGTTATTGTGTGAATATTCTGAGTGTAACTCACCAATTTCTTATAATTTTGGTTGGCATTGACATGGTTGGCAAACTCTATTTCGAAAATACCGTTAACCATTCAATACCGTTTCCAGGAACTATGTTTAACCTTAAAATAACACTAACGAAATAGCTTAAACTACCAATATCCCTAAAATACAATAACGAAATAACTTAAAATGCCGTTAACCTTAAAATACCCAAACGAAATAATTCTAAAATACCGATAACCTCAAAATATACTAACGAATACAATATTTTTTCTTTCAAAAACATCATTATTTTAATATTATAAAATAGTTTATAAGGGTAAATTTTATTAATCATAAATACAAACAAACATACATATCATTCATTCCATGAAAGAACATTGAAAAATTGGCATTTATTGACCTTATGTCATTCAACTTTCTTCATATTATGAACAAGAGGACTCTACAAAGATTAGTGTTTGCAATTCGA
Organism: Delia radicum; assembly: GCA_021234595.1. Classification (NCBI taxonomy): domain Eukaryota; kingdom Metazoa; phylum Arthropoda; class Insecta; order Diptera; family Anthomyiidae; genus Delia; species Delia radicum. The sequence goes on from CM037854.1 coordinate 155,057,160, forward strand.
TTAACCGATTCCTTAGTTAATCGCCTCTATTTCGGTAAAGACAAATAATTTAAAATTTAAATAACTATTCAACCCGAATAATCGGTTAAAACAGGCCGATTAAACCGTTTAAATTTGTTATATGCAGTTTTTCTTTTATTTTTCCCCAAAACTTTATAGTTTTCTTAATTTTGGGTAAAAATGGCAAGAAATAGAGGAACACTATCTAAAATATCGCTAAATTCTTTTAAAATCGAGTGAAAGCGATCATTAAGCCTTTAGATAACATTTTTAAAGCAACTCAAAACAAGAAGATAGAAAAGGCAATTTTTAAATATGCCCTGTTTTAAAAATTCAAATTATTGAAATTTATATCCCTCTTATTCTTATATCTCGCAGGAATATTTTTTACAATCGGTTCATAATCATATCATGGAACTCGAACCCGTTCTCCAAAAAGTTTGACAGTTACTACACGACAGTTGTTTTTCTATGAAATAATACAAAACAACGACGTAAAACGGACACTAGAACGGGTTATAACGAAAAATAAGTTATTCTACAAGTAAAGGGTCCGCCAAATAACTTTTTTTTTTTTAAAATGCTATAAAAAAAACTACTGAATATTTTCTCAAATTTCTTTTTTTATTTGAAAGTACAATCCTTCCGGTTAATAATGGAAAATAATTTCATTCAAAAGGCTGCCTCGGCTGGCCATGCAGTAGCCTACACGATCGGTCCAATTATGCCTCTGGACCAAAATCCGCACCAAACAGTGACTCGTTTTGGGTGTATCGGCTTTTCAATGTATGCGTGCGGGTTTTCTGTGCCCCAAATGCGACAATTTTGCTTGTTTACATACCCGCCAAGATCAAAATGAGCTTCATCTGAAAAGATGATTTTATTTGGAAAAATCGGCATCATTCATTTTCGCACACATTCTGCAACATTACCATGATTTTCACAGTAATGTCGCAATATTTCCCAGCGTTGTTCAAGCGTATACACAACCATATTCGTTCAGCGGAAGGATAAAACTAATTATCTGTCAAATCAGACATAAGCTAAGTGTTACCATTCACGAAATAAGCACTAGTTGAAAAAAAAAACGTTAGATGGCGGACCCTTTAGTTCTCTTAAATTCACATATTTTAAAAATGGTAACAAAAATATATTCTAAAAGCTTATTAATAGAAAAACTCTGTAACTCTGAGGATTTACTTATTTCTTTTCTTCTCCAAAATAAAACCTAAAGGATATAAAGCATTTTTATTTAAAAATCGTAGGATACTTTGAATGATACTAAACAAACAATTTGTAAACTAATGCAATAGACTTTACTTGATAAAGAAAGAATTATTTGTGTTTTTATTAATAAATAAATAAACAAAAGAAATATATTTACTTTGTGTTGAACAATCGAACTTGAATAATATACGCACCATACTATTCAAAAATAGTTACCCCTTTTATATTATAGAAAAATTATTAAATAAATCACAGACAAATTTAGACAAAGAAAAAATAGTAAAAGAAAACGAAAATATTTTTTACAGTGTACCGTTTATACCAACACTAACCGAGACAAAAACTCTAAAGAGTCTAATAAACGACGAGAAAATACAAATTGCTCACAAATCAAACCACACACTAAGGCATCTATACAAAAGGGAGAAAACAGAAATAAACAAATTAAAAACAACTGATTGTGTTTATTCTATTATATGTGATGGTAATTCTACGGAGGAGTGCGGAAAAGAATATGTAGGGGACTACGAAGAGAATGTTGTCTACTCGTCTAGGAGAGCACGCTAATGACATAAGGAAGGGGAGGGAAAGCACAGCATTATCACAGCATGTGAAAGAATGCAATCATAAAATCAATTTTGACAAAGTAAAAATACTAGACAAAGAGAAAAATTACAATAAAAGATATACGTTAGAGAGTCTCCGAATACAACAACGAATAAAAATAGCTATGAATACAAAAGAGGACAAGGATAACACGAAATTACAGTACTCAGTTGCTATAATTTAGTTTACCAAAGTTTAGTTTAGTAAAGCTCTGTGATTCAAATAAGATAGTTTATACTGTGATATAATTGTTGTGTCGTAAATATTTTTTTAATAATTATTAATTTCGTGTCGTGAAGTCCCGTTTTTAATTTTAATTTAATGATATTTTCTGACAATGTAAAATAAAATCGTAAGTTTAAACTGTGATATTAGTTTTAAAACATCTTTATTAAAACATAAATTTTGTATTCCACATATTTAAAATTAATATTTAAAATTAATTATCTAATAAAAAAACATTTTGTATTTTGATTTTGCCAGAATTTAACAATAAAAAACTCCTGAAGAAATTGGAAATAAGCCAAAGAAACGTCGAGTAAAAAAATGAAATAAATTGTTTTTATTTTAATTTAATTATCAGACAATTGACCAAATTAGCCCAAAGGAAATACCTTACAAACAAATTATAAACAAAATAAAATTGGTCACAAAAACAACAAAAATCTAAATATTCATTTTCATTGCACAATTAAAGGTCGACAAAACATAATTATTTTTAATAAAAATTATATCAAAATTGTTTTTTTTTTGTTAAATATTATTAATTTTTCAGTGGTTTTACATTTATGACTGTAAAACTCTTCTACTTTTTTTTTAACTTAAGAAATTAAGTAAAATTAATTTGTAATTATAGTTTTGCAACGCAGTGTACAAAAAAAAAAAACTTCGTAAAATAATCTATCGAAATAACGTAAAATAACATTAACCCTAAAATAACTTAGCGAACTCATTTAAAATAACGTTAACCTTAAAATAACATAACGATATATCTTGAAATATCGTTAACCTTAAAATACCCTAACGAAATATTTCCAAAATACCGTTACCCAAAACCGACAACCGAATAAAATGGTCGCCAACCCTGGGCATTACCTATTTTTCAATATAAAATAAAACAAAATGCATTAAATGTTTAAACTTAAACGCTCTGTTTATTTTGTTAGCGAAAATGTCATGTAAAGAGTAAAGCAAATAAAGTAAATACAAAATATTGTTTTGTTTTGTTTTTGTTTTTTTTTTTTTTATGGGGAATAACAACCATTAAATGCTCTTAAAACAAATACAAAAAATGGAGCATTTGTTTAAAAGTGATTTTAAATAAAAAAAAAAAAAAAAAATTATATATCGAAAATAATTTACTCAACTTAAATATTAATAACGCAGTTCATTGATCTCTACTTGCCGCCGTCGTATACATTAAATATTTTTTGCGGCAAGTAAAATGTGCTTTTGTTTCTTTTTTGTTTTAAGGCAATTAACAAAATATCATCATGATTAATTATTATCATTTAAAGTAGTAAGAGTTAAAATTTAAAAAAAATAAATTTTATTTTTTATTCAGACGCATAATACGCTCTTTTAGGCCACCCGGTTTCACTTTTGTAGTTTTGACAGTTTTGTTGCGCGTTTGATTTTTTTCTTTTGATTTTTTAATCTGTAAATAAAAGAAATAAAATATTTTATTTTCAAATCCGATCTCTCCTCACACACAATATCAAACTTACAATTCATTCCATAATATAGCAATTTCCTTCTTCATTATGTCCTTGAAATCATTTGTAAAATTGGTCCAGTATTCAAAGAATATTTGTGGTGTACATTGTTCTAAAGTACCAGTTCTGGGTGCATAATGATAAAATTTCATCGTTTCAATAAATACATCACGGCATTCATCCAGTTCTTTGTACAGCTTATCCACTTCTTTTGTTGCATGTTGTATGAATTCTTCCATTTTTGATTTAAATGGTTCCAAATTTTCTGGAGTAGAATGTATAATAACTTTTTCGGTAATATCTTTGCTAGCTGAAACAAACAAAAAAAAAAACCCAAATGAATGAAATAGAGTTTTAAATGGATTGTTTAACTGATTAAAGACACCTCATAGACTCGCAGGCACCATAGATTATATAGATCTGAAACTCTTTTTCTTCTTCTTTTATCAAGAAATACAATTTTTTCATACACATTCAAATATTTTTTTGTATAAGTATACCATGTCCCTACAAGAAATGGATGACCGAAACTAACACATGCAAATCTTGCATCTTCCTCTAACTTATGAATTAATAAATTAGAGGAAGATGCAAAATCACACGTACACAAAGTTTCCATCACTTTTTTCACATTGCCCTTAAAAAAATGATAGAAACTTTGTTCTACGCATTGATGGATATTTCTATCAGCAGTGTCGGTCATTTGACCGTTCATATGACCGTCACTGTTCTTGCTGGGGTATGTCCAACATATACTCATGAGTAACGTGCACTGACAGTTAATGTCAAAGAGTTGGAGATCTATGTAATCTATGACCCGCAACAATTGTATTGTCTTTCATGAAACTGATCAAATTTTTTGAAAAGCAACAAACAAAATCTAATATGACAATATCTATTAGATTTTTGGACTTGAGGTAGACCAATAATTTAACTAAATAAAATTGGAACATTTTTTTCCTAAATGAGAATTTTTAAAATCTCTAAACTAATCTTCTATTTTAATATAACTAACAAAAATTAACTATTTACCGCAAAATTACTGTTTATGTAGCTGTTTATTAAAATACTAAAATAACTACTCAAAACAACTGTTACAGGAGTAGAGTATTTTGAGTTAGTTAGTTTTTGAAATGACTGTCTAAAATAGTCGTTTTTCATTTTCTCATAGAAAAATTACTATATGACTGTTAAAACAACTAATACTGTTTATTACCCGAATGACCTACATGTAGTTACTGTAAGAATATTCTGAGAGTAGATTTATGTCGGAAATTACTTTTTTTTGTTAAAGTATAAAGTTTATGAAATGAAATATTTATAATTTTCATTGCAAGGCAAATACCCTAAACATTTTTTCGAAACTTAAAATTTTTATCTATAAAAAAAAAAAAAATATCAGGGTATTTTGTTGTTGTTAACTGTTGCTAAAAAACAATTATGTCTTTCTTTATGTTTCAATTGGTATAAAGTTGCAAATATTTTCTTTCGATTTCTGAAAAATGAAAAATTTTGAGTTGAGTCACTTTTGTACTAGGTGTGCGATATGTTGCGTATGAAATGATATTTGTTTTGCAATTTGACTGACCAAACTAGCTTGTTCCTATATCGATATATCGCATTAAAATATTTCAATATATGCGAATGTTTGAACGTCACAACTCAAAAAACATGATTTTTGAGTTAATTCATTATATGACGTATCGTATTGTGTAAAAAAAATCGTATTGATATCTTGTAGACTCACCTCCTGAGAGAATTTAAGTCGTTATTTTTTTCTTCAAGGTGGTAGTAAATTGAAAACTTTAAACTCGTTTTTTACAAAATCAAAATTTTAGAGCTATGACGTTATTGAAGTAAATGAGCGATATAGTCAAAGTAGTTAAATTACTCAAAAATTTAAATTAAAAAAATTAAAAATATTTCAAAAACTTCTCCATTTTTTTTTTTTTTTTTTTTATTTCGATTCTCTGTTTTAGGAAGCGCAAATACATAATAAAAAAATAGTCGCATGCTTGTCTCATAAAAGTTTTTTAAATTTGTTAACTTTAACTAGTGTTATTAACAGTTAGAAAGACTACAAATTGCAGTTGATTTGGCAGCAATTGTAGTATACACATTTTTAACTGAAATTGGTTAACTGTCATGAGTTGTTTAACTGTCATTTGCAATTGATTCTACCAACATAATTTTCTGAGTGTATGAATTCTTCATTAAGAACTTTTTGTATTTTTCCCCCCTTAAAGCGCCAAAGTTGAGATTTAATATACGGTTAAAGATACACTAAACGTTCTATAAGTGTTACCTACCTAAACTCAAAAAAATTAGCTAGTACAAAAGTTAGTAAAACGTTTTGTAAATCAGGTATAATATTTTTTAGCAATTTTTTTGCTAAAATCGTGTTTTCAGCTAAAATTTTTGTTATACTTATTCAGCACTTAACTGTTTTATACTAATGTTTTACTAATATACTAATGTTTTACTAATTAATTTTGCTAAAAAAAATTGTGCTGATAAGCACATTAATAGTGTGGACGACAACCAGATTGAAAGATATACGCAGAATGAAGCAGATGTCGCGGCATGTCAAGATGTAGTAGAGAAGAGGAAAATGATACTAAAAAGTACAACTCTAATAAGACATATAAAAAATCAACCATGGAAGACTTTTGTATCTGTTTTTCATACATAAAACAAAATTGAGGATTAAAACAACTTAAATTTTGCGTTGTCACCGGCTTGTAAAAATAATTGTCTATTAATAAAATAAAAGACAAAAGAAAATATTTAAATTTAATATGTATTTCTAACCCAGCAAAATAAAGTGGAAGTAGTGCTTTAAGAACCTCTTTAACTTGACTTCCAAAGCATTAGCATACGCACATTTTTCACTTTAATAGAAGTTATTGTTAACAACTGCCAAAAATGGTAAATTAAAGTTATTTTCAACAGCATTTGCATCACCATATAAATTAATTGGTATCTAAATTAATAACATCCTAAGAAGTACTTTTTTATAACTTCATATATATTTTTTTTTATATAGAGGTTGAGGTGGTATGTGGTTGGATTTGCAATCAGAAGGTTGCGAGTTCAATTCCGGGCCGGGGAGATAATTTTTTTTTTATTTTTTTTTTAATTCTAATTAATTTTTTTAGTATTTTTTATTTAATTTGGATTTTCTGAGTATTTTAAGAGAATTAAGTAATTTAAAAACTACCAAATAATTAACATCTTGACTTTAATCATAAAGAATTAAATTAAATTAAATTAGAAAATTGTTATCCAGAGTGGACAAATAATTGTTTGATAAAAATCTATTTTTTGTCTTTGCGATGGAACTTTTTGTAAAACTTATTTTAAAAAAACCTAAGGTTTAATATTTTTTATTGTTATGTTGATAAGAAAATGCAAAGATTTATTTCACTGCTAAAAATTATTTTATCGAATTTTTCATATTTGTTTCAAGATATACTTTTCAGGTGTGCCTCAATTGAAACGTGTGCAATATTCAAAAAAAAAAAAATAGGTAAAAAAATTTAATTTTGGCTTCAAAAATCTAGTTGAGTTTTTAATTCTATTGTTTCGGATCGCAAAAAATTAGCAAAACCAAAAAATATCGAAGCCAAATTTTGAAAGCTAGTTTATTAATAATAATAATTAATTAGTAAATTAATTAATTAATAACTTTTACTTAATTTAAATATATCACTTTAATTTACCTATAGAGTTTTTACCGACCTCTTTCTTCAAATCTTTAGAAAAAAATACGGGAAACATTAAAAGATCTTAAGTTCCAAGGCACAATCGTTTCATTGCAGGCCACTTTTTCCGATCTGTAGTTAAACTACTTCTCCAATATTTTTTTTCTCATTGTCATTATCTTATTAAAGACACTTCTCGTCAAATTATTAAAAAAATATTTTAAAATTTGCAATGAATTCAAAATTGTTAAACGAGCATTTTTATTATTTCTTAATATTTTTTTTAACCTCATCAAAACTTAAAAATATTTTAAAAATAATTTATATCTCAGTGATACGAAATCAAATAATAAAAATATTTTAAAAATCATTATTTTATCTTTTTTATTATATATTTGTGTAGCATATTTTTCTTGTTTTCATAAAAATATATCAATATTTTCAACTTGAGTTCGTTTTAAGTTTGTTGTACTGCATAAGTAACTTTGGTGCAAATGGTAGCGCGGTCTACTTTAATACAGCAGATCGTAACTCAGATTCGTGTGTTCAATACTCGCTGGCACCAAAAGATTTTTTTTTTAATATTTAAAGTTACGTCCCTAAAGTATGCTGCACATTTTTATTAAATAAAAATGTTAATATATATTTGAAAAAGACCTTCCATCAACTATTGAAAAATAGCATCCATGCACTGTTTAAAATGCTATTAAAGAAGTTATATATTCACTCCATCCGCCCAATGACACGACAATGTTAAAATCATTAATGATTCACCTAAATTTGCACCACATCCGACTCAGTAGATGTGGTGTTTTTACTACTTCTTCCTCAGCTCTTATTTTGCTGGGAAACTATATGTTTATAGATTAATAATCTAGTGTGGTCAAATTGCAAACAAACATATACAGACATGTAGACAGAGTAAAGCGAAAGCCAAAGACACACATCTTAGGTAGATTTTATGGTTCCTTTTTCTTATTGCAAAAAAAGGGTTGTTTTTCGTTTCGTTTGTTTTTGTTTATTTTTTCGTTTCGTTTCTATAATTATCTTCGACAGAAGCGTCCTTTAAACGATAGCATCATTTAGACAACCATTGATGTAAGTAATTGAAAGAAAATTTTTGTTATGTTGTATATATTTATTTCTATATATTTTCAGATATTAAATTAATTCATGACATCAATGTGGGAAAATGAAAATTTTAATATTTCGTTATTATAGTAAATTTTTTTTAAAAGAATCACAAAAATATGTTTTATGATTTTCAGCAAATATATTAACTAAATTACAATTTTTTTACAATTTTTTGCGTTTTTTTCAGTCTACTAAAATTCAGCAAAAAATTTATTAATTTTTACCAACGCTTTTTTATTTCTAATCTACTAAGTGTTAGCAAAACTTTTGCTGAATCTACTAATTTTGTTGCTAAAAATCAGATTTTGCTGACATTAGCAATTTTTTTGCTAGCACCCTCCTGACTAAAATTTTGCTGACTCAGCAAAATTTTTTGCTGACTTTACAAACTTTTTTTTTTTGAGTGTAGTCTAAATGTAGTATTATACAATGTTAATTTTTTTGCAACTTTTAAGTGGAGTAGACACCTTAAATATTATCGATACATGTGAGTAGTGTATATTGAAAGTTAATCAATTAACTTGAAAAATTCAAAATGATTTGGATTTTTATTTTTCAAATCCATATTCAAGATATATTTATATAGGTAGTCTTACTAGAACAACAACTACGACAAACAAATACAAACAATACAAAAACAACAGGCATTTTGTTGTTGAGTACAGTACAAAGAAATGTCAAAACCATGTAAGAAATGTCAAAACCAGGTAAGAGGAAGATAAACAGCTGGGCTACTAAGACTACCTATATAAATATATCTCGATCCATATTATTGAAAAGTTTGTGGGCAATATTGAAAAAGTATTTGTTTGAAATTTATTTTTTTCTTGTTTGAAAATAAATAAATTAAATAAAAAAGTAAATAAATTATTACATAATAAAAGATTATCTCCGTAATCGATGTTTAATTTTAAAATGTGTGAAATTTCTAGAATTTTTTAACAAATAGAAAATATTAATCAATTTTAATTTATAATTATTCAATAAAAATAAAAGTGTATGGGCAAAGATCAATAAAATCAAATTATATTGACCATGCGTGCACGGCTTTAAGGCCAGGTGACAATTAAAGTACTACATGAATCCAATTGTCAGACATTTAAAGGAGGGTGACAATTAAAACAAACCGACATTTGATGTTTGACAATTTTTTAAACTTATTTTTTTTTTTTATATTTTCATTTCTTCTATATTCGTTACAGAGTGAATCGGAATTAATAATAAAATATACCGGTCGAGCTTAAAATACCGATACATCGTTACCTGTAGTTTTAGTTATCGGTATATATTGGGATGGAAAATGAATTATTTTTTAAGGAATTTGTTTCAATAAATTAGTTTATCATTTTCAAGTGGACGTTTTTGTGATTTAAAGTTTCAGATTTCTACCTTAATGGAATTCCATTGCGCATTAAAGTCTTTTAAACCCCATTTATACCAAGTTTTTATAAAAGCCCAAATGATATATTCAATAAACTGACCCATAGCTAAACAAAAACAGAAGTTTTGCCTTAATCTTATGAACGACGTTAAGGGGGAAACTTCCTCTTTTTGTCCCTCCCTGTAAACATTTTTTAATATCCAATTTTAGTGGATGCCTGCACCAAATTATAAGTTCATAGATTCGACGGTTTATGCTGTGTGCATTTACAAACCAAATTTAAAGACCATTAATTTAGCGGCTTTTAGGAGCAGACATTTTCTATATAAACCCGTATTATACGCCGTTCTTTTCAAAAGTTTCAAAATATAACTTATAAATGAATAAGCCCATGCAACAGTGAACAAATATTTCAAATTTAGGTTTCTTACTAAGAGGATAGGCATGTCGTCAATGGAAATACTTTTCACCCCTCCTAGCAGGAATTCCAAAAAATCCCGTCTAAGGGGATGGAAAAACAAACTTATGATATTTTATTTTTTCGCCTTTGTACCAACATTTTTATTACGTTCCTCGTGCAAATTCTTAAAGACCCTTAACACTAATTTAGGACATATTGCAAGGAACATATGCTTTAAAAGGTTGTTTAAGGAGCTTGTTTATCTACTACGAAACGATACAAAAATATATAAGAAACAAAAATAAATTATGGGCATTTTTAAGAAAATTTCTTTTGGTTCGTTATAGATAAACAGACAGTAACACTTTTATCTATTAAAGACTCACACACCAATTTCAAGTACGTCGCTTAAGCGGCTTTACCAGGCAGTCAAGGGGCAGGTCATACCCCTTTTTGGTCCTCCCCGTAGGAGTGTCCACAAGTCTCTTCTAAGGGAACGCGTAGACATCCCCCATACCATATTTCAATTTACATACTTCAGCCCCTATTTTCTGGTCAAAGGCGTTTGGTCAGGCCGCCAAGGCGAAAATTTTAAAATTTTGGACCTCTCCGTAAAAATTTCCAAAAATACGCTCTGTACAGATGTGTCTACTCGTACTAAGTACCCGACTTTACAAAAATCTGCTCTACACAGATGTCTACTTCTGATTATACAGATGTCTACTCTTACTACACATATAACAAATTTAAAGTTCCTCGCTTCTGCGGTTTGTCAAGACCGCCTAGGGGGAGACTTTATCCACCTTTTAGCACTACTTCTAAGTTCCTCGTTTATAGTGGTTTGGCCTAGTCAAGAGGGGTTTTCCCTACGTTAACCTCTATTTTTACCACATTTGTGGCCAAAAATCCAATAAGTATCATATAAGTAAGCTAGTTCATAGTCAAAGAAACATATATTTTAAATTTCAAATTTCCGACCAAAGGGATTTGGGCAAGCCGAAAAGGGGACCCTTCAACTCAAGTACCAAATTTCAAGTTCAAGGCATCAGCGGTTTGGCCAGGCCGCCAAGTGGAAGACCATTTTTAGAATGACTCAGCAGTTACCATTACCAAATACGGGATTACTTGGTAATGTTTTTCTACACTGGGATCATTAAAAAAAAAAACATTTTATTAACTTACAATTTAATTGTCGACTTAAATCATTTATTTGCCGCCTAACCTCATCGAAATCAACTTGTGTAGCTCTCTCCACATCTGAGGGTTCCGGTATAGGCAACGGTATTTCTAATAACTGTACACCTTCTTTTCTCTTTTTACCTATATAAGTTCTTACAATAAAATGCAAGAGTGTTGTTTGTGATTCCTTAGATTTAACATCCTTTAGTTTACTTAAAATTTCCAAAGTAAATCCATCGGCCTGACCCCGTTGACGATTACCGCCATTCATATAATTACCCAAAGTCAATATTATAGCAAATATTAACTTTAGCTCCTCACTCTCCACTAGAAATTGTGATAATTGCATGACAACTTCCAATTTACGTTCAATTAAAGTAGCAGCTTCTTCAAATTCGGCCATAAATACAATGCAGGATATACGTTCGGTAGACATAGAGATTTGAGAGATTTTCAATAGGAACTGTTCCGGATAATCGAGTGGTATATCACCTTGTGCTGCTTCTTTAATAAGTTCCAATTCCTGATTGGTAGCTTTAATATTTATTATTTGTTGTAGAGTTTCCAAACTAACTACTGACGTGTCCACATGATAAATTGCATGTTCGATTTCAAAAAAGTCTACATGAGAACTACGTGATATAATGCCAACATTCTGAGATCGTTTGCTATCAAGAACCTTCATGGTTTTTATTCGTACTTCCGTTTTTACTTTGGGTACAACTTTGGGTATGATAGCTTCACGAGAGAAAAGTTCTGTGAACTCATCTATATTCTCGAGATTAGTTTCATCAATTTCTTGCCAAATTTCTTTAGGAGTAGTGGAGGATTCTTTTGAAGTCAGTTCTTCTGGAGAACTACTGGGTGTGGACGAGTCGGTTTCATCTTCTGGGACTACTTCTACTGGTGGCGGTAAAGGTTGAGGTTTTGGAGGTAGAGGCGGTGTAACTATACGTGTCCAGTAGAGAGGTTTCATGGGCTTGGGAGGATTAACGGCAGTCTTACGTAGCGCTAAAGTGGGCACAGTTGGAGCAGTTACTGATAATTAGTTCAGCTAGGGATCTTAGGGGAAATATACTTACTATTTGCTTGATTGAACCAACCACCTTCGGCTGGATTAGGTAATGGAGCTGGTGTGGACGAAGAAGGAGTCTTAGCAGCACCTGGAGGAGGAGGCGGAGGAACTGATGATGTATTTAGGCTAAGTGGAGGTCCACCTGGAGGAGCTGGTGGAGGTGGCGGTCCAGCACCACTGAAAGGAGGAGGTGGTGGAGGAGGTACAGATGAATTAGAGATAGATGGTAGTGGTGGAGGTGGAGGTGGAGGAGGCGAAACAAAGTTTAATGGAGGTGGTGGAGGAGGAGGCGGTGGTGCCATACCACTCATTGGTGGAGGTGGAGGTATAACTGGCTTCGATTCATTCAATTTTTCATCGACAATTTCGTCATTTAGATTAACTTGAATTCCCTTTTCACAATTCATTATGTCCATACGACTTTTCTCCAAAGTACTACCATTTTTACAGTTACAGCATACAAACTCCTGTATCGCCTGCGATATTTCTTCTGTTTGTACTCCAGCCTCTTGTACACCACTTTCACAACCAGAACTAATGCCGGTAGTATTTTTGTCATATTCATAGACGGTAGTTTCGCTGGCATTTAATAGATCTGTTAATTGCATACAGCGTTTCGAAGGTCTTCGCAATGGTTCTCCCACTGTCAACACATCATTGACCACAGTATGAACTTCAGCAATGGTGGAACAACTTAAGAGACGTTTCCTAAACATTTGCAAGAAACCATTATCTCTTTCCGATTGTGGACTATCAACTTGGATGGCTTTTGGAATGCGTGTTACACCAGTTGGCGTACTGCAGTATGGCCAGGCGGCAACTTTATCCAATTTTCCAGGTGTGTGGGGTTGTGAAGTTGTAGGTGCTTCAGTATGTGTCCATTGGTACATTTGAAATGGCTATAAATTAAAAATAATTTAGAGTTAATATGTTTGTTTAAAGTTAAAGTTATCATTAATTATGGATATATAGTAAATTCATGATAACTTGAAAAGCTATAACGCTATTCATACTTTCAAGTACTGTTGGTGTTTAAAGAGATGACTAGGGCAAGGAATTTCATGCAAATGTATATTTGTAGTCAGTAGCCCAAACTCGATTTTGACCAAATACTTTTCCGAATCAAAGATTTTAAAAAAAAAATTTCATCGATTTCTTCTGGTTGCATATTTGGTTATAAATGCATTTTTTTGCATATTTTGCTATAAATGCACATTTTATGGCATATTTTGGCATTTTTTGTTGCATATTTTCAATTTGACTGCATGTTTTTGCATATTTTGTAAAAACTAACAAAAGAAAACATTTGTAACCCTAAATAAAGCATCTAATTGTCATTTGTTAGACATTTATATTTGATTTAATTTTTTTTGCAACATTATCGATTTTAAATATTTTTTGAAAATTCAAAAATTGTACGTTTATATTTTTTTTGATTTATAGTGTATGTTATTTGGTTTTTTGTGTATATTTCGATTTTACTGCTTATTTTATCCGCCTATTTTCCTTTTTTAGTTGCATAGAAATCCTTTCCCTAGAGATGACTATAAATCGAACAAAATAATCAACAATTGTGCAAACATTATTAATGATATGCATGCAAATTGCTCTCAAAGTTTAAACACTTGAGAATAACTTAGGTGGGAAATTCAGTTACACTCTAACTTACGAGGGAAGTATCCGTAAGCGGACAACCGAACCCCCAATAAAACTTGGGTACACTCAAAAAAATAAGTTAGTAGAAAAGTTAGTAAAACGTCTTGTAAATCAGGTATACTATTTTTTAGCAATTTTTTTTGCTAAAATCGTGTTTTCAGCTAAAATTTTTGTTATACTTATTCAGCACTTAACTGTTTTATACTAATGCTTTACTAATATACTAATGTTTTACTAATTAAATTTGCTAAAAAAAATTGTGCTGATAAGCTCATTAATAGTGTGGACGACAACCAGATTGAAAGATATACGCAGAATGAAGCAGATGTCGTGGCATGTCAAGATGTAGTAGGGAAGAGGAAAATGATACTAAAAAGTACAACTCTAACAAGACATATAAAAAAATCAACAATGGAAGTTTTTGTATCTCTTTTTCATACATAAAACAAAATTGAGGATTAAAACAACTTAAATTTCGCATTGTCACCGGCTTGTGAAAATAATTGTCTATTAATTAAATAAAAGACAAAATAAAATATTTACTTATTTAAACTTTTATATTATATATAACTTATAGATTAATAATAGTGTGGTCAAATTGCAAACAACCATATACAGAAATGTAGACAGAGTAAAGCGAAAGACAAAGACACACATCTTAGGTAGATTTTTATGGTTCCTTTTTCTTATTGCAAAAAAGGGTTGTTTTTTTCGTTTGGTTTGTTTTTGTTTATTTTTTCGTTTCGTTTCTATAATTCTGGTATGTGATGAATTTCACTTTCGATCGAAATTGAAAATGCAATCGATTTTAATTTGCTTCAGAAAATACATAATAGAATAAAACCTTTGTCAATCATTTTAGTTAAACGAAATATTTCAATTTATGATATTAAATGTTGTTTAAAATTAAATTGTTGCGAAATAATGACATAAAAATTTTTGATTTCGATCGAAAGTGAAATTCATCACATACCAGATTATCTTCGGCAGAAGCGTTATTTAAACGATAGCATCATTTAGACAACCATTGATGTAAGTAATTGAAGGAAAATTTTTGTTATGTTATATATATTTATTTCTACACACAGAGAAATTAAGTGCCAACCAAATTAAAAGGTGTATTTTATTAATAACAACTATAAAATTCAGCAACTACAACAATATTTTAATTTGATTTCTGAATATTTTGGGTGTTGAAACTAACATTCAGTTGTATTAACCGAACTTTGGTGTGATAACCAATATTGAGATGTACCAACGGATTTCAGTCGTAGTAACCGAATTTGAGTCGTATTAACCGAATTTCAGTTGGCAAATGATAAAATTTTTATCTGTGTGTATATATTTTCAGATATTAAATTAATTCATGTCGTCAATGTGGGAAAATGAAAATTTTTATATTTCGTTATTGAGCAATTCCATATGAAAGCGATCACCTTTTGGACGACCCCTCTCCGATTTTAAAATAAATAGTCTCAATCGATTGCCCAGCAAAAAATAATGTACCTACATATTTTTTTTTTTTTTTATAGTGACTGGTTTAGTGGTGGTGTGCACCACTGTCATGTGACAAAATTGAAGAATTCTTCATAAGGGACCTCATTGAAAGTTGTTTAAAAAAAGGCTTTAATTGAAAAATAAAATTTTCCTAATTTTTCTCAGAAATTTACCTTTTTTCCCATGAAAATTAAATTTTCCCATGAAAATTAAATTTTCCGATTTTCCACAGAAGCTCCTAAATTTTCCGGCTAATTTTATTTTTTTTGGATTCCTCATAATTTTTGCTTTAAGAATCAGCAATAAAAAAATGGGCCCCGACTCCTTGTTTGGACAGGAGAAGAGCATTTAAGAGACCACCTTGTTCTCATTGTTTTTATATTTTTTATAATTGAATTATTTTTAATTATTTAACAAGAAAAATTAAAGCCTGATTCAATACCTTTCCAACGAGCTATCACTCGTTGTGATCGCTTTAGTAGTTTTTTTTTTAAAACAACTTTCAATGAGGTCCCTTATGAAGAATTCTTCAATTTTGTCACATGACAGTGGTGCACACCACCACTAAACCAGTCACTATAAAAAAAAAAAAATATGTAGGTACATTATTTTTTGCTGGGCAATCGATTGAGACTATTTATTTTAAAATCGGAGAGGGGTCGTCCAAAAATTTGCCAATTTTGATCGTTTTCATATGGAATTGCTCTATTATAGTAAATTATTTTTAAAAGAATCACAAAAATATGTTTTATGATTTTCAGCAAATAAATTAACTAAATTACAAATTTTCTACAAATTTTTTGCGTTTTTTTTCAGTCTACTAAAATTCAGCAAAAAATTTATTAATTTTTACCAACGCTTTTTTTATTTCTAATCTACTAAGTGTTAGCAAAACTTTTGCTGAATCTACAAATTTGGTGCTAAAAATCAGCTCGCTGATTTTCAGCAAAAGATTTTGCTGACATTAGCAACTTTTTTGCAAGCATCCTCCTGACTAAAATTTTGCTGACTCAGCAAAATTTTTTGCTGACTTTACAAACTTTTTTTTTTGAGTGTATGTGAGAGAGTAAATTCCAAATATACGCTAAAAAAACATACCTATCCAATCTAATTTTTGGCTTCACACATATCCAGTCTTCAAAATACCTGTCATTTGATACCCCATTTATATTTTTTTTCGAAACCAACATAAAAGAAAGATGAAAAACGAAATAAGGAGTCACCTTTGAACTGTCGCTGAAGTAACTTTGAGTAAGTGCGGGTAATGCGGAGAAAGGCTTCCATGGCGTACTATTTTGAGCAGAACGCGAACTTTTATTTCGCCATTATACTTTTTTCTACATAACACCTAAACAAGTACTCAAAAGTACTTTTATTTTTTCCTCTGTACTTCTTTTTGAACCTTTTTTTTTATTAAAAACAATAAATTAGAATTTTTTTCTTATTTAATAACAAAAAATTTGTGCAGAGTAAGAAAAAATCAAATGCAGGTTATTTGAAATGCCCTGTAACAATATCTCATGTCTGAGCAGCGCTGCCAGCTTTGACGATTTGTCCCCATTTTGACGTTTCTTCAAGGGAAATATGTCCAAAAAAGTCTAGCACATAAAATTATAATTTCCAAATAATTTGAATCAAACGACGAGGTAATTCTCAAAAATGTGAGAGTAGCATTAATTTATATGAATATGCAATGGATTCGCCAACAAACATTTCTCAAATAGTCTTTAGTTTCAAAAACAAAGGGGTGTTCCACAACGACAAAAAAAAGTGCATCGAGGAAGAAATCAGTGATTTCAGGGTAATCTAAAAAATATGAACATCGATATGTAGACGTAGTCTAATCTTTAGGTCCAATTTTAAATGACTTTTTCCAACATTTTTGGCCCTATATTGGCAAAAACGCGGCGAATGTTGTCCTCCAAGTGGTCAATCGTTTCGGACTTATCGGCGTAGACTTGCGACTTCACATATCCCCACACAAAATAGTCCAGCGCCGTTAAGTCGCACGATATTGGATTCCAATTCACGGGTCCGAAACGTGAAACTATGCGGTTAAAAAACGTTTCCTTCAATATATCAATTGTGGCCCGAGCTGTGTGACATGTTGCGCCGTCTTGCTGAAACCACAGCTCCTGCACATCATGGCTGTTCAATTGATGAACGAAAAAGTCAGTAATCATGTCTCTATAGCGGTCAACATTGACTGCAACGTTCTGACCAGCACCGTTTTTAAAGAAGTACTTACCAATGATTCCACCACCCCATAAAGCACACTAAACAGTCCGTTTTTCTGTATGTAACGGTGTCTCAACATACACTTGAGGATTATCATCACTCCAAATGCGGTAGTTTTGTTTATTGACGTATCCATTTAACCAAAAGTGAGCTTTATCGCTAAACAAAACTCGCTTATGAAAATCGTGATCAACGGCAATCTTGTTTTGGGCCCATTCACCGAATCTACGCCTTGCTGGGTGATTGTTGCACGAGTTGGATTTTGTAAGCACGCAAACCATGATCCTTCCGCAAAAACTTCCATAAAGTGGACACATATCCAATTCCTGTGCACTATGGCGGATAGACTGGTTGGGGTCTTCCTCTATGCTACGCTCTACAGCAGCAATGAATTCTTCTGTACGCACTGTACGACATCTCTGTGGATGCATTTTATCATTTAGAGTAAACGTGGTTCGAAAACGTTGCATAGTTAATCGAATTAATTGCTCTGGTGGACAATTATGTTAACCGTACCATGATTTTCAAAATTTGCAGAATTTGGAAGCGTTGTTCAGGCTTCAGTCTACTCATGTTGAAATGAAAAACCTAACTAAACATAAATCACTTGACAGCTAAAAAAATGGCCGCCAGTTAAAAAAGAGTTGCTAACTTAAAGTTCTATACCTGTATAAAAAACACAACTAAGAACCTTTTCAGTCAACAATGTAATTAAATTGTACATGTAAACTGACCAGGATAGTAGTTAGAAATTATATCCTTAATATGAGTTTTTAGGCCCAAATGTCCAAAATTTCTTAAAATAAGAGAGAAATATTTGGTAAAATTTATTATTTATTGTTAATTCAATAAAAACAAGTGAAAAAATACAAGTTTTTCAATAAAAGGCATAATATTTATTTATTTTTAGTATAACACATAATTATCCTTTGGTAAGTTTTTCAGCATTTGGCTCTGTAGTTTGAGAAAAATACATAGATGGACTTATCTTCACTTCTGTAATGAATTTCTTCATAGCTTTAATGAAAATTGGCACTGGAACTCGTCCATTGAAACTTTCATAGCATGAAATGTTAGCAGAATTAATGAAAGTCTTCATGAAACTAATGAATCATTCCGACAAACAGTTTCATAATGTGAAACAGCTTCATAATTTTTTTAAATATTAAGAAGTTTCATAGAATTAATAAAACTTTTCATGAATGTCTTGAAAAATGCATTAGAACTAAGCAAATGAACCTCTTCATATGAGTTTTTAAACAATTTCATAGAAGTACAAAATTAATAAAAGGCTACATTGAAATAATAAAGCACTCTAAAATATGTCCAACACTTGAGAATTAAATTTTAAAAGTATAGTTATTAAATTTATGAAAATTAATGAAATAATGAAATTTTATGAAAAAAATAAAAAATGAAGTCTTTGAAATAATTTCATAGCTGCAAAGAAAATGTTCATTAAATTTATGAAGAGATAATTTATGAAATCTCATGAATCTTGTTTATGAAACTATGAAATTTTATGATAAAAAGTTAATGAAACATTTCTTAATAGTAATAAAATTTCTTATATATATAATGAAATTCTTCATTTATATTTTATGAACTTATTTCATTAATATCATGTAGGATAATCCTCTTAGCCAGTATTCTAGTTGATTTAAATTCCCTTATTTTAAAAAAAATTTAACTAACATCCATAATCGATGCATTAACTCTTATTTTCATAGTAAAATTTGATTCATTGACACCTTACTTTTTGCATATTGGGAATATCACGTTTCCCCCATAACTATTTGTATATATCACTTCGAAAATATCCAATTTTAATTCAAATTATTTTAAAACATACAGAATAAAATAAAAAATAAATTTTTGCTAAAAAAAATTCAAAAAAATAATTATTCAAAATTTTGCTGTATATGATAGTATGTAGTATTGGATAAAATGACATGATGGTATATAGAGATCCCATATGATTTCACAGTATTTGACAGTATTGAAGACAGTATTTTCAAAAAGCCGAAAGTCTCCCCAAAGGATAATTAAAAGTACTATTTAAAATAAATTAATTTTAACTATTTTACTAAAAACTGTTGTTTTCAGTAGTTTTATAAAATTTGTAATAAAATAGTATTATAAAGCATAAATTTCGCTTTTATGTAAATACATTTTGGCAATTTTTTGTCTTAAAACGCAGTTTAAGGAAATAATTTTGAACGATTTTTCTGATCAGTTGAAATACATAATTTAGTTAATTTCCCTACCGAAAATTAAACTAATTGCAACATATAATTTTCAAACGTAAAAAAGTTCTTAGTTCTATAATAAAAGTAAAGTTTTTAAATCTTTGGGGTCTTTGATATTGTAAGAGATATAGGGGGGCCAAAAGGTTGGACTTCTATGATCATGAAGAGGATAAATTATTATACCTTTATACCTAATAAGAATCGTTTTTACTCTTAACACATTGGCTCACTTTTGCTCCACAGTGTGTATTGATAAAACTTAAAGTCTTTGTTAATAATAATTAATATAATCTTTCTGCCAAATTTCATAAAAATTTCTCCATACCTTTTCAAGTTAAGACGATGTCCTTTACAGGTATACTTTTGGAATCCTGTATGTCCTTATACCAAAATTAGAGCATTTTTTTAAACTTTTAAGCTTCAATCTTACTTTATGTTTAGTATCAACCCTATGGGAAATGAGGAGTCAATTGTCCTAAAAGTGAGAGGTTAAAGAAGGACTTATCACAGGACTGGTATAATTTAATACTGAAGTGGGTTAAGCAGTGTCAATTTTCCCAAACTTACCAATCCTGGACTGGTAAAGGGAGGACATACCACTTAACCAGAATGCTTATTAACAAGAAAAACCCAGTTGACCAGAATTTTACCCATTGGAAGCTGTTTAGTTTTCGTTTATTTTATACGACATAGCCCTTTTGCGACAGTCTTGTGGTAAGTCCATCTTTGGTTAGTCTTGTGGCATGCCACTATGTGGTTTAAAGCAGGACAAATGACCCCCTCCTATGACAAGCCAATGTTAAAGTTGCCAGTTGTTTACATAGGGTAGGGTTTATCAGAGCACTGCTCTCTGGTACGAAGGGACCGATCCTGTGGCACACGCAGAACCGGTCCCATTCTCCATAGGGAAGGGTTTCCCGTCAACAGAAATATGTTTTAAAGATTTTTAAAAATTGTGGTCATTTCAAAATACAGTTGAGCACGGACAATTTAGTTTGTTAGAAGCGAAGTTTGCTATAAGCGTGGTAAACATTTTCCAAAAATTAATAAATGACAGCACTTTTTCCTGAATTCTCCTAATTTTTGTTTACAATATTGTAACCATTTTTCCATTAAATTACGTTCATACATTTTTTAATTCTTTTAATTGAAGTTTTAAGTAAAAACCTAAAGTTTTTAAAATTTGCAGCACCTTTTTCATTTTACTATCCTGTTTTTTTATGTGTTCGTTATAAGCATACAAATTTGTATTTAAATTCGTAAAAGGATTCAAAAAATTAGTTTGTTATATAAAAATTTCTCTATAAACGATGTTCGCTATAACCGTAATGTTTTGTATTTTTTTTTTTTTAAGTTTACGAAATTTTAACTTTAACGCTTTCTCGCTTCCAAACCGTGCCATGCACATAAAAAATTCTTTCACAAAATATTTTTTTAAATTTGGGTTTCTATCGAAATAGCTTAAATTCTTATTACAAATCACTCATTTGTCTCACTTATGGCCAATTTAAAATACCGGCTTGCCGACTAGATGGTTAAAATATAATAAATAGTATATGAAAATGAAATATTCGACATACTCACAATTTTTTGAATAAAAGTTATAACTGTGACGTCCCTGCTTGCAGCCTATTGCATCATTGGCTTTACATACATATTTAATTAGCTTATGGTATGTATAACCTGACCAACCATCCCGCTTTTTAAAGTCTGATCCCGCCTTGAATTCTTTTGCCGCTTTTTTAACCAAAATTCCGCTTTTCATATTTTAGATAGACTTTTTAATATTTTAGAAATATAGGACTTTTTTTTATTAAAATAAAGTTAGGAACCAGTGAAAGGATTTCGAAATTTTTTGTTAAATTCGCATTTTTCGGCATTCTTTGTGTAAAACCCGATTTTTAACCATCCAAAGAAAACTATCAATTTAATAATATGTAAATTCTAACAAAGTAGCACAACTGATGGTTTCCCTCCGATTGCCATAAGATTTGGATATGTAATAGAGGGGACGAAATAAAAATGAGTACCTTTTTAGCGACGCAATTTCACTTTTATGGGTCAAAAATAATCCAATTTTTCGTTATTTGCGTTTTTTCAAACTTCTTTCATAAATATGCAATTTGGACGATATGTTTCTTACCAATTTCTTCCCAGTAAAAAACGCTGCCTACTTGGAAGCAGGTTTGTAAGGGAGTAAGTCAAAAAGAATACCTTACAAACATGCTTACATATGCCATGATTTTTGTATGGCGAATTCCCACTTGGAAGCATTACTTTTGGGCAAAATAAGCGCGGATTTCAGCGCTTATAATAAGCAGTGATTTCATGGGTTTTAGTAAACTCATATTTCATGTCTACATTATTACAATTACAAGTAATAATATGCATATTAGGGTGGGGCGATTAGTATGGAAGGAAAAAAATCTTAATGGGAGCTTCGCGTTTCTGATTCTTGGGATTGTACTGAGCAAAAAAGTCCACTAGACCATACGTCTACGGTGAAAATCGATCTTCCACATTTTGACTTTACGGCAAAATAAGCCCTATTTTGAAATTAAAAATTAACCCCTTAAACCCCACCTCCTACTTCCTCAGATATGTCCATCCCACACATTGTTACTTTCACAAAATACGGCTAAAAAGTCAAAATCTGGAAGCTCGATTTTCACCGTAGACATATGGTCTAGGGGACTTTTTTGCTCAGTACAATCCCAAGAATCAGAAACGCGAAGCACCCATTAAGATGTTCAAATCGCCCCACCCTAATGCATATACATAATTTATTTTACATAAAATTCTACAGATATTAGTTTTTTGTTGTTAAAGTTTTTGACATATAATATAATTATTTTATTTTTTTTTACCGCTCCACGTGCTAGCTCTTCAGAAACAGTTAAACGACTAATTATTTTTTATTTCATACTCGAAAACATCAAACACAATCGGAAATAACTCGTGAAAATTTTTACAGATTGTTTATAATCCACGATATGAAACTTTCTGCATTACAACCTGCATCCTTATAAGGGATTAGTGTACGCTGCTTACAACCTGCATCCTTGTTAGAGAAACAGTAAGCTCAACATTTTTGTTTGTTTATTTTTATACGAAATTTATTCGTTTCTTTTGCTGATTCTCAATATCATGTCATAGTAAGCACTTACATCAGCGCATTTGTTTTATCCTGCTTCTAAAAACACGAAAATTTTTTACTGGGTTATTACTTTCGTTTCCTCTATCTTATATCCGAGTTTCATCGAAAGCTAAAGGAACCATCCAACAGCGTTTCCCTTGTAAGTGTTTATTGAGATATAATAAAAATGTTAAAAAATTACAAAATTTTTAGAAATAACAAAAATAGTACGAGTATTTTCCATATTTTTATACACAACTGGTTCTTCGGGAGAACTTTAAAAAGCCCTTTAATCAATTGGAAAACTTTAATCAATTAGAAAACTTCACTTCCTATTTTGTAACAACACAAATTTTTCAAGCAATTTTAGGCAAACATATTTAAATATCCCACTTTTTGCACCAAAATCCCGCTTTTTTTTGTCTGCCGAGTCCCGCTTTTTGATCAAAAACAGTTGGTCACGTTAGGTATGTATCAAATTCAATATATAAATTCTAGGTGTTAACCCCAAGCAGTGATACGTAAACAATCTTTCATTCATAATATGTTAATTAAATGAAAGTGTTTATAAACTACCCGATGAAAAAAGTTCCGATACAGGTATGTATAGTAGGGTGTCCCATTCAAAAAAAAATTTTGGGGATCATTCTTAATTTGAATACTCATAAGGCTAAGAATTTTTGAGAATTTTTTCAGATTTTTCGGATGTGGTTTAGAGGTCGCGCAAATCGATTTTTTACCAAAAATCGAGTTTTTTGGGCTTTTTTTGAATTTTGCTTGAAAATTTGTAAAAAATCGATATTTCTTCAGCTTCTGAGTCAATATGCTTAAAGAAAATTTTCCGATTTTTAATTTTATGTGCATAAATAATAAGTTTCGGCAATGATTTTGCACATTTTGACAATTTAATAACGGTTTTTCTTAAATTTTCAACAAATATGGAAAAGAATGCTTTATAGCTTTTAAAATTTGTATAAAGACTATAAAAACTAATGATGCAGTTTAATAGATTATTAAATTTTAAATTAATTAGCAGAAAAAAAATGAATTTTCTCTCACCGTTCTCGAGTTATACCGTTTTAAAGCTTTGTACACATTGTATGAAATGTATAATACTATAAGGTGTGAACTAGATTTGCATTGGTTTAAACTTTAAATAATTGGATTTAGAAAATGTTTTTACAAATAAAATAATAGTTACTTACCACTCATACATAACAATTATATTAAAAACAAAGAAAAATAGATTTGTTATAAATCATTTATAAGAGTTCTTGCGATGCTGCTCTACCCCCTGCAGTAAACTCTGAAAGTCTGTTTCAGAAGTTGTGATATTGATATAACTATTAGCCAAGGCCACACCACGTTCTGCGACATCATTTACAACTTGCAATTGTTGAACTTTGTGTTTTGCTTCCTGAAATGATTTGTTGTTTTCCCATTTTTCTGGATCCGTTTGTAAAAAATCAGTAGAAATGTTGCAGGCTTCAAAAAAAGTTAGGCTAGCTTTTGTAATAAAACACAGAATTTGTTTATTTTTAATCATGTCTTCTGTTAAATTTTCTTTCACTAATTCGTTGTTATTACTTGGTTCATGTAGGTTTATAAATATCTATAAATGAACTACTAGTTAGTCACTAAATGAGACTAGTTGTAGGTTAATGTTAAGCAAAACTTATCTAAATTTGTTTAAATAAAGAAGAAAAAAAAAATTTAGGTTTCTAAGCATTAAACGCAAAGTTTTGGTATCCTCCTCTTATCAGTTTACAATAATTTTAATTGTATTGTGACTTGTTATCTCTAAACCTATAGACTATCTGCCAAAAATAGGGATGTAGTTCCCCCAAATCCAATAAATCATGAATTTTAGTTCGAGCCATATCAGTGCCACCTAGTGATAACGGCTTTTTGGCTACTTTTTTTGCTGTCCACAACTTGAGAACACTTAAAACTAAGCTTTGACATGCAATAAATACATTTTCAAATCTCATAATCTAAAGTTTACAACAAATCGGATACCCAAATCTTATAGTACTAAAAATTTCATACAATGGGTGCAAAGCTTAAAAAGGGTATAACTCGAGAACGGTAAGAGAAAATTATATTGTTTTTTCTGCTAATTTATTTAAAACTTCATAATCTTATAAACTGCATCATTAGATTTTTTAGTCTTCATACAAATTTTAAAAGTTATAAAGCATTATTTTTCATATTTGTTGAAAATTTACAAAAATTGTTATATAATGTATCAAAATGTGCAAAATCCCTGACGAAACTTATTACTTATGCACATAAAATTAAAGATCGGATAATTTTCTTTAAGAATATTTACTCAGAAGCCGAAAAATTACCGATTTTTTAGCAATTTTCAAGAAAAATTCAATAAAAGCCCAAAAAGCTCGATTTTTGGTACAAAATCGGTTTGCGCGACCTCTAAACCACTTCCGAAAAATCTGATAAAATTCTCAAAAATACTTTACCTTATGAGTATCCAAATTAGGAAAGATCTTACGAGAAAATCCAAATTTTTATTTTTTTTGGGACAACCTAATGTATAGTCATATAAATAATTCCATATCACATCATATAGCAGCTGATTAGAAAAATGCCGTACATAACCTTATCTCATGAGATCTCATTTGATATAAGTTGATATGCAAAATAGGTATATCTAATTTGATCAAGTTATATATAATTTGATACAATTTGATATAACTTCATTAAATTCTTTGGAATATGAAGTTATATATATAAAAGAAATTTAAAAATAAATCAATGAATTGGAAAATATGACGTGATTTCATTTTGACTTATACTCTGTGTTTCATTTTGTTTTCCAATTATTTCTGAACCGATCACTTAAGTGTCTCCAGAAGATTAACTTATCTATGTCTTAGCTTTCGGTTGATGAAACATAAAATGTTCTTGTTCTTGTTGTATGTTGTAATATTTGTTTTAATTATTTAGTCATCGAGTCTTTATAATTATATCGTTATTTTGAGAAAATTTTTAAAATATGCGGTTAATGATGAACGCATTGGTTAAAAATAAATCTGTATTCAAATGTATTCTTTCATTTAACTGTAGTTTCGGTTTAGTTTTTATCAAACAAATAAAATTAGATTGAAGACAAATAATTTTCATATTATGTTTTTTTTCTGTCAAATTCGATTTGGTTCTTTCGGCTTAAAGATTTTATTTAAAGGATAAAATCTTTAAGCCGAAAGAATAGCGTTTTCTTAAGATTTTTGGGCTTTTAACTGTTTATTCTAATATTTTCTGAGTTGAAATAAAATATTTTTTATTCTACTAACTTTGAACTTTTTTTTCCAAAGTGTAGCTTTTCTTACTTTTTACAATTTTCTTTAGCTTTAAATATATTGAATTTTGTTTTTTGTGTCTTCTCTGATAATTATATTTAGAAGAGATACATTTTTTTTGTGAATTTCTACCATATACAAAAGTGATTGAATTTTTCTTTTTAATTTTTACAAATATATTGATATAGAATTATATGTGATGCCATATATAATTATAATATAAAAATTATAGAATTTATTTGGTTTCATTGTTTTATATATACTTATACATGAAAGTATATATGATCTGATATATATCTATAGCTAAGATCAACTTATATATAACATAAGATATAATGAAATATGATGATATGCCATATTAGACAAGTTCGTAAAAATAAGTATGATATATAAGTATATATCGTTACATATGGCCACATATATAATAAAATACCATTACATCAAGCTATATACGACTATGTATAAACTCTTTTCGTCGGGTACTTAATAACCGCCTAATTAAAATTGTTAATTTTTATTTGTTTATATAGAACTTGAGTTTATTATTATGGTTTAAAAAGTACTTAAATACAGTTTTGAACTTTAACTTGAATTAGATAATATTTTGTATGTGATTATTGAAATAATAATTATTACACCATTTCTAAAAATATGATACTATATAATAACAAATAACAAAATTAAAGCCAGTCAACACGATTAGGAGATAATGTACAACACTGTACGATTAGGGTCATATTGCCGAAAAATTATCAAAATTTTGTAAGGATAAATTAAATTTTATCAAATACCGGGAGGTTGAGTTGAAATGAACCAAATGCAGTCCAATTTTCTTTAAATTTGGCAGCAGGATTTATGTTTTTATAAAGCATTCACAATTCAAATAACAACGGATGTGTATGGGAGGTCGTATGGACTTATTTCAACCTATTTTAATAGGGTTTGCCTTATGTAAAAATCGGCGTTTGTTTCAATTTTCAATAACAAGTTTATATGGACACGCAGACAAAAGGTGAATTTGATTTGATTTGGACCTTGATCATCAGAAAATCTGAGATGTTTCATTGCCTAAAACAGACTTAAACTTGATGTCAAACAATGCACTTCTGGTAATGGGCAATGTCCCCTCCAAAACGTTTGGTGCTCCCCCCAGATTTTAAAATTTTGTTTTTGTCTTGAAATTAAGAAACTTCCAATTTGTTTATATAACACAGTAATTTCTAAGCTTATAAAGAGTGATTTTTTAAGAGCTTTCGGATTTGATTAAAACAAAAACACACATAAAATTTCCAGTGCGTCATCTGCTGCGGGCTTGTCCCTATAGACATGAGCCTTAACATAGCCCCACAAAAAATAGTCTAAAGGCGTTAAATTGCACGATCTAGGCGGCCAATTGACCGGCCCCAAACGTGAAATAAACTGTTCACCGAACTCGCCTCTTAATTGGGCCATTGCTTCGCGTGCTGTGTGGCACCGTCTTGTTGAAACCATATGTCACCCAAGTCCAGCTCTTCCATTTTGGGCAAACAAAAATTTGTAATCATCACACGCAATGCTTGCTTGTTCACGTGTCCATTCACCAGAAATGAGCTTCGTCGCTGAACACGATTTTCCGATAAAAAAGTGGATCTTCATCCAACTTTGCCAGCGCCCATTCACTAAAAATTAGCCATTGTGGTAGGTCGTGTGGCTTCAATTCTTGCACCAGTATTTTAAAAGGTTTTACACCAAAATCCTTCCGCAAAATTTTCACGGTCATCAACAACACTGGCGGATGCAGCTGCAATATTTTCCTCTGTCCGCACTCTACGTATGCGTGTTGGTGGTTTAATGTCTAATAATGTAAATTTGGTGCGAAATTTAGTCACAAGATTCTAAACTGACCATAAATTGGAAGAAGTGCACGGTGTACTTTCTTAACCGAGCGTGAATTTCGGTAATAAAATTCAATAATCTGCAAGCGTTGTTCGTTTGTAAGTCTATTCATGGTTAAATTATAGACCAAACTGAACATGTTTAACAGTAACATGTTACACAAAAACAGCTGAGCAGCCAAAAACAGTGTTGCCAAAAAGAAAGTTTCTAAAAATCACCATTTATTAATTTTAAAAAATAATGTTACCTTAAAGGAAATGTAATGTTATTGTTTTTCTAATACAATATTGGTTGTATAATTTTTAAAACGGTGGGTTTTACAAGTACAGTAGTGGTTTGCCAGTATTATTTTTTTTAGACGGTTGGCAAATTCTCCTTGGGTACCACTGCACATCGATATTTTAAACCCCATCATGCCCAATTTACACTGACCGGCTAGTTCATGATAAAATTTGCAGCTATTATTTGCTCTGATCTTGCTAGATTATTTCGGTAACGGTATTTCAAGGATAACTTTATTTGAATTATTTCGGTAACGGTATTTGAAAGACAATGGTATTTTAGTTATATCGGTAAAGTAATTTTACGGATATCGGCATTTAAGTTATATCGGAAACGGCATTTTGCGTAAAACGGTATTTCAATTATTTCGATAGCGATATTTTGGGGATAGTTTTAAATCGATAACGGTATTTTAGCGGTTTTGCCTGCCATTCCTGTATTACACACTGCCATGATCAAAATCTAGTTTAAGCTAGAATGAATGAATGATAATGCAGCTTGAGCCACTTCCTTGCCAGTGCTTTTTTGAACCACTGGATTTATTGTAAAACAAATACTGGAAAAATACTAAAACCAGTGTTTTACACTCAGGGAACTTCTGCTTTTAAAATATGTAGTTGTTTGGGTTGTAACTCAGTTTCTTTATCTTTAATGTAAATGGCAGTCATTTGTAGAACAAATTAAATTTTTTACTAACCTTGTAGTTCATTTAAAATAACAAACCACATCAAATGACTGTTTTATGATTTTACATTCATTTTTTACAGTAGTTTTTTTTTTTATTTTTTACTAACATGTGGTTAATTTTTACTACAATTGTTAGTCATTTTTGAACATTAAAAAAATAAATGACAATGTTAGTTGAATTTACTGAAATGTAAGTCGTTCTTTCTTTAAGTGAAATTTCATTTGTTTTTAACTACATTTTAGGTGGTCTTTACATACACAGCATTCTAAGTGTACCAGTAATTTATAAAAAATTCCTCGTTTAGCTTGTATGCCAGTGCTTGATTTTTTTGTACCACTGGCAGTTTCCTACTGGGTTAGCTTGTAATAGTTTATAAAAAAACAGCTATTAATAAGAAATGGTGTAATTAATCAACAATGACATGAGTATTAGGGAGTTTCGGAATCGTATGAAGAAACTAGACGTAGTACGATTTGTTCTCTTCAAAGCTGGATTGTTGTGTATGGCCCACACCAACAAATATTTAAAATTTCAGCGAAATCGCATGATGTTTTAAGGTCGCTAAAAATTTTTCGAATATTTACTATGGAAATTTACATACAAATTAAAAAAAAAGTTTACATTAAGTTTTTAAAGGTTTATAATTACGTCCTTCAGGACTTATCAATGTACTCGTATTATATATCAAAATTTATTGCCTTAAGATTTTAGAATAAACCTTTAATTAATTTTTAACGGTTTTCAAGGTATTCGTGTTTTTTGAGATTTTGAGAAAAAAAAAACTTTTGGTTTTAATTTTTTAAAATTTAAAAGTAAAACATTTGAAAAAAAGTATTATAATTTTTTATTTTAATACCCAGTGCTCACGAAACAATAGTATATTAAATATATTAATTGAATTCTCTTCCTTAATACTTAAAATAAAAACTAATGGCAAACCCATGAAGGAAGGATGCAGTTATCCTGGGTAATTTTCATAAAATATAAGTTATTTTACCTTATTCTTAATAACTTTTTAGATAATGCGCCGATTTTTTAATTTAAATACGTTTTTGAAAATCGACTTCATATAACTAAATAACGTTTTTTGGTACAGTGAAAATTCTACGGAATAAAGGTTAAGAATAAAAATCGCAAAACTGCAAAAAATTAAAAAAAAAAAAAACAAAATTTAATCCGCATTATCGTGAAACCCGCTATTTTATTAAAAAATTTGACCTCATAATTGTAATTATCGCCGAAATATTTTATAGATTTTATGTATAGGTAATTTAATATTAATCATTTTTTGATTTTTATTAACCTACACTCAGGGAAAAAGTTTCATAAATCGTTTGTCATCAATTATTCATCATACTTATGAAGTTTTCGATTTATTTATTCAGTCTATGGATACATAAATCCTTACAGTCTATGATATAACAATTTTATAATAATCTTAATATTTACATTATTTATTTAAATACCTAAATCCATCATTATGGAATATAATTGTTGTTTAAAGCTAGTTTTTGATGTCCAAAACTCAATTTGTTGCTGTAAAGTAATTAGCTTTTTATTATTAATCTCATTCATTTGAATAAAAGTACGGGTTAAAATGCTATTAAGCCCATAATTGGTACGATGTAGTGGTACATCAAAAATAGAATTAAACCTTAATCTTCTTGGTGGAACATGACAATTAATACGGGAAAGCAACTCAGAACAGTCAATACCACCACTTATAATATCAAAAACGAATAAAGCAGATTGCAGTAACCTACGAAATTCAAGGGTTTCTAAACCTATTAGTAGACCTCTAGATCTATAAGAGGGTATAGGATCAGTAAACCTAAACGACGAGGTTGCGAATTTGACAAATTTCCTTTGCACCCTTTCAATACGAGCGATATGAGTACCACAATGAGGAGCCCATTTATGGCAGCATACTCCAGTTTTGATCTGACAAAGGCAGTATAAATTAGCTTTTATGTAGTTGGATCGGAAAAGTCAGCACAATTTCTTTTTAGGAAAGCTACCATAGAGTAAGCTTTTGGAACAATATAGTCCACATGAAGCCCAAACGACAACTTTGAGTCAAAAACAACACCCAGATCAAGAGTTGAATCAACAGATTCCAAATTATAATCACCAATATAAAAAGTAGCATGAATTGGATTTAATGACCTAAAAAACGACATATGGAGGCATTTACTAAGATTTAAATAAAGCCTATTTAAATTGCACCATACAAGAAGATTGTTTAAATCCGCTTGTAAATCAAAAACATCAAGAAATGTGGAAATTTTATAAAATACTTTTAAATCATCGGCATATAAAAGAAATTTGGTTTTATTAAAACACGACGAAATGTCATTAATAAATAAATTAAAAGGAAGTGGCCCCAAGATACTACCTTGAGGTACTCCTGAAGTCTGAATATAAGGTTCTGAAAAATAGTTTTCAATGTTAACCTTACAAATTCTATTGGATAAATATGATTTTATCCACTTTAAAAAATTAGAATGAAAGACCATTTGAAGGAGCTTAGCAAGAAGAATAAAGTGATCCACTTTATCCAAGGCTTTAGAAAAATCTGTATATACTGTTTCAACTTGACTACCCTGTTCTAAGGCTGATATACAGTATTCACTAAAAACTGATAAATTTGTCGTTGTAGATCTACCCGAAAAAAATCCATGTTGATTAGGGCAAATCCATGATTTAGTTATAAAAAAAGCCTATTATAGACAACGCGCTCAAATATTTTCGACACACAGGTCAACTTGGAAATCGGTCGGTTACGTCATCAAGTTACGTCATCCCTCCTTCCATCTTTAAACACCGGTGTGATTGTCGCCAACTTCCATTGATCAATAAAAACACCTTCCTTTAAAGACAAATTAAAAATATATGTCAAGGCAAAAGTTACGGAGGATGCACACTTTTTAAGTAAGTACGCACACAAACCATCAGCGTCTGATTTATAACTATTATTGATCTGAAAAATTGCGTTTAAAACCTCATCCTCCGAGATAACCATATAACCAATATCTAGCACAGACAAATAACTAGATAAGTTAAAATGACTACCATTTGAAGGCTCAAAATTGGATTTAAAGTAGTCTGCAAACATATTTACAGACTCATCACACGATCGAGAAACTCTATCAGCATATT
The DNA here is from genome assembly GCA_021234595.1 of Delia radicum. Taxonomy (NCBI): domain Eukaryota; kingdom Metazoa; phylum Arthropoda; class Insecta; order Diptera; family Anthomyiidae; genus Delia; species Delia radicum. Next base: position 155,089,681 of record CM037854.1, read on the forward strand.
TAACAGTAGAGGGTATATCAGATACTTGTTTCTTAGACTTTATAAAAGTCCAAAAAAAATTTAGGATTACTTTTAATCTCATCCTCCTTTTGAAGAAGATATTGTCTATACAGAAACTTATTTAAACAATTAAACTCACGTTGATAATGAATAAATTTAGTTTGAGAATCAGCTGATCCAGACTCCCTAAACCGTTTATCAAATTTATTACGAAGATTTTTAAGTTTTTTGAGACCACTAGTGTACCACGGCAACTTGTAAGGCTTTGGCCTTTTTAGCGGAATATTTTCCCTGCAAATATTCAAGGTTTAATCCAAAAACTCAGAATAACAATTTGATGCTACATGTCCGGAAAAAATCTCAAGCCAATTAATTTGATTAAAAATTGAGTTTAGTGCATCAAAATTATAATAATTAAAATTAAAATTTAAACAATGTAAAGATTCATAGCATTTAAAAAAGTTATATGAATCAATTTCAACAACTAAAGGCATATGATGAATATCAGAACGTGATATTGGCAGTAAACACTCGTATAAATTAAATTTACAATCATGAGGAACAAAAATTAGATCTAAAAATCGGTTTAATTGATAAGCAATATGATTAATTTGAATTAAATTTAAACTAAACAAGCTATCAATAACCTCAATTTCATGAAATTTATTAACATTGGAAGGTAATAAAAAAGCATTATCATATAGTTGAGACCAAAAAACATCGGGGAGGTTAAAATCACCCATTACACAAAAACGAGAGTTTACTGTCAAGTTCTCATTTACTGTTAAAATATTAGAAACATGTTTAGAATCATAAATATGATGAATATTTTCATAAAAATATATGACTAATGTTTCATAGACCTTCATCATTCCATAAAAAAGTTTCATAAACTTTGTGAAAAGAATTTTTTTTTTTAGGGGAAAATAGTGAGATTTTGAAATAACAAATTTAAATTTTTAGTTTGAAGTATAGAAAATATCACTTGCAATTAATTTTTTTAAAAACTCAGAAACTACGAGAAATTCTTTAAAATTCTAAAACACCAATTAAATATTATTTGAATTGTTCTTAGTTTTAAATAACATTTTTTGAATATAATTTAAAATTACGGAATTTTAATTGATGTTTTTTAAATAGAACATTATATTTTTTAATTTCAAATTGAAATTTTTGACTTGAATTTGGTGTTGTTAACTTCAATTGATTTATAAAAATTCTACGTATATACATATTTTTTAATTGCATTGCCAAAAAAAAACCCAGGACAAAATGTTAAACATTGCATTATTTGCTCTTTTTTGCTTGAGCAAATATAATACTAAAAATACAATCAAAATTAAAACAAAGGCGAAACAGTTTTTCCAGAAGCCCGGTACGTTAAAAATTATGTATGGAAAATACATTTTCGTCAGTGGTTGTAGCCTTGATAGTGTTTGTAAACTAGGCATGTTGTATATTTTTCTCACTCTAACACAAAATATAAACCAGTTTGAAAGTAAAGGAAGAACATTTTGGTTTTGCGTGTTTTATAAGACGAAGAAGTTGTATGCGAGTGATCGCGAGTGAAATAAAAATTAATTTAAATATCGCTTCTGCACAAGCTGTACGCATTTTTTTTTGTCAATAAAACAATTTGAATAAACAACTATCTCGTTGTTTAAAATGATTTTCAGAAATGTTGTAAGAAGCCGTCAAAGTGTATCGGAAATAAAACAACAAAGGTAAAAAAAAACAAAAAAAGAAGTTATAATTTTTAATCTGATTTAACTTAAGTCGTTTTTAATCTCTTTTCACAAAAAATAACAAATTTTTAACAGAGAACTCATCAAATCCTTTAAACAAAAGTGACAGGTGTTTGTCAGTACTATTTTTTTTTTCTACGGTTGGCAATTTCTACCTGGGTAGTTAGTCACATTTATTGGGAAAATAAGCGTTGGGAAATTTCTACGTCTACACCTTTTACAATTGTAATTCAAAACATTTCAATTGAAATTCAAAATTTCCATTTGAAATTCAAAAACTCCATTTAAAATTCAAAAATTCCATTTGAAATTCAAAAAACATCAATTGAAATTCAAAATTTCTATTTGAAATTCAAAAAATATCAATTGAAATTCAAAATTTCCATTTGAAATTCAAAAAATATCAATTGAAATTCAAAATACATCAATTGAAATTCAAAATACATCAATTGAAATTCAAAAATTTCTATTTGAAATTCAAAAGTTTCTATTGAAATTCAAAAATTATTCCATTTGAAATTCAAAACATATCAATTGAAATTCAAAAGTTTCTATTTGAAATTCAAAAGTTTCCATTTGAAATTCAAAAATTTCCATTTGAAATTCAAAAGTTTCTATTTGAAATTCAAAAATTTCCATTTGAATTTCAAAATTTCAAATGGAAACTTTTGAATTTCAAATGGAAATTTTTGAATTTCAATTGATATGTTTTGAATTCCAAATGGAATAATTTTTGAATTTCAAATAGAAACTTTTGAATTTCAAATAGAAATTTTTGAATTTCAATTGATGTATTTTGAATTTCAATTGATGTATTTTGAATTTCAATTGATATTTTTTGAATTTCAATTGATATTTTTTGAATTTCAAATGGAAATTTTGAATTTCAATTGATATTTTTTGAATTACAAATGGAATTTTTGAATTTCAATTGATATTTTTTGAATTTCAAATGGAAATTTTGAATTTCAAATGGAAATTTTGAATTTCAATTGATATTTTTTGAATTACAGTTGTAAAAGGTGTAGAATTTTGAAAACCCCTAATGAGTACTATCTCTTCTTATCAATAACTATAACGTTTCGACAACATAACATGTCGTTTAATTCGTATATTTGTAAATTCACTCAAACGATAAAATTGCGTTAAAGCTTTTTGGATTTGCGAGACCCCTCCTGCCAACAAAAATTGCTAACTTGAAAATTACAATAATAAAAGCAGACAAGAAAACGAGAACTTGTAACTTTTGTGTTTGTTATTCTTGTCGTTATTGTTGTCGCTGTAACAGAAAATTTGTCAAATCATCATAATCGCTAATTCTCAAGTATCAGTAACAAACAGAAATCTCTTACAACCAACTTGTAACTCCAACTACTACGATTAAAACAATATGGCAGCGGTGATGGTGGTGTGAGTGGACAGACTTATTGAAACATTTATTCATTCATATGTTTAGCAGAGAAAATAAAATTCACTTATCACTAGAAATCATCACCAGATTGGAGGGGATAAAAGCCGAGAAAAAATAAAGCGAAGTATAAAGTAAAACTTTGTTCATTCAATCTCTCCAATGTAATCACACATAGAGTCAACTGCACAGATACGTATTTATTTGTGTGTGTGTGTAAATATGTGTGTTTGTGTGTGAATATGTGAGTGTGTTTGTGTGTGATGTTTGGTGATTGTTTGTGTCATGAATTTTACCACATCCAATAAAGTTTAATGATAATTTCTTGTGAAACACTCATAATTATGATTATCATTATTGGCCCCTATTGGCATCATATTGTTGGCATTGGCGGGGAAACAGAATATTAAATATGACATCGGAATACATACACCATTAGATTTGAGTTTTATTGTTAAAAATAAAAAATAAAAAATAAAAGTTTTACTTAAGAATACAAAACATTTGTAAAAAGGGGTGTTTTTAGTGTTTCCAATTATTCGACCTAGGCGGTTAACCGGTTAAGATATTATTCGAAAAATCGCTTAAATAGATTAACCGGTTATTTGGGTCGGCTTATCGAGCTATTAATCGTTTAAAATGTATTTCTATGGTTTTTTTTTTCAATAAAAACACTTGGAACTGCTTTTTTTTTTGTTAAATATCGAGTAGTTAAAATGACTGTTGTTGAAAGTTTTGATTTATAAAGTGTTTGCTGAGGATGATTTAAAACATCCTTAGATGTTTTAATCAAACATGCCTTAAAATCTTGGGGTTTTATTTTGGAGGAATCTAAGGGCTTTTGGAAAAGAAAATGTTACGTTTTTTTGGCGTTTGCCATTAAATGCCACTTTTCCAATTATTTTGTAAGAATTGCGTTTTTTTCGGATACCTCCATATAAGTTGTTTGGGAGTAGTTGAACTACTGGCTACATGGGACATCCAGTGTAAAATAAATCAGTGTTTCAGCTAACTTGTAACTACTTTTTTTTTTTTTGTAAAGAGAAGCAACACTCAGGAAATTCTTCCTATTAATTAATGTGTTCTTGGGAAAAGGGATAGTAGAGTGGTGAAAGGCTTCAAACCTTCATACCACCCCACCCCTGGGCGATTTCATTTAATTATATTTCTTTAACTATTTAAGAGAAACAAACGAAACTTTATTTATGTATTAGATAATTTTATAATTTTGCATTAGAAAAACATAGTTACAATAAAATGTTTGCTTTCTTAAAAGTGCTATTTAAAAACTTACATTTTTCTCCCTCTGTGTCGATATTGACCCCATTCTTTTCATGGCTGTATTTAGCACTTTATGACTTTGAAATCGTGTGGCTGATCAACGAAAGTGTAAATCATCAAGAAATATTCTCAAAATAAACTACATTTTAATACTTTCAAAATAAAATAGATTCGACTGAATTCGGATCATAAGTAAGCCTACTTGTCATACAAAGAAAATTGTTCATTACTGCTACTTTTGCTTAAGTAGGCACTTTTGGAGTCATCTTTACCACTTAAATAGCATTCTAAACGTGTGTGAAATTAAAAATTCATTTAAAAATAATGATAAAATGTTCTAATATTGAGGCCTATATATCCACTTAACAGGCAGTTAATTGTATAAGAAGAAGATGTATTATTTTTGAGCATATAACATTTGTTATTTGAGTGTACCTCCAAACTAAAAAAAAAAATTTTGTAAAGTCACCAAAAAATTTTGCTAAGTCAGCAACATTTTAGTCAAAGAAAATAATTTTGATTATTATTTTCTTTTGTTACAACTTTTTTTTTGCTAAATTTTTATCTATCAGCACGTAATGGGCAATAATGTATTAATAATATTAATCGGGTTTTCAGGTCATTTTGAAACAGAAACCTCCCGCATAGAGCGCATTTCCTTAAAATGCATTTTTTTTAAGTTTTTACCATTAAAATTGAAAAGGCTGATTTTTTAGCAACTTTCTTTTTGTCGGCGATGTTTTTGGCAGCTCAGATGTTTCCGTGTAACATGTTACTGTTAAACATGTTCAGTTTGTTCTATAATTTAACCACGAATAGACTTACAAACGAACAACGCTTGCAGATTATTAAATTTTATTATCAAAATTCACGCTCGGTTAAGAAAGTGCATCGTGCATTTCTTCCAATTTATGGCCAGTTTGAGCGACCTTCTGAGGCAGCTATTCGAAATCTTGTGACTAAATTTCGCACCAAATTTACATTATAGGACATGAAACCATTAACACGCATACGTAGAGTGCGGACAGAGGAAAATATCGCAACTGTATCCGCCGGAGTTGTTGATGACCGTGAATTATGGATTCGGCGCCGTTCGCAGCAATTGGGCCTCTGTTACTCCACTACGTGGAAAATTTTGCGGAAGGATTTGGGTGTATAACCTATTACAATACAGCTGGTGCAAGAATTGAAGCCACACGACCTTCCACAGCGGCTAACTTTTGGTAAATGGGTGCTGGCAAAGTTGGATGAAAGTCCACTTTTTTTTTGGAAAAAATGTGTTCAGCGACAAAGCGCATTTCTGGTTGTATGGATACGTGAACAAGCAAAATTGCGTGTTTGATGTGAAGAGCAACCAGAATCATTGCAAGAACTGCCAATGCATCCCGAAAAATGCACTGTTAGGTGTGGATTATGGGCCGGTGGGACGACAAATGCAGGAACGTTACTGTGAGTGGCGAGCGCTACTGTGCGAAGATTACATTTCTTTTTGCCCAACATGGACTTGGGTGACATGTGGTTTCAACAAGACTGTGCCACATGCCACACAGCACGCGAAACAATGGCCCAATTGTGAGGCGAGTTCGGTGAACAGTTTATTTCACGTTTGAGGCCGGTCAATTGGCCGCCTAGATCGTGCGATTTAACGCTTTTAGACTATTTTTTGTGGGACTATGTTATGGCTCATGTCTATAGGGACAATTTATTAGTGAGATACCGGCCCATATGTTGGAGTGTGTATGCCAAAATTGGACCCAAAATATGACTCATTTGAAGCGTAGAAACTGTCAAAATTTACATGAAATCATTTTTAAACATTGAATTATATATCGATCGTTCTATCGTCTCAAATAAAGATTTCATACATTTCTCTAAATTTTATGTGTTTTTTTTATTAAAATCAAATCCGAAAGCTCTTAAAAAATCACCCTTTACTAGTTGACCAATAATACTGCACAATATATTTTGAATAACTTTTTACTTATTGTGTTCGTTATTTTGCAATTTTAATGTGTGTATAGCGAAACAACGCTTTAATCTGTTATATCACAATCCGCGAAACACGTCAAATTTGAAAACGTTTGTGTCCTTTAAATTGGATATGCATCGTTATTGTCTAATTACGTTAAAAATAAAATTGACTTACTTTATATTTTTATGGACTAATTAAAATTGCCCATTTTTAAAGGCAAACTCGTGTGACATCGTAGATCCTTGGGTACTCGTCTGAGAAAAAATTTTAATTTTGTTTCACACACAAATAAATTCATTTGTCCCCAACGTAGCCGCATTTTAAAATTTTTGGTTTGCATTAAAATGGTGCGTGGCTCAACTCAAACATTAAAAAAACATCCAACAAAAAATATCTCTACGTTAGGAACTTAATTTTTTTGTCCTCTAGCAAAACAAAAAAAAACAATTGAAAATCAATCCACCCTATTTTCAATACCTTCTTTTGAGAAAAAGCATTGATTGTAAATATTGCTCATGTAAAATATAGGGCAAGTTTGTTTAACAAGCTGCAGCATATTTATTTCTGCTATTTTTTCTAAAAAATATAGAAAAAAGTACAAACTAATAAAAAAAATAAAAAATAAATCAAAAGCTAGTAAACCCCTTAAGATCTGAAGTTTCATGTAGTAAAGGGTTAACGTTTTCCAAGAAAATTGAATTTTTCCATATCGAGTCATTTGCAATAAAACATGTAGCGAACAAAAATTGACAATTGTGTTTTAAGGGACATCGCAATGCACTGTATAGTTGTAGGGTACTTGATTGAAAATTATTTTCATAACTTTCTATATAAAAATGTGGCTAATAATTGTATTTCATTCAATAAGTTTTGCTCTTCTTGTTTCTACTCTAACGTTTAATTTAACACACCACAAAATACACTTGTCACTTAAACAAATCCAGTAAAGCAGAAGAAAGTCAAAACATAAGGAACTTTTGCTATTTCTTGAATAAAGTTGCCATAAGAATATTTTTCCCTAGGATACACACACGCACTGACAGCAGAACATGAAAGAATGATTTCTTTCACACAGTAGCTCAACAAAAGAAATTCCAAGGATATAAATTCACACAGAAAAAAAGCATTAGAAAATCTAGTAGAAACAACATTAAATTAAATAGAAACAGCTTTGAACTCAAAAAAAAGTTTGTTTTCTATTTAGTTTAAATATGTTTTTACTTATTTTTAAGAACCGGAAATGACAACTAAATATAATGTTGAAATAGTAATTTAAACACGAAAATGTTTATTTTAACTAGAATCATATTAACTCTAATAAGATTCATACTTAATTTAAAATTTTTTTTAAAAAATGAGATATTAATTTAACTATGAAATAATAATTGATTTGAATATGATTTTTTTTTCTGTGTTAGTAAGTTTATTTTCTTTTGCCTAACATTTTATATTTTTTTAGAACAAAATTCCCAAACATTAAATATAAATAATATGATCGACTTGGAGTATGAATTAGGTAGTGTTTACAATTATTTGACCTAGGCGATTAACCGGTTAAGGCATAATTCGAAAAATCGCTAAAATTTATTAATTGGTTATTCGGGTCGGTTAATCGATAAAATTGGCGGTTAATCCATTAATCGTTTAATGCAAATTAAATATATTTCTTTGGTACTTTATCAATAATATCACTCAGGGAATTAAGAAAGTAGAAACGACGAAATTACACTCAAAACAACTACAAATGGAAATAAAAGGCGATGATAGTCATAAAAATAATTAAAAATTGTAGTTATTATCAACTAGTAAAAAAATAACTGCAATATTTGTAAAAAATAACTGTCAAAATAATAAAAAACAACTATCACACTATTATTACTATATACTACTATATCAATTATTGTTGTATAAGACGGGATTAAGTCGATTCCGAGAAGCTAAAAAGTATTTAATATACTATATGAAAAATGTTGTACGTCGTATACATTGGAAATTAGACTCTACGTTTTCGCTCAAACATTCTTCACAAAATGTTTGGCCAGTGTTTAAATATAAATAAAAGTTTTGAGGTAATTAATTTTTTTTACTATTTTCTGGAATCAAAAAAAAAAAAAATAAATATAAACATAAACATAAAAATATTTAAAATTACTTATACACATTTCTTTATTTTTAGCGAAGTTTCCAAAATAACTATGGAAAATAACTGTTACTAAAATACGATATTTCTGGTTAGTTATTTTTTGTCTGCCATGTAATCACTGTTGCCAGGTTTGACGATTTATCGTCATTTTGACGATTTTTATACCTAAAATAAATAAATTACGATTGGACGATTTTTGCTTCCAAAATGACGATTTTTTGACAAACTTTTAATATGTCAGCAAAACATGTTTACTTGCTATTACTAAAAAATCACCGGATCTATTTTTGGATTTTTATAAGTTTAGCAAAAAAGTTATTTTATGGATTCATGTTAGGTTTATTTTAATTTATTTTCTGCTCTTAATAAACGTAAAGACCACTGCAAATGTAGCTAAAAACAAATGAAATTTCACTTGAAAAAAAGAACGACTTACATTTTAGTAAATTCAACTAACATAATCATTTGTTTTTTACTGTTCAAAAAATTAAAAACAATTGAATTATTAATGAGTGGTTCAGTCAGTGCAGTAAAAATAAACAAACATTAATTTGTTTTATTTTTTTAAATAAAAAAATACTGTATCAAATGAATGTAAAATCATAATACTGTAAGTTGATGTGGTTTGGTTTTTTTAAATGAACTACAATAGTAGTCAAAAATTAAATTTCTTCTATAAACTGGTTTTTCACTTAAAAATAAAGATACTATATTTCTTCTATAAACTGGTTTTTCACTTAAAAATAAAGATACTATCAAACAACGACAAATATTTACCGCAGAAGTTCCCTGAGTATGTGCTTACTTTTTTCATGGTTGGCAAACACTACCTTTCCACTACAATGACAGTTGCCTGCTACGGCCACACCAATGCTGTTATAAAAGTTTTAAATCTACGATTCTAATAGTGGCGTGTGCCTTTACAGGGTTTATTTCAAAATTCTACCCATTAAATTTTGTTACATCAACAATATAACGTTATAAATCGTTGTGTCGGTATTTTAGCGTTATTTTGACTTTAACTAGTTCAAGATATTTCAAAATCAAACAGGTTAAATTTCTAAAGATATGTAAAAGAATTTCTAAACTATGTAAAAGAATTTAAGATTTAAAAATGGTGCTACTGAAATGGTGTTTACAGAATCATATAGAATTAACAGTTAAAGTGGTAAAGTGCTATCGTTATATATAATATCATGATTTTCCAAGTTTAAATTACAGAAAAGTGTAAAAAATCGTATTATATTACACCGATAGCACATGAGCACTTGAAATGTGAATTACATTATTATTCTTTTTTTTTTATCAAAACTTTATCCAACTTGTAACAAATATTTTTTGTTTTGACGATTTTTTTGACGATTTTTGAAAATATAATGACGATTTTGACGATTTTTATTGGAAAATTGGACGATTTTATGCTCAACATACCTGGAAACACTGCATATAATGTAAAATAACTACAATTACAGTTAAAATTACTATTACTGTTTACTACACGAATGACTGACATATAGTTACGGAAAGAATTTTCTGAGTGTAACACTAAAAACCGCTTTTTAAGTAAAGTCGATTGCCTTCGTATATAAGCGGTTTGTTTTTGATGATTAAGCTTCCTGCGGAACTTAAAGAATTATTTAGGAGAAATTGAAGTCACCAACTCCTTAGAGTTACAGATTTTTACTATTAAAAAGCTCTAAGAGTCTGCCAGTGTTACCATTTTCAAAATATGAATGTTTTAAAGAACGGCTTATTTAAAGAACGAACCTATTTTCTAGTTCTATTGTCGGTTTTTACACTGATGATTTTTGTTTGAACTGTTTCATCGATGGTTGTTCTCCAAAGTAGAACATATACACTTAAAACTCTTTTCAGTGAAACGGTTTCGGATTCCTTGAGATTGATTCTAGTGGAACATGTTTTCGAAATGATATAGTTTGTGAAAAAAATTTCACGTACAAAACCAATTTGAAAGACTAAATTGTTAAAGCTATCATCACTGGCATAAAATTTGCATTAATTTGAATTTTTAAAAAATTAAACGAAAAATAAAAAATTGTCTATCTTATGTTCTTACACTGATTTCGCTTTTGCTTTGGGTTGATAGTAAAAAGTTATCTAAAGGCTTAGGAATAGCTGTCCAACGATTTTAAAAGAATTTTAGGATATTTGGCCAGTGTTTCTTTTTTCTAAGCTTTTCTTGATATTTTTTCTGCCAAAAGTTTAGAATATTAGCAAGTTTTGTCAAAAAAATAAAAGAAAAAATCTGTATAAAAAATGTAACCGCTTAATCGAACTATTTTAAGCGATAATTCAGCTGAATAATTAAGTTTTGAATTATTTGTTTGTACAATAACTGAAATAGAGGCGATTAAACGAGGAATCGGTTAATCGATTAACCGAATTGGAAACACTAGAACTAGAGCAGAAGAAACAAATCTACAACCTGCGGCTGCAAGAATGAAAACTGCTCTCTTCTTACATTAAAAGCGTAAAGGCTCAGTTCGTCTGGCCGTTCCGTGCAGTGACGAATCAGCTGTTTTGTTTTTGGTTTATGGATAGTGCCTTTTTCAAAAAACACATCACATAAACCAATAACGAAACAGCTGATTCGTCATTGCACGGAACGGCAAGACTAATGGAGCCTTAACAATACCAAGTCATGACCGTTTAGCAATCATACCCAAGTATGGCCTCGAATGTAATGCAGCTAAATTGCAGTTTTCTTTACTATTAGCTTTTCTGTTATTGTATATTATACTCAGAAGTGACAACACTAAAAACACCAATACTCTATTTTTAGATTTTTGTTTACTTTTCTAATCTCCTCCGTCTATATTTCACAATGTTACCAGATTGTCGTATGGTTTTTACGTTCAGTGTTGACAACTTTTGCGTTTTAAGTTGAGACATCGCCACAAAGCAAATTTTTATAATGTATTTTAGTACAGTGTTTTTTTTTAACGTCATATAGACAGTCGCAATTAAGTTTTAATTAATATGCAATTGACAACTTTAATTTAGAAAGGTTGACGTTCTAATGGTTTTGGAAGAAATCCATATAAAAAATGTAAGCGGTTAATCGACATATTTTAACCGGTTATTCGGGTCGATTAATTATGTTAGTTTTAAATTATTTGTTTGGACATTAGCCGAAATTGAGGCGATTAATCGATGAATCGGTTAATCGAATTTTAAACTCAAATAATTATTCATTATGCCAGTCGTTGGTAAACTGCCATAATGCCTATGGAGAATCTGCCCATTTTTAATTGCGAACTATAAATCTATAAACTATATCGGTTGCAGTTAGTAGTCGCCAAACAAAAAACTTGTCCATCATGTACAATTCATTAGGCGGTTATTTTTCTGAAGTTGTGAAAAATTTCTGTTGAAAAGTGTCAACTTATAACCGTCGATATAACAAATATTAAGTTAATTTATTAAAACAAATTCTTCAAAAATTTTTATTGATCATTCTTTCAAGGCTCTGATTGACATATACTTTAATAGTCCCCTTTAATCCACTTGAATTGTTTTAATGAAAAAACTTTTCGATATTTTTGCATTGTTCTCGATGAGAGTTTAAAGAGTTTTTTCTTTTAACTGGTGGATCAATATGGATTAGAATTTATAGAGAAATAATAAAAAAAGCACCTAAGTACTTTTGTCAAGAACAAGAAAAAACTGTATAAGTTTAAGTCTTAATGTGTTTTTGTTATAAAATAGAGTAATTTGTGTCATATAAAGTTTTGATTCTTGACTTGTATATGAAAAAATATTTGAATAAAGAAAAAAGTATAAAGAAATGTAGAGGCATATAAAAAATAAACCAAATACCTATCCAAACCTCGGTAATAGGTTGGTATTGCGCCCCGGTAGGCTAGTTGGTAGCGTGCTGGCTTATCAGTGCGGGGGTCGTGGGTTCGATTCCCACCAGAGGCACTGGTCTGTTTTCGGTACAACGCACCGAAGGCCATAGAAGCTAGTGCTCGGTTAGGGTAATAATATATAATTTGTAATTATATGATTATTAATTAATAAAAAAAAAAAAAAAAAATTATGATGTGAGCAAGATTACAAAAAAAAAAAAAAACACAGTGGGGTGGGCCTAGTACATTTTGCGGCATCAACTAAACCGCTAAGTTTTTATACAAGTTATGCACATGGTTGAAAAGAGGATTACTTGTAGATATCAGAAACGTGAAAAAACATATTTGCGTAGTGCAAATATTTTTCGCAAATCGCAAAAAAACCGAGTTCGCATACTCAACCGCTAAGTTTTTTAATAAGTTCTGCACATGGTTGAAAAGAGAATCACTTATAGATATCAGAACCATGGAAATATGTATTTGCGTAGTGCAAAGTTTTTTCGCAAATCGCAAAAAACCAAATTCGCATACTTAACCGCTATGTTTTTATATAAGTTTTGCACATGGTTGAAATACAAATATTTTTCTCAAATCACGAAAAAACCAAATTTGCATACTCAAGTACTTAGTTTTATTTTTAAGATATTCACATCGTTCAAAAGAGTATCACTTTTAGATATCAGACGCGAAAAATATATTTGAGTGTTGCAAATATTTTAAGCTAATCGCAAAAAAAAAATTATCATTATGGCCCGCTTAGTTTTAATGGCTGAAAAGGGGATTACTTATAGATATTAGATACCCAAATTCGCTAATTTAAAAAAAACCAAATTCCTATCTATTTTTTTTTTTCTAATAAAAAAAAATGAAGTTAAGAAATAATGTATATATTTATATACATTTCAGAAGGGTACATATATTTATTTTAATTCATTGTTAACAGTAGTAGAAAATGTTATTTAAAAAATAGTAAGTTAATTAAAGCTGATAATAAGATTAATCATGATATAAAAGGTCCTTTGCCTCTTCAGGCAGTTCATTAATTGTCTTTTTCGGACTTTACGTTTTTCTGTTATTATTGGATCTGAATTGATAAGTAAGAAGTTAGAAACGTCTTGGAGGTTTTACAAAAAATATTCGAGCAAAGTTGAAAATCGAACAAGTTTGTTCTACAGAGCACGACAGAGCACGGCGGGCATATTAAATTCGTAATCTAGATAGTATTAGCTTTCATATGCATACGGTTTTAGGGTCTCCCTCCCCTGCGTTCAAAATATAGGGCTATTGAAACATTAAGTTTCTCTTAATTTTTATTAAAAAACTAATCTCGTCTATGTGCTACCAGCATCTTTTTTTACAAATGTATTAACATGAAAAATTAATGATTTTGTATGGATTTAAGAGAAAAATTGTGTAATAATTTTTTGTTAGTGTTTCATAACTATAATTACATATAACGTTAAACAAAGAAGAATAGCAAATAAAGAAAAATTAAAGAATTATTTTTGTTTTTTATGCAATTTTAATCAATTTGCAATAAAATTCCACGTGGTTCATATCTAAGTGATTTTAAAAAAGGAAAAGTTTCAGCCTATTTAAAAAGTGGCTTAAGTTTTAGGGAAATTGCTAGAAAAATAAACCGTTCACATATGGTTGTCACAAATTTTGCAAATAATCCGAGTAGTTATGGAGAAAATAAAACATGCTGCCCGAAAAACAAGCTTTCTGATTGGAACCGGCGTAAAATAATCAACTGTGCCAGCAACTCAATGAAGAGTCTCAATTAGATATTCGATGAATGTAAGTAGGCTCTTAAAGGATTCCCAGAGAATTATTTGTCAAAAGCTGATGTCTGTTCCAAGGTTATTACCCCTCCATAAAACTGCTCGACTTGAATTCACTTAAAGAAATTTGAAAACAAACTGAAGAAAGGCGAGTCAATAATAACTGTTATTGGTAGGACTATTTAAACCTAAATTTCTGTTAAATGTGATTTTTTCTGATGAGAAAAAGTTCAGTCTTGATGGTCCAGATGGGTTTAACGCTAATGGAGAGACCTACATAAGGAACCACTATACTTCACAAAAAGAAATTTCGGAGGCGGATCCTTAAAGGTTTGGGACACTTTTTATATCGACGGTATGTTTACTTTTTATATCGACGGTATGATTTCCAAGCACTAGAATGAATTATTTAGAGTAAATTACAGTATTAGAAGAGAAATTGGTGCCATTTATTAAAAATAGCAACGAAGAAGAGGTAGAGGTGCAGGTTAAACTCTTCCACTTTTTTTTAACTTACGGAATTTAGTCAAATTAATGTGTAATTATAGTTTTGCAACGCAGTGTATAATTGGTTCGTTTCTACATAAAATTCAATATAATTAAATTTATACTACTAGTTTGAGAATTTTCAAATACTATTCGATCAACAAGTTTAAAATTTAAATAAAAAGTATTTGATAACTCTTCACCAGTAAGGGAGAGGAGTAACATGTCATCGAGGTAAAAAAATAAAAAATTCCATTTATAAAATTTTTAGCTAAAAATTTTTAAATTCTAATTTAATAGCCAATATACAGAAAAAAAATTACATTTATACTGGAGGTAATATGTGTTTTGTGAGGTGTTACCAGAATAGACTTTAGGGTCGTCCGAAAAATTAATCGATGCGTATTAAAGAGCTAAATATGGGAAAAATAAATAAAAATGTTTGAAGTGGATCTTCAGTTCCCTACCAGCGATTGAAGTTACCGGTTGTAGAGCATTTTGAAAAAAGGTTAAGAAGTTTGTTTGAAAATAGGGCTTAATTTTTCTCTTATTACTGGAACAATATTTTTAAATTTTCTGCAGAGTAATTTTGGTCCACCAGAGGAAATATGACATATACAACACTTTTTTTTGCAATAAGAAAAAGGAAACATAAAAATCTACCAAAGACGTGTGCAATGCACACTGTGCATATTTGTTTGCTATTTGACCACACTAGATTATTAATACCTATAAACATTTAGTTTAGAAATACACATTTAATCTTTATTAAATTTAAATATTTTATTTTGTCTTTTATTTAATTAATATATAATTACTTTCACTAGCCCGCGAAAACGCAAAATTTAAGTTGTTTTAATAGTTGTTTTATGTATTATAGTTGTTTTATGTATGAAAAACAGATACAAAAATCATCCATGGTTGATTTTTAGAGTTGTACTTTTTAGTATCATTTTCCTCGTCACTACTACATCTTGACATGCAGCGACATCTAATTCCTTCTGAGTATATCTTTCACTCTGGATGTCGTCCACATTATTAATGTGATTATCAGCACAATTTTTTTTACCAAAATAAATTGGTAAAACATTAGTAGATTATTAGTAAAACATTAGTTTAAAAAAGTTAAGTGCTGACTAAGTATAATTAAAATTTTAGCTGAAAACATAATTTTAGCAAAAATTTTCTGAAAAATAGTATACCTGATTTACAAGACATTTTACTAAATTTTAAACTAACTTATTTTTTTGAGTGTAGGTCTAAAGGTTAGGTGGTGCAAATTTCAGAAAAATTGGCTAGCATTAACCCGTGGCGCCCCAGCGAATTTGAAAATTTAGATTCTTGGACATTTTTCTTAAACTGCTTTAATAAAAATACGATATATCATGCGATACATAATTTTTAATTAATTTTGGCATGCTACGCAGAAATATTTAAAAATTAAAAAAATTGAACTAAACTAATCAAAATCCGACTAACGGTTTTCGCGCTATTGCTACCTGATTTATACTCTAAAAGGTATTTTTTTCCTCCATTCCACAAATTTTTTAAAAACTATCCTAAATATTTTCATTTTTGCACTAGCAAAGTAGGCAAATCTACTCGTACTTTGCATTTGAGCATAATCGTTAGAAGAAAAACTTGACTTTGTTTGATGTGTAGTATACAAAAGTCTTATAATGGTTGTGTTAGTGTCTTTTCTTTTTTCTCTACTTCGTCCATAAAAGCTGCAACATCTACATCTCGTCTAAATGTGTTTATCAGCAAAATTTTGGTAGCAACGTAAATTAGTTAAATATTAGTTCAAAATTATTATTTTTGGTAAAAGCGTTTAACTAAAATTTTAGCTGAAAACGCGGTCAGCAAAAAAATTGCTGAAAGTTTTAAATAGACGTTTAACAAACACCAAAATTTATTCCGTCAATTTTGTGAATATTAATAAATTTTTGTAATTGCGATTGTAGATTTTAATTAGTATATTATTTAAAATTTGGAAAATTTTGGTTTCACTTTATTTTGTAGTGAATACATCTCCCAGGTCTAGTTACTCCATTTTGTTTCAGTTTAGAAGTAAAACTTAAAAAACTATGAAAAAACTCTTGTAAGTTTCAACTATTTTTTTCAATTTTCGACCATCAATTGTTCAGGTGAAGAATTCACAGCGTGAATTTTTGCATGTCATATCTCTTAAGTATATTCTTCCAAACCCTGTTCAACGTTTCTCTCAATTCAAAAAACCTTTAGAAATATGAGCCATATATAGTCGGTTTTAAGCAGGTGTCGAGAATTTTTGAAGTAGCCCTCATACTTTCAAAAATATAAGTGTTTAGGTTTGGCACCTATCAGTACGTCCATTTTACGGTCAACATAATCGTCCATCAGAGCAATTAATTCGATTAACTATGGAACGTTTTCGAACCATGTTTACTCTAAATATGCATCCACAGAGACGTCGTACAGTGCGTACAGAAGAAGTCATTGCTGCTGTATAGCGTAGTGTAGAGGAAGACCCCAATCAGTCTATTCGTCAATGGTGACCGTTATAGAGCCATGATTATTGACTTTTTCGTTCATCAATTGAACAACCATGATGTGCAGGAGCTGTGGTTTCAACAAGACGGCGCAAGATGTCACACAGCTCGTGCCACAATTGATTTATTGAAGGAAACGTTTGGTAACCGCATAGTTTCACGTTTCGTGGCCTCCAGATCGTGCGCTTTAACGCCGCTGGACTTTTTTCTGTATGGATATGTGAAGTCGCTAATCTACGCATATAAGTCCGAAACGATTGACCACTTGGAGGACAACAGTCGCCGCGTTATTGGCAATATACGCCCGCAAATGTTGTAAAAGTAATCGAAAATTGGACCTCCAGATTGTACTACTTCCAAGCCAGCCGTGGCGGTCATATGCCAGAACTCATATTTAAATTAAATGTCAGAAAATTATCTGTCAATTAAAGTAAATTTCATGTCAATTTAAAAAATTCATCTTTGCTTTATTCCATTTCAAAGTTATATACCTCTATAAAAAACACCTTATATAAACGAAAATAATCGTATAATTATTTTCGTTAATACGAACGTTTTAAATGTGAAATTTATTACTTAACTTTAGAGTTGTGTAGTTCGTGAACTATCTAGTTCAATTGAACTAGTCTTTTCGGTCAAATGTTTGCTTAAATAGAAGAATTTGTCGACAGTTAACCCTAGATGGAGCCATAGAGACACATGATGAATAGATTGGTATCTAGGAAAATACATTAGTGACAACCATTGGTCCTAAGTGTTTTTTTTTTTTCAAATTTTTTTCTCTTGTCAAAAACAAATTAAATTTCACTTGAAGAAATTTCGACTAACATTTCATTAAATTCAACAAACATTTGTCATTTGTTTTAACTGTTCAAAAAATTACTAAAATTTTTAGTAAAACATAACCACATATGTTAGTAAAAAATAAATAAACATTTATTTTTTTTAATAACAAAAACGACTGTAAAAAATTAATGTAAAATCATAAAACAGTCAATTGATGTGGTTTGTTTTTTTAAATAAACTACAAGGCTAGTAAAACCTTAAAAGTTGTACTAAAAATGACTGAAATTTACATTAAAGATAAATAAACTGTATTGCAACCCAAACAACTACATATTTTTAAAGCAGATGCTCCCTGAGTGTTGTACAAAAAGTAATTATTACTTTCTATTTGGGATTCGATAATATGATCTTAAACCGAACAAAATTAACATTCGGTTAACAATCTTTAAATCAACTAATATGAAAAATCAAAAGAAAAAAAAATCTTAAAGAAGTTAAACACCACAATAAAATACTATGTATTTAAGATCTTTTTAATTTTAAATAAATAATATTAACAGACGTTTATTTTTAATTTTTATAAAAAAAAGCATTTAAGAACAAAATTGTGTAAGTGCAGAACCTTAAAATGTAATTACTCGTTTACTCGAACAAAAGCAATCCCAAATAAATTGAATACTTTACACTCAAAAAAAAAAGTCTGTTAAGTTAGCAACAATTTTGCTGGGAGGACCCTTGCAGAAAAATTGACAATATTAGCAGTTTTTATGAAAGGATCCTCCAAGCAAAAATGTTGCCGACTTTACAGATTTTTTTTTGAGTGTACTATATAGATTTAAATGTTTAACAATTCGAATTTCTTGGCTAATGCCACTGTCAGTTTTATTTAAAATCTTCATTTCCGTTTTGTCCGCATCCTTTAGCTGGTTATTGCATAATTTCCGTTTGATGAGCCAGTTTTTTTTTTTGTCTCTTATAAAGACATGTCTCCTGTGTTAAAGTTGAAACTACAACTGACTCGTTGCAATGACAAGTGCATGGCCAATTTACTTTTTTTTTCGTTTTGCAGAAAAAAATGTCTAATAAAAAAATTCTATACTACTGTACTAGTTATATCATGGCCGGTCATATGATGCACTATAATTTGAGTCATCAAAGGTTTATATTATACGAAATACTCAACAACTAAAAGGTGAAGTACATACTTTTCGTTGAAGGACTTTTTTTTTTTTACAAGTAACAACATTTAAAAATAAAAATTTATTCCGAATTTATAGTTGTTATCAACAGCACGTTGAACTTAATATACTCTCTCTTTATACTGAAAGACTCATAAATGAATGATTTGAGTGAATTTGTGAATTTTTTTTCACGAATTTTCTTGTAGTTTTTATTTAAAATTTCAAATAAAGGAAATTGTAGATTGTTTATTTCAGAAATCAATTTGAGAAGGAAATTAAAAAGAAAATTGTTGAAAAAAGAAATATACAGCATTTTATGGATTTAAATGATGATTTTTTATGGATGGCAGACAATACCTTTAAAATACCGTTATCGATTCAAACCCCTTTCTACTGACTAATGTTTTCCCTAAAATAAAGCTACCGAATTAATTGAAATTCCGTTAACCGTAAAATACCATTACCAATAGAACTAAAATATCAATATCCTTAAAATACCGTTACCGAAATAATTTGAAAAGATCAGAAAAAAAGTAATCTCTGTAGATATATTTTACCAAAGTTTGATCATAAACTAGGTAGTCATTAGAATTCGGGCATAATGGGGCTAATAATATTGGTGTGCATTAGAGTACCCATGAAATATATGAAATTGCAAAGTTATTTTTTTACTTGCTCCCCGCGCATTTTATGATAAGAAACTTTTTCTCTATCGCGCAAACAGGCCATGAGATTTTGACTTTTGACCTCAAAAATTAACTAAAAATGGTTGATATCTTTGTTGTTCTACAAGTTTTTAAATAATCAGGTTTTGTTATAAAGTGTTATTAGTGTTATTATGCAAAATAAAACAGAAATTATTTTTCTCATACATACTTTTTAGTTACATATGAAAAATCGTGACGTTTTTCGCGGTCAAAATCAAAATTTTGGATTTTTTTTTTAAACCGCTCTTATTAATTTTCGTTAGGCGATATTTTTTTTGCTATACATCAGCTAATATGCTATTAACTGTAGTTTTAGGAAAAGTTTGGTTTTTTTTTAAATATATCGTCTATTCCATGACAAAATGACAAAAACAATACAATGGATAAACAAAAATCTACATTTATAGCCTCAGTTTCTGAAAATTCTAAAAAGTCTCAATTATATTTCCATTTTATTTTATATGAATATCGTCCGTTCTTTGAGAAATAGCCAAAGATCTAATCAAGGACTTTTTAATTTCTATGTTTATCACATATATACTCAAAATGGAGACATTTAAAGGTTTCTATATTTGGCTCCCCGAAATTGCAAACTAAAAGGGTTTTGAAAAATAAAAAAGTTAGGTAAATGTGTGTAAATACCGCGAAGCATAAACATTTTTTATTTCAATAAACGGATTTTTTGCAATTTAATTTTTAAAATGCAAAAAACGTTATTTTTCTCAATCTACATACCTTAAGTTATTTAAAAACCAAAATTAACATAGTTAACATAGAGCTGTCAATTTTAATAACTTAAATTTTCAAACTTTCATAACTTGTTTTAATCGGTATCACTTTAAGAACATATTTCAATTTAATAACATATTTCGCATTAGAAAAAAAGTTTATGATATGGAAAGTGGTTTATCAAAAAGTGTCCATTTAATAGGTAAGTATTTAAACATCATTTACTTTTGCAAATTTCAATGTTAAATGGTTTATGCTTGTAGGAAGAAAAAAAAAGTAGATTCGATGGACTTGGTAGACTTTTCCGCTTATTGCAAGACGAAAAAAAAAATGTTAAAAACAGTATTGATTAGATTAGATCAGAAGGCACTATGTACCGCGACCAATGTAGGTCTTTTGTGCTGCCTAAAGTTACCTACAGATTCAAGCTACCTATAAAGCCAATTATCCTATTAGGCAAAATGTTCGCGATGTCGGAAGGCGAAATGAAGCGATCACCTAGAAACCTAAGTCTCCTATCACAATGCCTGGGACATTCGCAGAGAACATGCTCCGAGGACTCAGACACCATCTCACAAAACCTGCACATATCCGTGTCCGATTGATCCTTCCTGTGCAGATGGTATCTGAGATTACAGTGTCCAGTTAAATTCGACGCCAGGGTCCTCAAACCCCCCCTTTCAAGCGACAAGAGTCGCCTCGACCCCCTACTGGAAAAAGAGATCAATCTCTTAGCCTGGCGCAGACCAGGAGAGTTTTCCCAGTAACCAGAGAATTCAGACTCTCTCCATGCCCTGAGCCTTTCCCTAACATACCCCGCAGGTATTCCACAGAATGGTTCAGGACCAATAAAGGGCCTTCGGGCCCCGCGGTTGGCAAGACAATCTGCCAGTACTGATATTGTTACAAGTGAATTAATTTTGATTTATAAAAAATTTCAAATTCCAATTAA